>CM033724.1:52704695-53084726 GCA_019671005.1 Hibiscus mutabilis | reverse complement strand
AGGATTTTTCAGCTTCCATTTTTGATTTTTTCCATTCTTTTAGGACAGATTCTAATGATGACAATTTGCGATGGAAATAATTGATAGACAGATATTATGATCAAATAAACAAATCCGTCGAGTTTCAGGTCCTCTGATTGGATCAAATCTTCCAACTTTCACAGTTTGCTAACAAAAAAACTTCGCAGTTTTTAATTTTCTAAGCTTTTGTTTTAGCAGAGTAACATGAGAGCGGAAAAAGTAAATATATTTATGTTGGAAAGTGAGAAGATTTTTTGATGAGTAGACGTGAATATCTCGTATCGTGTATTTTGGGCGTTAAAACTTAAAAGTAGACGTTAAATAATACTTTTCTTCATTTTCTGGGATAAGGAAACATTTAGTCCCTGAATTTAATAATTTATCCTAATTTAGTCCCTTTTTTTGCTATGTTAGCCCAAAGTTTACAAATTTTATAGTCTTCAAATTTGGACTTTTAGTCGTTTTGATTGTGTGATATTCTGAACTTTTAATTTTTTTTTCTAAATTATATTTTATTATTATTTTAGTACTCGAATAAATTTTTTATTCAATTTGGTTTATAGACTTTTCTAACGTAAAACACGTTACCCCTCAATTTTTCATTTAAAAAGGATCACGTGCCCCTCTAAGAATATGTCGCGTGATAGAAAATACATATTAAATTAGAAAAAAATTCAAAGCAATTAAATTTTTAATAAAACATCAACAACTTAAAAATATATATTGATGTTTTTATACATTTTTTGGATTTTTTTACAATTCCTTTGAATTTTATTTTATGTAATTTTCTAAAATAAACATATTAAATTTTAAAAAATAATAATAAATTTTGAAACAAAATCTTTTTTTTTTGGCATTTTTACATTATTTATTTATTTTAATTTTTAAAAAACTCTTTTATTTTGAATTTCATTTTTAAAAAACATTTTTTTGACAATAGTTTGATTTTAATGAGAATATTTTATATTTTATTTTTAATATTTTATGAATTTTTTAAGTTTTTCTAATTTAATATATTTTTGTGCCAAGTGACATTTTGGGAGAATTTGAGAAGGGCAGCATGTTTGAAAAATTCATAGACTAAACTGAAACAAAAAATTTGTTTATGTACCAAAGTGATAATAAGTACAAGATTAAGGGCAAAATACTATTTAATCCATAAATAATTTTTCTTTTTAAAAGTTTCAATTGATGATGTTTCTACAAGATCATTGTGTTACGTCATCATAAGTTTCAAGGCTAATATGAGGAAAAAAAAATCAAAATCAAGTTTAAATATAACGAAATTTAAGGTAAATGTTGTTTTATTTTATTTTTTTATGTTCAATATTTATGATTTTCTTTTTAATAATATTAATTTTAAGGTTCGAATTTAAATTTTGTCTTTGAGAATGCAATATGTTTTGACATTGTACAATAGCTGTTTTTTTTTCAATAGTGATTAGCACTTCTATTTTATTTTTATTAATATTGTTTACCCCTAAAAATATAATAATTTATTATTTCTCCTACATTTAAATATTTTTAAATGCATCCAAAAAATAATTGTTCCACACTGTTGCAAATGTCAATAGGTACAAAATATGATCAAATCTTAAAACATAAATACAGTACATGCCCAACCAATCGGTATGGTGTGGAGCTCAACAAGTGGTCCAAGTAGAAAATAGATAATGTTCATCTTAGAATGCATGTGTTCAATCGTTTTGTTTATAAGGTGTGTGTACATTATCAAAAGGTTAAAAATATCTATGAGCAAATACTATTTTGCAATCACCTTTAGACTAATAAAAAATTAATATAATGAGATAAGACACTAAATTCTTTAAATAAGATTAAAAATTCGAATCATTATATTATAAATAAAGCAAACAATTGAATTTTTATGTGCATTAAGGATATAAAGGAACTAAAATAGTTTAAATATTGTATATATTAAAAAAACAATCTAATAAATCCAAGAAGAAAATATTTTTCTCGTTGAAAAGATAAAGTTCACAATTCGCTTTTTAGAGTGAAAAATGATAGGGAAAAACTTTAATATAAGGGTTGCGTAAAACTAAAGTATTTTAGTTTTAAGGGTTAAGGATTTAGTTTAGGGTTTAGATTGAAAGATTTGAAATTTAAGATTAGTACTTAAAATTTAGGGTTTTGGGTATAGTATTTTAGGATTTAGATTTAGTAATTCAGGATTTGAGTTTATAGTGTAAATATAAAAACTTGTGTAAAATTTATTTTATACAATATGTGTATCAAAATTAAATCCTTAATGATAAGGATTATTATCCCATACACAGGTGGTGAAATCATTCACAAGCATGCTAGTTTAGGGATTTAAGGTTTTAGTTTATGGATTAGAGGTTTAGATTGCAAGTTATAAATTTTAAGATCTATGGTGGAATTGTGGTTTAATGCTTAGGGCTTAGGGTTTAGTATTTAAAGGTTTAAGATTAAGGATTTTAATTTTAAATTTTAACCTTGGATTAGACATACTTATATAAAAAAAATTTACACCGTCTGTGTATGAAATAATTCTCCAATAATAAATAATAATTACCCAAGTGTCTAGAGCATTTGTCATCATCTTTCTTGACATCATAAAAACCCAAGAAATATATTTTCTTATTTTTTTTTTCATCTTCAACATCCAAATCATGATTAGATAATTATACTACCATGGTTTCAAATGGCCATTATGAGTGTTGTTCTGCTTTTATTAATTTATTATTCATTTAATTATTTCAATGCATAACCTCATCATGTGATGAGATTTTCAATTGGATCATAAAAGCAAGAAATATATCACTGAATATAAAACATTTCCTAAGATTTGTTTCCAAATGTTTCTGCATTTTTAACTACCATTTGCAAAAATAAATAAATAAATAAATTCAATTTAATTTTCTTCAATCTTAATATTTTTTATCTCTTTTTTTGTGATTTCCGTCTTCAATAATTCTCCTGAACTGGATAATGACTGGCTTAAAAAAATCTCTGCCCATGTTTCATTGCTTGAAAATTTTCATTATTTGAAACTATTAATCACAAAAAATATTAAACTCTTTAATCTTATTATGCCTTTTAGGGTGAGTGCGCGGTACAATAGTATAATTTAAGGCTAAAAAATGACATAAATAAAATATTAAAAAATACATAACTTAAAATATCACCACATAATCTAGATGTTATCAAAAATATAACATTTTAATTGTATAATAATATTTTAAATTTCTTATTTTTTAATATTTCAATTGTATTATTTTTTAACCTTAAGTTAAAACACTCCACCGTACACTCACAGGCTCCCAACACCTTTTTGGAAATTAAAAATAAAAAGTCTAAGTGTGAACAATTTTGTTCCGAGTGCGGAAGTGTCACTGTTGGTTCACATGCTTCATTAACCCTTTTCTTTTTAATATATTTATTTGTCATCACAAGAATCTTCATTCCAAGCCTTGGAAAAGGTCATTTTGTTTGATATTTTCTTCTCCAGGGAACTCTAGGGTCGCCAAATATGTTGAAAAAATTAAAATTAAAAACCCTTTTCATTTGATTGTACTTGTCATTGTTGTTTAATGTAGCTTTTAATCTATTACGTGGTATTTCCAATGTACTTGAAAAAAATATTTATTTGTGAAAAATTATCCAATAAACATATTTTGTAATTTTTAGAGTTTAGAGATAATTTTTTGTTTTATGGATTTAATTTAAGGTATGTGAGTTTAATTCATAAGATTTAAAATTTAAGCTTATAGTTAGATTTTAGGATTTTATTATTTAAAAAATATATAAAAGTTCGTATAACTTTCTAATATAAAATGTATATAAAAAATATTTATTTATTATTGGATTTTTAGTTCTTACTTTTAATGGAGTTGATTGCTATTAATATTTGATTGAGATTATTAATATGCATATAAATAATTCAAGTTATCCATGCAACCCTTTCGGTGAAGTAATTTTTTTAGTATAGCCACTTATATATAATTTATTGGCTGACTAATTCGAATTAGGTACTACAGAAGCTCACTACAGGAAGGACACTTCTAACTCAATTGCTACATTCATAACATTAGGACTCGAACTCCTGACTTTGCTTAAGAGATTTAGTGTCTCATCCTACTAAATCAACTAATTCTTAGTCCGGTTAAATAATTTTCAGTTCGTGGGTTTATTAGCATAAACTTATTTAAGATGCCAAATAAATTCCTTACTCAAGCCCATTCAAGTTGACCCAGACTACTATGTTTAGAGTGGGATTATTGCATGAACCGATTTTCCATTGTTTGACGAGAAAGATATACCATAACCCAGAAGAGATATATGAAAGTGGACTAACAAAAAGACATGAATTAACTAGAACTAGAAGAGATCTAGTAAGAGGAAGTAACAAAAACGATCTAGGTCTCCGGATATTCCACCGGAGAGGGATGTCGAAAACGAAATCAAAATCTTGAGGGCCGAAGATAAATAATTGATGAGAAAGACGAAATTTGCACTTTCTGCTTCGGTATGTTTGAACATTGATGGCACCATAACAAAGATAATAAGGCCGCCATTTCAAGTGGAATGGTTAATAACTTGATATCTACATACCTAATGATACACAGCATGGGAAAAAACATTTCATGTCTCATCCGGCCGTGGCTCAAGAATTACCGGGATCTTCTCCTTCTGATCACCACGCAAGACCTCTACAATAACCTGTGAGAGGGAAGACGGGAAAATTTGTACCTCAAAAGCATATGAAGAATACGAGTACTGTATAGGTGTTATTCAATTATATACCTTATCGCCAACTTTGCATTGGTCAAGAATTCTGTATAGGTCTGTGCCATTGGTGACCTTCTTTCCATTAACGGATGTTATTATATCGCCCAAGATGAGTCTACCATAGGCATCACGCTTTGTTGGTCGCAAACCCTGTTATACATTAAAGGTTAGCGTTAGAGTCTGAGTAGAAAATATGAAAAATGTTCAACATGTCATTGAAATGAAACAATCTTCAATAACACATGAAAGTCCGGTGCAGAAAACATATACCGCCTTGCCGGCTGGACCATTTTCCGGAGCGTCCAAGACAAGCACACCACTTACTCCCAACTGCTCTACAGATTGACCAGGTGCAAATTTAATCCCTAAAATAGGTCTTGTCACTTTCCCAAACTTCACCAACTGATCAACAATGCCACTAACCTGTACATGTAGGAATAGCTGGATGAATTAATCTCAATGAAAGAAAATTAAACAAATACATTCTAGTATCTCACCACAGATCGGAATAAAATGAAACAAGTTATACGTAATACTCACTGTGTCGACTGGAATTGAAAATCCTACACCAGAAGATGCACCAGAGGGTGAATATATAGCAGTGTTTATCCCTATAAGGTTTCCTGAACTATCTAGGAGTGGACCTCCACTATTACCAGGATTGATCGCAGCATCTGTCTGTATAAAATCTTGAATTGGCCGACCTGTTGCTGCAGAACTGATCTCTCTGCGAAGTCCACTATAGGTAATATAAAAGAAGCATTAGCAAAACCGTAAGTAGGAGGGAACCTTTTTTGATAACAAAGTAGAAGGAAACTTAAATACGATAATATCGGCCAAAAATCATTGGTCTTCAGTACCTAATAACACCAGTTGTAAGCGTATGATCGAGTCCAAACTGCAAGAACATGTGAAAGAAAAATCAGAAATCCACTCCAAGAAACAGTCGAAGAGCTAGAAAATTAACAGCAATAGCACAAGATCATTAAATCTTGACCAGACACTTAAAAACCACATAACTAGTGAGGGCAACACTTATAATATTCAAATTCATCTATGTTGCTAGGAATCTTCACTTTTCTTTATGTATCTGTGTCAGATGCATATCCGGACATAAGTGTGGGGATATAATACTCTAACTCTAAGGACTCTCTAAATATATGAAAAAAAACTTTAAAAAATTGAAATGTCTGTGCTGGATCTGACACTAACACCCTAGCATAAACTTTCTGGCCAACAGGTAAACATGTACTCACTGGGTTACCAATAGCATAAACTTTTTGACCAACAAGTAAATCCGCTGAGGTACCAACGGGTACCGGTCTTAGTTTGTCTTTAGGTGAATCAACACGCAATACAGCAACATCCTTGTCTTGGTCAAATCCAACAACTTTCGCATCATAAGTCGACTGGTCAGCAAAAGTAACCCTGCAAGTGATGACTGATGAGCACCAATTTAAGACTTTACATATGAAGTACAAGAAGGTTAAAACATCTTTATCCTTTATAACCGTATTGCCGTAGACCACATAGTTACCATGACTAGCTTTGGCTTATATATGATTACTTCTGAAACTAAGAAGCAGCTTCGGCTTATATATGATTACTTTCAAGACTAAGAAGCAATCATATTAGCAACCAAATCAATGGAATATTCTCTCAAAATTAATTATGCATTCTCCCATTGCTCTAACAAAGCAAAAAAGAAAATACCAAGAACCTAATATATGTTTTTCACGCACCCATTCTACTCCTATGTTACTCGAACTTCATGAATGAGTGCCGGAAACAAATATACCTCAAACATGACTATATTCAATTTATTTTTACTTTAACAATGATCATGATCTATAACAAAATCCGAATATGTATCGAGTTTTAAGGAAAATGATGAGTCCGGATAATAAGCATGAATTAACCCCAAAAGATCTTGCATATTTTCCATGCTTAGATAACCAAATAGATTATAAAATTCCATGCTTTTCCAATACATTCATTCCAAACACTACTTCAAACAAAATCCATAAAGATATCCATTACAATTCCGTGATTATTCAATCCCAATCATTTACAACAACAACAGGCAACAGTGTAATTAATAAAAGAACTAACTTGAGATCCGAAGCACCACGGATCACATGATAATTGGTGACAACGTGACCATCTTTGTCCCAAACAAAACCCGACCCGGATCCTTGTGGCACCTCCAGCAAATCCAATGTGAAAGCGTCCTGCCTGGAAAAACAATCAATTACCCAGAATAAGAAACTTTATGAAACTACACAGAATAAGAAACTTCATAAGGGGAGCGACAATTCAAGTTTGAATAAACCTGGCGGCGATATTGGTGATATTAACAACAGAGGGAGTATTCTCTTGAAAAAGACGAACCGTAGCCAACTCATCCGACTGTAGCTTCCGAGGAGAGGTTACCACAAAGGCTGAGGCTGCTCCCACATCGGTTACAAATAACGAGAAAGAGAGAGCAAGCGAAGTGCATAGAATAAAGAAGGAATCGAAAACTGAAGAAATTATGCAATTATTACTCGAGTTACTGTTAGGAATAGGATTGTTTTTGGATTGAATGAAATTGAGACTGTGGAGAGAAGGGAGAGAGAGTTTATTGGTTTGAAAGAGAGAAGACGGTTTTGAAGTGGAATTGGAGCTGAGAGAGAGAGGACGGAGATTTGGGGTTCTGTTTGGTGATCGAGAAAATGGGGAAGAAAATGATGGGAATTGGAGGGAAAGTATGGGAAGGAATGAATAAACTGCCATCTTTTAGCTGACTGGCTTGGACTACTTTGCAATATAGGAGTAGCTTTTTTCTCTTCAAGCTTTAAAACTAATAATTTTAAAGTTTTTAAAGGGACTGATTAAATAATTTATTAAATGTTGGGGACCAATGTCTCACCTACTCCCATGAGGGTCCGCATCTTCTTACAAACTACTCGAATTTTAAATTTATTTTAGCTCGAAAGTTAGGATACGAAATTAAAGAGATAAAATATAAATATTTAAAAATAAAAATTTAAATCTATAAATAATTTATTTTTTAATAAAATATTAAAAAATAAAAGAAAATAGGGTGGGGTCAATTGCCCCTCCCACAGCCCACACAATTCCGTGCCTGATTTTAGTTAAATAGTAAACTGAGTTTCAAGTATTTTAGTATTTACTGTGTTTATTTTTATACTTACCCTAGTAGTAATTTATAAGTTTAATTGGTTTTGAAGTAATTTTTAATTATTATTAAAAAATAATTTGAATCTGTTATCAACTTTAAAATAATTAAGTTTGAAGTTAAGTATAAAAATCGAACTTAACTTTCATGAAGTAACAAGTCTACTTCAACGAGTTTAAAGAATTCGAACTTTATTTTAATTAAAAATATTTGCATTGGTGATATTGTTTTCATGTATTTTTTTATAAGTATGTTTGTAAATTATATGAATCAATTATATAATAATTCATGTTTACAAAATGCAAATTATGTTCCTATTATATGTAACATGCTTACATAAACCATTATTTATGTATAATTTTAGTTAAATTTAGTCCAGTAGAAGAGCGGATGATGTTTATCTTATGAGACAAAGTTCAATCGTTTTGTTTGTGAGATGTGCGTGGATTGTTAAAGGGATAAAAATATTTAAGAACATTAATAAAAAAAGAATATTTAGGAACAAATATGACTTTACAATCACCTTTAGACTACTAAAAAACGTATAATTTTAGTTATTTTGTATATATCACAATTTAATTTTTAAAAAATATTTACCGAAAATTCTGTAAATATTTAAAATTTTAAACCGTTCAATCTTGATGCTGGTTTTTTTAATGACTAGAGGTTTAATTGGAACAATTGAATAATTTAATGATCCGGTTGGCATAATTTTTAATTTAATGATCAAAATAAATCAGACCAATAATTTATTGATCTTAGAAGTAATTTATCATAAAAATAGAAAGAGAAAAGAAGAAGAATAAAGAACGCTCTATTCAACACGCGTTTCAGAAGCGCAGAAGGATTGAGAAAGTTCGAGAGTCGAGACAAAAGCATGCCATCCATGAAACAAACTGTACCATCCAAAAATGTAGTTGTTAGGTATGATAATTTAATGGTACGAAATATCATTAATTACTATGCAAATAATTATTTTGAAAATAATTCAACATTTTTTATTCTCAATTTATCTTTGGTATAGTATTAGAATTTAACATTATTTATTGATTAATTCAACATTATATATACAAGACCTTAAACTCGAGACGTACTTAAGCGATATCAAATTGCTTATTACTTGGACCGATATCGTTGGTATCCTCAATAGGGGTGTTCATGATCGATTAACTGCACCGTTTAGCCTAAATAGTCGGTTAACCGTTGTAATGGTTACTGAATTTTGTTAACCATAACTTAACTATTAAGAAACGGTTAACCACTTACGGTTAATTATTAGAACATGGTTAATTGACGGTGTATTTATAGGTTAACCTATAACTTATTACATTTTGTTTCCACTTGTTCACTAAAATAATAAAATTATCTCCCGATAATTATTAAATTACAATGTTCAAAAAAATACTTAAATAGAGATTATAAACACTAACTTCATACTTAAATAAAAAAGCATACATACCATATAATTTCAACACAATACAAACACACACAAGCTTCACAATAGTTTAAATTTTCAAGTTTTAACAATATTCAACACATAATACTACACCATTAAAGTTTCAAACACAAATATTTAACTAACATAAAACAAACATAAAGAAAATGAAACTTCCATGAGTTAATACGGCACAAGTCACAAAATAATTTAATAATTATATATAAATAATTTAATAACGGTTAACTTATATCTGTCAAAATTCATAACCATAACCATTAACCATCATTTTTAACGATTCGATTAACCAAAACGATTTAGTCTTAACGATTCGATTAATTAACCTTTAAAGTATAACAGTTATACCGGTTAACGGTTACAGTTAATTATGCACACCCCTAATCCTCACTACTCTTTATTTGCAACACTATGTCTCGTATAAAATATGAATTAATATCACGTACGTTATCACCAAAAATATAAAACTTTATAATCAAGATTACTGAAATATACGTATACTCAAGCTTTTGAAAAATCATATTTTATATTTATATTCGAATATATGTCAAGATATCGAGTCTAAATAACTTGTATTTCACTCACAAGCTGTTGCCTTCAATGGTGGCTATTGCTCAAAAACTTACACCAGAAAAATGGGTTCCAAACTACAAGAAACAACAAGATACATAAACAGAGGAAAGGGGAAAATGGAAGGCTAAGTTAAAATCCCGTGATTTATCTGCGATCGAGTGCGATCGGAACATGGAGGATCTACATCCTCAGGGAAGTGTCCGATGATTTCGATTTTCGATATCATTGAGCCATTTTCTTACCTTCAGATTCTGGTACCATACGAGTGCCGTTCGAAGAAACGAACAATCTGTATTTTTTTGTTAAAATCAGTAGTTTCATGTCTCATTGTTTTGCTTAAGGAATTCGGGTCTTTCATTTGCATTTGTACAGCTTCCTTTGACAATGGCTTTGGTTCCAGAACAATGTCTGCATCATCACCACCTTCTGCTACTTTGATAGCATTGTCCTTGATGGTTTTCTGAATCGTTATTGCTCGACGGTCAGGAAAACTGCTCTTAGCATAATATTAAGCAATCTCTCGTCTTCCTTTTCTATCGGATCTCTCCCGAAGCAACAGACATAAATCATATCGAGGGCCTTTTCAGCTCGAATCCCCACTGGAAGATTTGGGGCACCTGCATTCAACTTCGCTCGCCTCTGTAGCAAGTTGTAGCGACCTTTAAAATTTCTCAAAATCACTAAAAATGTTCGTAATTTAATTTTCTTTCGTCTTTCAGGAAATATTTAAAAATGTGGAATTTTTTTTTAAAAATTCGTGTTTTTGAAAACAAAAAGACTTTGAGTCGTCACCGGCCACTAAGGTAGGCCAAACACCATAAAACCAAATATTCGTTAAAAGAGCGGGTTCGGGAGTTGGTTACGCGTGGGGAAGGATTAGCACCCCATCGAACCCGAAAATCGGTACCAAAATCTATGTTGCTTTTAATTAATGGAAATTATCTAAATCTAAATTGAATTTAATTAAATTGTTCGTAATTGAAAATAAACTTTAATTAGACGGGCTTGGTCAAATTGGTTAATTCGAATCAATTAGTCATTTAATTAATAAAGGTGACGAAATTTCGGACCATGGATTAAACCGACATCGAATAAGCTTGACTGCCGTGTTAATTTATGGTTCGAACTCCACTCATCACCTTTATGCATGATGCAAACAATTAAACACAATGGAATGACTTGTCAAAATTTTAATTCGTTTTAAATTACCTTTAGACGATAAGGATTAATTCAAATATTTGGTCAACATCCAATGAGTCAGGGCTGTTACGACACAAATATCGGAATTAATAAATATCTCCGTTTTATAGTTAAAATTGATTAATTACATGCATGTCCATTAAAAAATTAGAGGTCTCATAAATGACAATTATAATGTATGACATAGAAAAACACAAAATAAAATCTAGGCCCACTAAAATCCTAACCTAAAAATGCTTACATTATTGAAAATAAAATTAGTGATCTAATTATTAGCTAGGTTTGATTAAATATTAACCCTAAATTAATTTTAATCCTAAAAACTTAAAAAACCTATCATTTTATTGACTATTTTGAACCATAATAACAAACTCAATTAATTTTAAACTAGAATCCCAATGAGCCAAGAAAACTATCCAAAATCAATCGAGTTAATTAGTCATGATTTTGAATTAGGTGATCTACACGAAAATTCAATTTATCCCTAAAATAATTAAGAATGGTTCAACTAATTTAATACATTTAACATTTACCCCAATGAGCCAAGGGCGAATTTAAACGGATTAAATTGATTCGAACATATAGTCTAATTAAGGCTCTAACCCTAATCCTATATTTAATTTAATTAATTTAAAACATATGCCCCAATAAAACGAGCATATAGTTTAAATTAATTAAACTAAATTAAATTTTTAACCCTAAACTAATCCTAAAGAGCCTAGACTAAACTAAAATCTATCCTAATAAAAAGATATTAAAAGGCATAAATACTTCGGGCATTAAAAATAACATGGCATGGTATACAAGAAAACATATGGACATAAATAAGAACATAGAAAAACATATCGTGTATCAACAAAGTCATCTATTACTATATGTATATGCGTTACATACGTCAAATAAAGCATTATATATCATGCATAAAATATATACAAAAGTAAACAAATAATAAAACACTATAAATCATGCAAGGTTTATGTGCGTACTTATATATAGAAACCACATAAAAAAACTATGCACCAATATGAAGACGTATGGCATATTATGTAAACAACAATATTATCACATGTTACATGAAACATAAATTATATACACACATTAACATAACAAAACAAGAAAAACTAAACACGTACAAAAAAATGAATATTTAAAACATGCATGTAAAAGGGACCAAAACAAGAATTTCACACTGAAAAAGGACCCAATCGAATAAACCTGAAAATAGGAGGATCAAGCTTAAAATAAAACAATTTAGAACTGACTTAATTAAAAGTAGGGGTTAAAATAAACACGGGTAAGAAAATGAGCGGACTTAGGGTGTAATTTCAGAAAATGAAAATCCTAAAACGAAATTTACAAAAACAAGGAAGGATTAAACAGTAATAAAACTACTTTTTAGAATCGAGACGAACTGATCCGGGCTTGATTGAAAGATTTGAAAATGTTTCAGGGACTCAGATTGTAGTTTTAAAAGGGGGAAACCCTGAACTGGTAGTTTTAAAACGCGGTAAGGATTTAAAGAATTAAAATACCAATTTTAAAACGGGGGCCTAGTATAAAAGAATTATATTCGGCAAAAATAACATCTCTTTACCCATTTGAAAACCCCTAACCATTTTCAGAAAGGCCAGAAATCCTCTCAACCTCACTTCTGTGTTCGGATAGAATCCGGCCACCACCGCGCCGGCCACCGCTTACCGGTGGTTGGGAAACCTCAAAACCTTGAAAAACTTTCTTCTCTTGTTTTAAAACCAGATCTAACCTCCATGTTTAAAAAAAAAAAACACAAAGCCCCCTTCTTTTTTAAAAACAGAATCTAAAATGTATTAAAAAACTCTTTTTGAAACACTTCCCATGGCCGGGAATGCAGCCATCACCCTCTCAGTTCACCTCTAAAAGCCTGAGGGCTAAAGGCTTGTCACTCGGAGAACAATGAAGCAGCCGAAATACAAGAAGGTGAGTTTTTTTTTTAAAACCAGATCTATGTATTTTTGAGGATTTAGTATGCATGCAAGTAGAGGGGAAAGATACCTCTGAAAGATTCTGTTTTTTGCATTTCTCTATATTCCAAAAATAGAGATTACAATGGGGGATGTCTGGTTTTATAACCAGACGTGTTACATAAAAAACAAATAAAATTTTTGCCATGAACTTGTCTGAAATCCGCCGAATGCTCTGTTATCTTTCTTTGATTTTTGTTTATTTTGGCTTCTGTTTCCCTTGATTTGTTTGTGATTCTTTTGCTAATGTTTTGTCTTTTTCGTTGCATGAACGTCGTGGCAAAACGAGGAAGAGGAGGACCACTGGTGATTTCAGCCGAGGCAGATAAGGAGTCAGAGGCTGCCCAAGAGTCAGGCGCGTGGAGTTTACGCGCGCGTGGCGGTTCTGGAAGATTCCCTCCTTCCATACTGGCCGTGCGATGAGATCTTGATCCAACGGCTGTAGTGCATGCGGAGCAGAGGCAGATAATGTAACCCTAGTGCTCCTTGCTGGTGTTTAATTTGGACCGTCAGAGAGATGGCTGCGCATAGGAAAAATAGTGCATTAGGGTTTCATTTTAATTTTGGCCCTATCGGGCCTACCACATGTGTAATAAAAATATTTTGGGTTTTTGCATGTATGATGGACTGTAAATAATGAACATTTGGGCTTATGTTTGCTTATTTATTCTATTGGGCTTTTTATTTATTCTGTTTTGTTTTTTTCAGCTTTACTTTAATAATATAATAAGTAATAAAATAATATGATAATAATAGTAGTAAAATATAAGGTAATATAACAATAATAATACTAGTAATAGTAATAGTTGTAATATGTTTTTTTTTGTTTTTTCTTTTCGTATAATAATGCAAAACTAATAAGTAGTAACCTAATATAATGTATTTTTTGGATTATAGACATAAATAGATAGTAGCAAATAAGAAATAACTTATAATATTTTGGTGTTTTTAAATATAACATAGTAATAGTAAATGTAGTACTAATAATATTTTGATTTTTTTGTTCAATTGATAAACGGTAGATATAACATTAATTAATATGTAAAAAGGTAAAAAACAACTGAAGCCCATTATTTTAAATATTTACAAAAAATAAAAAAAAACGGGTTATAACCCCGGATAAAATTAGTGATTACACAAATATATCACTAAGTACGTACATACATTTGAAAGAAGCTGAAATGAGCATCAAAAGCTCCATAAACAACATAAAAATGGAAACACAAGCAAGCATGCAACCACATAGGATGAAAATTGTCACGCAGTTATTCAAACCTTTTATTTTACTTGAAGTATTTGTGTCTGACACATTTAAACATTGGTTGGTGTGAGATATGAACCTTTTAGAATCCTCCAAATGCATGAAAAAATCGAACATATCTGTATTAGACTCGTACTCATACCTTACACTTAAACTGAGTCCGAATAACATTGCTACTGAACGCCAATTATCTAAGTTATCTTTATCATTGGTTTAGCAAAATGGAGACCAAATAAAGCCCACATATCAATAAAAATCAATGGCACCATAAAAGCACTGCCCTATCCACAAAATCTAGCAAGCGGTTGTATTCCGTTCTGCATAAATCTCTTCGAGTTTTTTGATATAACCATCGATATATGTTCTACTGGGCGATTAATTTAAATTGGATACTGTATATGTCCATTATAGAATAATCCTCCCAATCAGAGAATCGGGATTCGAACCCCTTATTTTGCTTAAAGTAACTAAGGGCTCATTCTCACTAGACAATATAATAGTTTGGCCTTTTAGATTCTCATTATAGTAACATTTTGAGTCTCCACAATACAACAACCACATCTAAAATCATAGTATTTTTGAGAGTAAAATCACGACCACCGCAATTTAGTACTAGCTCATGTACTCGCATATGGGATAGTACGAACAAGATGAACTGACCTCTCTTGCTTCATTCATCATTGCAATAAAATTCTGCTCTTCATATTCAATGTCATTCGAAATTCGAAGCCTTGCCACCCCCTCCAATATCTCCTCGGAATTAAGAAGACCAGCACCAACAGCAGCTAGCCAACAACGTAGCAGAACATACAAAGGATCCACTGCCTGTACAAAAACACAAAACCCCGTCCCAAAATCTTCATCAATTTCATGTTAGAACATAAGAAACTACGATATTATTATGATATTGTAGTATTGTATATCCCACCAGAAAAGACAGAAAAAAAAACAGTGCAAAACGAGTTCAAAAAGTGAAGAAAATTACCCGGACTCTCCTCTCTTGGAGCTCATAAAAGGCTCTGGAATCAGTGACGGTACATTTCTTGCCGACCCTTCTTCTAAATTCAGCAAAATCGATGATATCTCCACCAACACCGCCTTCACCGCTGAGAATCCTGGCGACAATCTCAATTATAGGGAGAGAACTGATGACTTTGTTGGCGAAACCAGAGACGGAATTTGCGTTCTCCATGTAAGCTTTGATAATAACCAAGGTGTAGGCGCCATTGAAGGAGGTTGAATGTTTTCGCCTTTGCTGTGGTTGTTGGGTTGCTGTAGCGTTGACGGAAATGGAGAAGGGGAGGTGAGATTTGGTTGCATGAAGAGAGGATTTTGTGTGTGCGGAGAGATGATGGCAATGGCTTAGCTGCTGCCATCGATGTTTGTTCAAGTTTATTTATTTTTAAAGGTATTTATATTCATATTTGGTTATTTATTTTTGAATATGTTCGTCTTCGTTCGTTTAGTATTCGTGAATATGTTTATTTAACATTTACGAATATGTTCGTTTATAAGTTCACGAATATATTTGTGTAAAGCTCGAGAACATATTCGTTCAAAGTTAGCGAACATGTTCGTTTATATGTTAACCAAAATGGTGAAGTTACACCGCCGGTCCTTAAGATCCTTAAGCTTCATAGTTTGAACTCCAAAATTTACCATATGTTCAATTTAGTTCATACTTTCACCAATATTTAAAATATAAAAAATAAAAAGAAAAAAGAAACGAGTAAAAGAACTTATAAATGAGCTTATAAACGAGCTGTGCTCATGAACGTAAACGAATTGAACACACCCTTGTGTTTGTTCGTTTATTAAACGAACATAAAATTTATAGTCATACTTGTTTATTTAACTTAATAAAACATTATACGAATAGTTCACAAATAATTCGTTTAACGTTCTATTCATTTACACTCTACCAACCCATTAATCTCCTATTCTTTGTAATACTGCCTCTATACGGTTAAAATGGTGGTATATTGATTTTCTAAAAATATAGTTTTAGTTTTTATTATTTAAAATTTATTATCAAAAAATAAAAAATAAAATTTAAAATATATATTATAAAATATAATTAATCAAATTATTTAAAATAATTATAATCAAATTTTTAAAAAAATAACTTTTGAAAAAGAAAATAAATGCAAATTTAATGAAGTAAAATGAGTATATATTTTTATTTTCTAGAATTATTATTGAATTAACGATTTAACTGACTGAATCAAAGATAATTTAATCAATTTAACCAGTAGTTTAATTCTTATAATATTTACTAAATCCTCAATATCTCAAATAAAGTCTAAAACAATCGACACGTTTTTTTTTTATAATTATCAATATCTAACTTATTAATTTATTAATAGGATCAAGTACTATATGGATTCATTATGAGAGCGATTTTCTCAACTCAATTTATTTTATTCACAACATCGGAACTCAAATCAATTAATTTTTTTAAAATATTTAATGTTTTGTCTCATTATACCAGCTGATTGGTGATAAACAACACATTAATAATATAACAATTGATAACCAAAATTCGAGATTCATTGACCATATAGACTAAAAAAACGAAACCAATGATATTTTATTGTATTATTGTTTTATGCACTGGTGTGAAAAAAATATTACAGAAGAAAAGTTATACGAGCAAGCACATTTGATCGGTTGGCCAAGTTGCTCATATTTGTTCCCTCGTATTCTCTTAGATCATGGGTTCTAGACCCAGTAGGAATACTTATCTTCCTTTCCTTAGAGTTCTCCTTCTCCTACTCTCTAAGTAGGATTAGATTTAAGATTTGTAATAAAAGAAAAGAAAATTATATGATTGTTATGTGTTATATATTTTTTAATTTAATTAAAAAAGAGTGAGCATATTTGGCCGGTTAGAGTTCTAGACCCACTAAGAACACTTATTTTCTTCCCCTTCCCCTCTTCTCTTATAAAAAAAATTAATTAAAAAACACAAAGTAATTATTCAAACTTACTTATAAAATAATATTTTCTACTGCATTAAATAATTTACTTATTTTTTTAATTATTGCATCAATTATTAAGTATGAATATTTGATTGAATTGAGTAAAGTAAGAAAATTTTGAGTTACATTTTAAAATTCAAATTTTATTTGATTTTTTTTCAAGTCAAGTAAAGTTTATGAAATTCAAGTTGAGTTAAGTCGTGTTTTTTGAGTTTCTATTTGAATTTAATCTTAAATATTTATAATATTATGATACTAAATATTTTAATTTAAACAAATTTTTATAATCATATACATGATATATATTCATATTTTTAATATGAGATATACATATATCAAATAGAATTAAAAGACTCTAATTTAAAAACTAAAGAGTATCATGTTAAAAGAAACTTGAAAATTAATATACTAATTGTTAAAAAATTTGAGTACACAAAATCGGAGTTGAAAACAAATTTTAGGAAAATAAAGAAGGTTGGAAAATTTTTAAAATCTATGACAAAAATTACAATAACACAAAAAGTCGGCGTCTATGGATTGCGACCTTAAATATTTAATTATTATTTTAAAATAAAAAAAGTGCATAGCTCAATTATTTGTGTAAAAAAAATAATTTTAATCACGACAACGACTTTTTATGTTACTGTAAATTTTACTATAAATTCCAAAAATTTACCTAACTTTTCCTATTTCCCTAAAATTTATTTCTAACTCCCATATTTCCCCAAATTTCCCCAAAATCCCATATATTAGGACAATATTGCGGCTCTTCCACGTTTCCTAAAATTCACCCAACTTTTTTATCGTTATTTCTCTTTCACTTTCTCTCAAAATCGTTCTAAAAAATGGGTGCTTACCGTAATGAAAACCTCTCTTTCTCTCCAGATTGTAACTTGTCTCCGTCGCACGATCTCCGGCTTTCCAAACACGTCCATGACAACGTTCACGGCAACATTTATCTCGATCCTGTTTGTATTTCATTCTCTCTCTCTCTCTTTTAAAATTTCTTTGGCAGTTTTTAATGCTTGTTTTTGGTAAAGTGCCGTACGAGTAGAAAATTTTTGTTAAATTTTAACTGGAGTCGTGTTTCTCTTCACTGTTTGGACATGCTAAATCAAATTTCTTCGTAAGATTATTACTGTTTTTAATTTTAATTTTCAATCTTCGTTGACTGGCGAGTGAATACCGAAGACGAATGCTGTAGCTGAGTTTTTTTTTTCCATTTTAATGAATGTGATAAATAAATAATAATAATAATAATAATAATAATAATAATAATAATAATAATAATAATAATAATATATTTTTATTTTATGTTTTGTCGCAGCTCTCTTTGAAGTTTATTGATACCGAGCAATTTCAAAGGTAATTAAGCTGATTTTTATTTCGTTATTGTTTTAGTTTTAATTCAGATCTCATTTATTGATATTGTTTCTCGATTTTCATGATACAGGCTTCGTGAGCTGAAACAACTAGGTAAAGTTCAATTTCAGCTTCTTTTCCATTTATTTTTCCTGTGAGAATGGATGTTTGCGAATTGCATCAAATAGATTTGCATGGTCAGATGGTTGATTCATAGCATACAATATAAATCGATGTCATGAGAAGTTTTTGTATGAAACTTTTGAAATGGATATGGTTTTGTATCGTCGTTACATGGAAAACTAGTAATTTTTATGATTTTTCAGGCCTTCATTGATGTTTTTGTTTGGGATGATGAACAACACATCACATGCTTCATAAAAGTAAAGGACCAATGTTGTTTTCTTTATATTCGTGTTGAAGTAATATCAATTCACTATATAATTGATTTGAGAGTTGGCGTTTTATTCATTTGCATGCTGTTGCTTGGATGGAAATGGAATGGATGAGTGGCCGGATTATATACTATAGCAAATGTATCTATTTTTTACACTTTTTTCTTATCATAAAATGCAGCATGTCTGGTCTTTATTAAAATGATGACATGATTCAACAGTTTCTAAAGTAAAAGAATATTATGCTTTATCGTGTTGTTTTTTTGTCAGTTTCGTTGATTCCTGTTAGTACAATACAATTTTCTTCGAAGGATCTTAGATTGTTCACTTTTATCGGACTAAACAATGGCATTCCATTGCTTTGGTTTGATTTTACCTAAATTTGAAGTTTGAACAATGTTTATTTTATTTAGTTTGCCATAATTCACTGAGCTCACATGCAAGGCTGTAACCTGCTGATTTGGCTAACTATTAATATCTTTCAGGATTGGCACACATGGTTTATCCAGGGGCTGTGCATTCCAGGTTTGAGCATTCTCTTGGTGTGTATTGGCTTGCGGGTGAAGCTATCCAAAAGCTCAAAACCTATCAGGTATAAAGGTATTTTCCGCTGTTCCAGTCTACCATACTCTATGTATATATTCTAAGATCCGTTTGTTTAGGGTTCGGAGCTTGGTATAGATCGATTTGATGTTCAAACAGTGAAAGTTGCAGGTAACAACTTGTTACCCTGGAAGGTTCTTTTCATTTAAATTGAATTGGTTCTTTATGATTTTGTTCCTTCAATTGCAGGACTTCTACATGATGTAGGCCATGGACCTTTTAGCCACTTATTTGAACGGGAGTTTCTCCTCAAAGTTCTTAATGGCTTCAAATGGTAAATAAATAATTTTATATATTGCATTATATACTCCTTGGTTCTTTTTTCTATTCTGATAATAAAGAAATGATCAACCAGTGATCTCACATGTATGTATTAGCCTGATGCCTTTTGCATAAAATGATATTTTGATAGTTAATTGGTACATTACTTTTCTTATTATCTTGTGTAATGTTAGGGGTAGAAAAATGTGGTTTTCATCCATTTTACATCATATCTATATTTTCTAGGGCTCATGAAGAGATGTCAGCGAAGCTGATTGATCATATTGTTGACGTGCACCATATTGATGTTGAATCTGAGATGATAAAAAGAGTCAAGGTAAGTTGATCTTTTCAGGAAATTTTTCATACAGAATATTCTTTCTTTGTTTCTTTTTTTTTTGGTTTTGTATGCTTTTTTTCTTTCCTATGGCATGTCTAGATTCCTCAGAAGTCAGAACTGGGGTTATATGTAGAGCCATTTGAACTGATGTAGCAAATATTTCCAAATATACTTAAAAGTGAGGAAGATAGATACTAATACTTCCTGTGTTTTTGAATATCAACCACACTTAACTATATAATTTCTTTCTTTTAACTCCTTTTGTTGCCAGTAAGCAGAATTAGAAAGTTTCCTGATGTCTACCTGTTTATTCGTTCCTCCATATGTTCTTACAATTTTTGCTTGCAACTTTTCCTTTCTCTTTGATCGCTATGTTTATGATAAGAATCCTTGAATAGGCCCACTTAGAAAACAAGGGGCTCATTATTCTGTACATGGAAATGAGAAACAATTTCGATTTCCTGTTGCTGGATTGATTTTCATCCATATTCATTCATTTATTTTCCAGGAAATGATACTAGCTAGCTCTGAGTTTGCATCGCCAAAAGTAAGTGTTCGTTTCTAACATCCATTTCGTAAGGCATATGTTGATCAGTACTAGGGATGGGCACGGGTCGAGTCGGGTTTTTGGCCCACCCGAACCCGACCCGAAAATAATAACCTTAAAACCGAACCCGACCCGACCACATTTTCTAAAAAATCCGACCCAACCCGAAAACAAATGCTCTAAACCCGACCCGACCTATAGAAAAAATTGAATTTTTAGGGATCTAATTGTAAAAAAATAATTTTATGAGACTTAATTGTAAAACATAATATTTTAAGGACTAAATTGTAAATAAAAATTTAATTTTATGGACCTAATTATAAAAAAAATTATATAAAGAGGGGGTATTATTACAAATATCCCTAAAAATTTAAAGGGAAAATTACACTATTAGGCTCAGGTCGGATTTTTTTCACTCGAACCTTATTTTTTCACAAAAATACCCGACCCGACCCGATTGGGCCGGGCCGGGTCAGAACCCGTCGGGTCCGGGTGAAATGCCCATCCCTATTGATCATTGGATTTTTGCCCCTCTCTACTATTAGGAAAAGTATGGGAGTTCTGTATTTCTCTTCTTTATAATCATACATTCACTATTTTGTGCTTATTTTAAAGAGTGCAAAGGAGAAACAATTCTTATATGATATTGTTGCAAATGGTCGGAATGGAATTGACGTGGATAAGTAAGTCAAAATTAATTATTGGTCCACATCTTCCATCCAATTTAATTTCCAATACAAGTATTTGACAACGTGGATTTTTTTTTGAAGTAACAACGTGGAATTTTACTTGTATAGGTTTGATTACATTGTCCGCGACAGTCGAGCTTGTGGCATAGGATGCAGCTTTGATTTCCACAGGTCTTTTTAAAATCTTCTTGGCATTTAGCTTGTAGTTTATGTTATCAATAGATGCATCAAAAAGAAAAAGGAAAAATAAAAGCTATAAGATTTCTCTCACAATATTTATATGCATACTACAGTAACTACACCATCTGCAGGTTGATGGAGACAATGCGAGTTTTGGGTGACGAGATCTGCTATCGCGCTAAAGACTGTTAGAATCACCTTTTTCATTTATTTGCAAAGTACATGTTTAGTTTTAGTTTGTTCTTTTTTTTATTAAATCCTGCTTAATATTGGTTATGGGTACTTCTGCTAGATCTTAGCATCCACAAGTTATTTGCTACTCGTGCTGATCTTTATCGAACTGTATACACCCACTCTAAAGTGAAGGTATTCACAGATTTAAGTCCTTACCATATCATCTTGTTCAAACAAATCTTCTTTACGATGTTGATTTTTCTCCTCTTTTCTGTTTTGTCATTAGTAATGTAGGCTTACTTCTTATCTGATGTAGCAAGGTCTCATTTCATTTTTATTGCAGGCAGTTGAGCTTATGGTTGTAGATGCCCTTTTGAAAGCAAATAGTTATCTAGAAATCTCTTCTTCCATTCAGGATCCTTTTGAGTACTGGAAGGTTGAACAACATGCTTAGCGTCCTTTTGCGTTGATAATAATAGAGTCATAATTTATGACATGCTTTGCATTCTTTTCTTCTTTGATTCCAGCTGGATGACTCAATAATCAAAACTATTGAGATAGCTCCAAGTGAAGAACTTCGAGAATCTAGAGATTTGATTCTACGCATTCGTAGGAGAAAATTGTATCAGGTGGAAAAGCTTTGCTTATGTTTACTTTGTCTATGTTTTCTAAAAATGGTAGCATGCAAATAAGTATGCTATTATGTTTGCTGTTTTTTCCCCTCCATTATGTGGAAGGGGAAACTTATTATATAATGGTTTATTTTCTGTGGCAGTTCTGCAATGAGTATTCGGTTCCAAAAGACAAATTAGAGCATTTCAAAAATGTCACTGCACAAGACATTGCTTGTTCCCAGGTCCTTTCGTGACATTTTCTCCATTGATGTGCATGATCTTATGCACCTGTTCTTAGCTAAATGGTTGAGTAATAGGGGTGTTTAATCGGTTAATTCGGTTAACCGGTCTAACCGAACTAGTTAAATATCATTAACTGAAATTTTTAACCCTTTAACTGTTAACCGAACCGAACTTTTTTTAAAAAAATTAACCGAACCGAACTGTGTTCGGTTAATTTTTAAATTAACCGAAATAACTATGGAACATCTAAATTTTCGGATAATATATATATATAAATATATTTTCGGTAACTTTCGCTTAATATCGGTTAATTCGGTTAATTAACCTTGTTTCGAACCGAATTAACTGATAACCGATTTCTTTTAAAAAAATTAACTGTTAGCCGATTTAGCATCTAATTAACTGACCGAAATTTCGGCCGGTTAATTCGAGTTTTAACCGAACAGTGAACATCCCTATTGAGTAGTCTCCAATATTGATATGATTCAATTTCATTTTTAACAGAAAAATGGTGGAGTACTGCTAAAAGAAGATGATATTGCTGTTAGCAATGTCAGAATTGATTTGACTCGCGGAAGGCAAAATCCTCTTGAAAGGTATTATGAGGCCTTTATGCTCAATGTGAAGATGCAAATATTTTCCTTTTTTTTTTTTTGAGGTTTCATCTTTGACTATTTTTTGATACTTTTCTTTTCCTGTTAATTTTGTTGCATTTCTACTCTTGCAGCATCAACTTTTTCAAGGTACTTCAAATCACTTGCTCTGTTTTTATTTTTCCATTAACAATGCGATGACATTTTTTTATCTTTAAAAAGAATACCTTATGTTAATCGCCATGTGCAAGTTACCCTATGTCATAATAGGGTAAACATCACCATTAGTCACTGAATTATTTCCGTTTTTCTGTTTTAGTCACCAAACTATTATTTTGTGCAAAATTGTCATTAACTTTACATTTTCTCATTTTGGTCACTAATGTTATTTTTTCCCTATTTTGGTCACCAATCTATTGCTTCTTTCCTATTTTGGTCACTAAACTTTTCCAGCTTTCCTGTTTTTCTGAGTTTTTTAAAGGCGGGTGACCAAAATAGGAAAAAAAATGTAACATTAGTGACTATTTTGCCAAAAATAATAGATTGATGACCAAAATAAAAAAGCGGAAATAATTTAGTGACCAATGATGATGTTTACCCTTCATAATATTTTGATTGTTCCATAGTAGTAAATACCCAGGAGACATTATGGGTGTATATGATAAAACTGTGCTGCCTTTTTAATGGCGACTCAAAAACTGAACCTATATTAGTTACTTAACAGACAGGAAATTCAAAACTATATTGCTCCGGTTCTTCATTGTTCTTAAAAGTACCCATGTCCAACACTCAACACTCGTATCTGATGGGTATAGGGATATGATCTTCCAAGGACTCGCTTAATATATAGAAGTCTTGACAAAACAATAATAAACATACATGTCTCAGACACATACTTGTGTCCATGTGTGTGACGCTCTCACTCGAGTCTGAGTAATATAAATTCCTGAATTATGCAGTCTGGAACCTGATACTGTTTAGGCATTTTGAGTTGTTTCATGCACTAGTTTCTAACAGGATTAGTTTTCTGGCCAGGATTATGATAGTGAGGAGAAGTTCCCCATTCCAGATGATCGCATCAGTCACTTGCTGCCTACATCTTATCAGGATATGATAGTGAGGGTGTATTCGAAGAAACCTGAATTGGTCCGTGAATTCAAATGAAACTATTATTTGCTTGTTATATTTTTTTTCTCCATTAACTTGGTCACAATAATTTGTTCCTTTTTATGTACTCACAAACAGGTAGCAGCTATCTCAGAGGCATTCGAAAATTTTCAACTAAAAGTCTACGGAGTTAAAGCTCAAGTGCATGATACACCGGAGAAGAAGAAACGGGGTTTTTGAGGTTACATTGCGTTGATGGTTTCTCCTTGCTAGTCCCTGTTTTTGGTCCAAAATATATAGAGAGCATATTTTATTGCCACACGGAAATAAATACAGTTCAAAAGTTTTCCACATTACAGTAACCATTTTTGTTTTCCCTACGCTTGAAAGAGAATCATAATGGCTTCAAATGAACCATTTTGTATAGTTGGTCATTTGCTTTTTGGGATTTTGTATGGACTATCGTTTTCTCATTTGAACTGAATTTATAATTGTCTTGGAAGTGTGTATGTTTTTGAGCTACCAAACTTAACTGCCATTTCAATTTGAAGGGTTTTATTGATGTTCGCAAGGTTTATCGAGTGTTGTTTGTTTTACTCTGCGCATCATAAATGAAGTTCTTATGTTGCATTGCATCCTTTTATGTTTGTTTCTTCGGTTGAGCACGACAAATATAAGAGCACAACATCCAGTTGTTTGAGTATATGTTCAAGACAGGTTGAAAATGCCAATATTTGATAAATTTCACTGAATGGCATGGCGCATCCGGGACGAGTTGGTTTCTTCCTTTTTCCAGGTAAGATTATACGAATGCTGACAGAATGAGAAATTTTTATCCAATTCTACATTATTTTCTGCATGATGTATGCACGGAAAATTCTGGATGGACATTTGCTTTGAGGATATTTGTTATAATTCTTGATAGAAACATGGTACTAATCATAGTTTGACATACTCGTCTATTGCTTCTGTAGATGGGAGCACTGAGATCTGCCATCAGAAGAGCTTTGACAAGAGTATAGGGTAAGTATCCAAATTCAAGATGAGTATCGTATATAATACAAGTACGTGTTTGAAGCCGGAATGTTTTTAATTTAATTTTTTTCTCATATATTCGGAAGATAAAAAGGCGTAATACATAATTTAGTACCCACGTTTGACACTTTTTCTGATGTAGTAATTGTGCGTATTTTTTCTGCCCAGTGCGTTCGATACTTTTTTTACCTGTGGTACTTGTGTTTTTATGGTCCAATGTGGTACCTAATTTGACAAATGTTACACATTTTAGTACTTGAATTTAACACTGTTATTATGCATTCAAATGATGACATGGCATTTTCAATATCCAATGAGGTTATGACATGCCACATCATCAATTGAATGTATAATATTATTGTCACGTGTTAAATTCGGATATAATGTGCGAAGTTTGTCAAATACGGATAAAAAAGGCCAAATACGGATAAAAAAGGCCAAATACTAAAAAAGTGTTAACATTTGTCATCTTTAGGTACTAAATGTTTATACGTTTGAATGTGTCGAACATAACTGTTGAACACATGTACTTGGATAACCAAAGGGTTTTGATACGGTAGGATACTACTATTATATATTATTATAATATTTTCCTTTTATTATACGTTCAATTGTTATTGTTTTGGGCAAAATATTACATATTATTTAGTAAAACGAGTGGTGAAATGTTTGCTTCCTGGGGAAAGGACAAGGCCGTTGAGCCTCCTTGACGGGCATTACTGGCTGGTCTCTAATTATTTTCCGGTTATCCCGACAATAATTGGGGAGATCTTGTCTGGTCCGGTCCTGTGAACCTGTGACTGCCCTTTCAGGTAGGTAGGGATGGACGCAAGACTTTATGTTAGGAGGTGAACTTATAAAATTCTAGGAGGCGAACTTATAAAATTTTAAGGGGTGAAAATCGATTTTTAATAAAAAATACATAGAAAATTTTTAAAATTTGTAAACTATATATAAATCTCAAAGTTTGGGGGGTGATTGTCCCCTCCAGCCCCCCATAGTCCATCCCTGCTTCTAGGCTCCTCTATAAAAACTACCTATTATTTCTTTTAATGTTTGCATGGTTGCTTTGCATTAAGTCAAGAAAGGTGGAAAACTTAACGTGCTTCATGCAGTTTGATCTCGCCAGTGTTAATTTCATGGGAAGATGATGGTTTTAGGGTCACTTTTCTTTTTGTCTCTCCTTTAAACATTATTTAAATTAATCGGAAGCAATTACATGTTTAAACAAGTTTAATCCTACAACTTTCAAATAATTATAATAATGACAATATTAATCAAACTAAAATTCAATTGGTTTATTAGATGTAATTTATTTATTTATCTCGTTACGTTGCTTACTCTGTTTTGAATTATCTTTGAAACACAACCTTCAACATTGTGCAACCTAAGAAATGAAGTTTAATTTGTTAGTGGTACGTAAAAGATTTTGGATAAGTTACGGGTACTAAGTGTAAAAAGTTTTACATTAATTTTGCAATCATTGAACGAGTGTAAATTTATGATCGAGATTTTTCACTTCTCTTTTTTCCCTTATTTTTTTTTCATTTTAATTTTTAATCTCAACTATCAATTTACACTCGTTCAATGATCCAAAATTAATGTAAAATTGAAAAAAAGTACATAGTGTAACTAGATCATATCTCTTAAATTGTATATGTTTTAAAATAAATTTAATTATATTCATGTCATATGAATATAATTATTTGTATGTGCAATGAGTAGGTTGATAAAGAAATTAACATTTAAAAAGTGAATCAAAATAAAGGTACTTGAAAATTTATCTAAGCTAAAAGATGGGTGATAATAACAGAATCCGAGGCCAGAGATACCTCGTTGCTGTCCAAGCTCACTTGCAAATGTAATGAAAAGATGCCGGGATGCAAACCCCGACAGACAGACGGCCAGAGATGGACGAAGTGGTGTTGATGTTAGAGGGTATAGACACATCCAAGGAAGGAGGGATGATCCCACATGATCAACCTCGGGGTTGCCTGTGTTTTCAGAGATATAGGGAACCTTGATATTTTTACCCTTACCCCCATCTAACTCGAATTAAAAGAAAGCTCAGGGCAGAGTCACAATTTATTAATAAATAGAGGAGGGAATTGTGGTGTTTATGATTTAGTAAGAAATCTTTGCTGTAGTTCCTCCATCCTAACTTCCAATAATCAAGTCTCCAAGGTCCCACGTCATAGAAAGTTATCGTTTCACATAAACATTCAAAATTGCCAATCCATGAATGGTTCACTCATAAACATTCTAACTCACGATGAATGCATTTTAGGGTGAAATCATTTTGGAATCAATCCTAGAACTGTAAATGTGCATTAAAACATTCAAAACAGATATGATGTGAAGTTTGTATATCTATACTTACTCCTGATTTTAGGAACAGAAATTCCGAGGGCATAATCAACTCGATAACAAAAGCGCTTAGATCCTTACTTCAATGCCTTCCTTCAATAAGTGTGCTTTTACAGACTGAATGGGCACCTAAAACCCAGTGAATCAAAGAATTGTTATCAAAGTTTAAATTTATCTCATTATCCATCAAGATGGGAAAAACAGATTGTAAAAAAATTATTAAATAATTACCTCCTTCCGATGGAAAATGCCAGCAGCAAGAGCAGCTGAAGCATTTGTTTTCGTGAATACCTCTGAGAAGTGTTCAACAGCACCCGCACCGCTACTTGCAATTACAGGGATGCTAACAGCATCAGAAATCAGCTTTATTAAATCAATATCAAATCCTTTTCCTTGACCTGTAAAGTCAGCAAGTAGGGTGTTATGAAAACGGTAAATGGTAACTGTCAAGGACCACAGGGGATGAGTCAATGTGAGTGGGAATGTGGCACGTCGTGGTTTGCGTGAAAGGCGGGCACCCAAGGCTTTAGAAGACTATGTTTGTCAAAGGAATAACTAAATAAATATATATATCAGTAAAGGATTGTATTACGTTTTTTTAATGCTAAAAGTTATCAAACATCTCTTTCATCTTATCTACTTCTTCTCTTCTTCTATTTCCTATATTCTGCTCCTCTTTTCTTCTCTGGTTCTTACAGGAAATTTCTTGACAATTGGTGCTTTCATTGAGAGTCGAAAATGGTGACAAATGCTGAGTCCATTCGCTCACTGCAGGAGACAACTACTCGCCCCGAACAGATTCTGACTTCCCTTCAGGCCAGTTCTCAAGAACACAAACAAGCACTGGACGAGCAAAGGCGGACGATGGATGCTAATTGCAAGACTCTTGAAGATATTGCGAAGCAATTGCCAACGTTAAAAGCTCCGACGGGACAGCCCAGTAAAATTTGGAATGAGATTGGGGAATCTGGATAAATACCAATCAATAGAGGAAAATCAAGACATTGACGACGGATTTCCCTTTCCTCCTAAGCCAGCTTATGTGGAGTTACCCATATTTACCGGGAAGGATCCAGAAGAGTGGGTTGCTTCCGCCCACGATTTTTTTGACTTTTATGGGACCGAAGATCATCATCGGGTAACGAGGGCATTTTTCAGAATGAAAAGAGTGGCAAAGAAGTGGTTCCGATGGATGCCACGCCGATGACAGCTTGCGGGGTGGATCCATTTGGTGGATGCGATAAAAAAGAGGTTTGCCACAACAGAGATGGAGTCCCCTAAAGGACAACTAACCAAAATCATGCAAATGACAACTGTTGAAGATTACCAGAACAAGTTCTAGGAAATGGCTTTACGAACAACACATCTATCAGATCTATTCATGACACAGTGCTTCATAGCTGGGCTTAAACCAGAAATAAAAAACAAAGTGCTCATACACCGACCGACAACCATGAATGAGGTCATCTCCTTGGCTCGCTTACAACAGGCAAAGATTGTCGAAGCAAGAAAGGTATCAAATCGTGGGATCGGTCCAAAACTACCGCCATTATTACCCACGCCCATAGCCACGGTTAATGGACCAAAGGGAATGCTTGGACGACCTCCACCCAAGGAATTGGTAAATCCTAGTGAGCCTCGACTATGTCGTGTTTCCGCAGCAAAAGCTCAAGCAAGAAGGGAAAAGGGACTTTGCTATTACTGTGATGAGAAATACACTTTTGGGCATAAGTGTAAGGCACCACAACTTTTCATGCTAGATGACGAATTCGTCGACGCTAATGATAGTCCGGAGGAATTAGAGAAAGAGGAATCCAAAGGGGAACAAGACAATCGAGAAGGCCAGGGGAGTGAGCAATTGCTAGTGTCGTTCAATGTTTTATCGGGTTGCTATACTCCTAATACTTTGAGGGTTCAAGGAATAGTTAAAGGTCAAGAGGTGAACATACTTATTGATGGGGGTAGTACCCATAACTTTATTCAGTCAAGGGTGGCGAAACATCTAGGATTACCAGTAGCTGAAGCGCCACACTTTGGCGTGATGGTGGGGAATGGAGAAAGTTTGAAAAATGAAGGCTGTGTCAAAGAGCTTAAGGTTGAAGTTCAAGGTACGAGATTAGCTACTGACTTTTATGCTTTGCCGTTGAAAGGATCCCAAAATAGTATTGGGAGTAGCATGGATGTCGACAGTTGGTCCCATGACAATGGACTTCGCCAATCTTGTATTTGAGTTCTGTCAAGATGGAAGGAAGCACAAGTGGCAAAGAGAAATGAACTTAGGGCCTCAAATGATACAATATAATGCTCTAAGAAGGATGTATGAGACTCAAGCTGTAGCTGAACTCTATCAGCTGCAATTGATAACTGAACCATTACAAGGAGTTGTGGTAGATAATCAGGAACTGCAGGAGCTACTGCACAAATTTGAAGAAGTCTTCACTAAACCAAAAGGGTTACCTCCAACACGACCAACTAACCACGCCATTCACTTAGAGGATGAGGGAAAACCAATTAATGTCAAGCCTTATTGATATCCTCACTTCCAAAAAGGGGAAATTTAGAAGCAAGTGCAACAAATGCTGGCAGATGGAATCATCCGAAGAAGTGGCAGTGCTTTCTCATCGCCGGTATTGCTAGTGAAGAAAAAAGTGAAGAAAAAAGACGGGTCTTGGAGATTTGGTTCGATTATAGAGCTCTGAATGCAACTACTACCAAAGATAAGTTTTCAATTCCTACAACTGATGAATTGAGAGATGCAAATTTGTTTTCGAAGTTGGATTTACTTGCAGGATATCACCAAATCAGAGTGAAAAGCGATGACGCGTTTAGAACACATGAATGGCAATACGAATTCCTTGACATGCCCTTCGGGTTAACCAATGTGCTCTCAACGTTTCAATCGACTATGAATGAAATTTTTCGTCCTTATTTGAGAAAGTTTGTACTAGTTTTTTTACGACATATTAGTATACAGTCGAAGCTTGGAAGAGCATCTAGTGCACTTGAAGAAAGACCTCGAACTACTAAAGGAAAACAAATTAGTAGCAAAAAGGTCTAAATGAGAATTTGGAAGGGATGCTATTAAGTATTTGGGGCATGTTGTGTCAAGTAGAGGGCTGGCAATAGATCCAACTAAAGTGGAGGCAATCCGAGCGTGGCCGGTACCCAAAGATATCAAGGGAGTAAAGGGTTTTTGGGTATAGCAGGCTACTACAGACGTTTTATATATCAGCTTGCAAGAATTGCTGGTCCTATATCAGATTTGCTAAGAAAAGGAGATGCTTTTAAGTGGACCGAAGAAGCACAACAAGCATTTGAGCAATTGAAACACGCTCTAAACTCAGCTCCAGTTTTAGCTATGCCCAATTTCAAGAAACCATTTGCGATAAAAACTGATGCTTCGGGCATTGGGGTGGGAGCCATGCTCGTACAACAAGGGAAGCCAATTGCTTATTATAGTCGGAAATTAAGCAACCGAATGCAATGTGCCTCAACTTATCACATGGAAATGTATGCAATAACTCAGGCAGTAGGGAAGTGGAGACAGTACTTGCTGGGACGGAGATTTACTGTCATCACCGATCAGAAATCTTTAAGAGAGCTCACTAAGCAAACGACACAGACGCCTGAGCAACAACAATGGTTGTCGAAACTAATTGGGTACGATTTTGAGATACAATATAGAACATGGAAGTCAAATGCAGTTGCGGATTCCTTATCTCGAGAGCCTATGGAAGAACTAATGGCAATGTCAAGAGCAGTGGTGGGAATTTTGGAGGACATAAAGCAAGTTCATATGCGAAATAAAGAGGTGTCAAATTCAGCAGAAATTAATGGAAGGAGATGAAGCATATAAAGATTACAGCTTGAGGGAAGGGCTCCTACTAAGAAAAGGGTGTATAGTAGTTCCTAACGAAATTGCCTTGAAGTCATTACTTATCAGGGAGTTTCATAGTTCAACTATGGGAGGTCATGCAGGAGTTTTAAGAACTTTCCATAGGTAGGCTGCAAACTTTGACTGGAAAGGAATGAAAGACAATGTAAAAAGATTGTGGGGGAATGTCAAATATGTCGGAGGATGAAAACTGACAATTTATCACCTGCTGGTCTTCTTCAACCTTTGCCCATCGGAATCAAGTGTTTGAAGATATTGTTCTTGATTTTATCACGGGGTTGCCTAAATCTAATGGGAGCGAAGCCATCCTGGTAGTGGTGGATCGGTTAACTAAATATGGCCACTTCTTTGCATTGCCAAAGCAATATAATAGTATATTGATGGCTGAAGTTTTAGTACATGGAGTAATTAAACTGCATGGGGTGCCTCGTTCCATTGTGAGTGACCGAGATAACATCTTCTTGAGTGATTTGTGGAGAGAGTTGGCTAGGTTACAAGGAATTGCGTATGAGTTCTGCCTACCATCCCCAAACTGATGGCCAAACAGAAGCTTTAAATAGGTGTCTGGAAATGTACTTAAGGTGCTTGGCAAGGGATGAACCAACTACTTGGGAATTGTACCTAGCTTGGGCTGAGTATTGGTATAATACATCCTATCAAACGTCGACAGGAATGACACCATTCAAGGCATTATATGATCGAGATCCACCAACATTGATCACTTATGTGGGAGGGACTGCTCATAATCGAATGTTGACAAAGAGTTGCATAAGAGGGATGAGTTGTTTAGAGGACTAAAGAAGAATCTGTTGCAAGCTCAAGTCAGGATGAAGAACCAAGACGATAAAAAAAAGACGTAAACTAGAATTGCAGGAGGGCAGCTGGGTATTTGTGCGTTTGAAACCATATAAGCAGTTGTCTGTGCGACTCCAACGACAACAAAAGTTAAGCCCCAAGTTCTTTGGACCAAATTAAGCTGTGAAAAGAGTTGGACAAGTAGCTTATAAACTGGATTTACCCTTCACTAGAATTCATTCTGTATTTCATATTAAGAAACTGAAGCCATGCAAGGGCCAACCATCTCAGCAGGCAACTCCTCTTCCATTATTGGGGCGAAATGGCGTAGAGCTATGACAACCATTGTGTATTGTGGACAGAAGGATAACTAACATTGGTGAGCAGGAAATCTCCCAAGTTTTAGTTCAATAGGGTGATGATGGAGAAAATGAGTTCACTTGGGAGGATGAGATTGAGTTCATGCAAGATTATCCAAACCTTGAGGATAAGGTTGCTGTGCCAGATGGTGGCAATGTTATGAAAACGGTAAATGGTAACTGTCAAGGACCACAGGGGATGAGTCAATGTGAGAGTGGGAATATGGCACGTCATGGTTTGCGTGAAAGGCGGGCACCCAAGTCTTTAGAAGACTATTTTGTCAAAGGAATAACTAAATAAATATATGTATCAGTAAAGGATTGTATTACTTTTTTTTATGGTAAAAGTTATCAAACATCTCTTTCATCTTATCTACTTCTTCTCTTCTTCTATTTCCTATATTCTGCTCTTCTCTTCTCTGGTTCTTACAGGAAATTTCTTGACATAGGGGCATTAAAAGTTAAAACAAACAAAAGAATAATAAACCCAATATTCGACTAGGTTAAACAGATAAAAACACAGGTATATAATATTAAGTACTCCGTCATTTAGATGGCCATGGTCATTTTTGATAATACTAGAGAGAAATAAAAAATTGACTATTTATTTATCAAAGAAAAAAGGCATAACCTGGATATTGTCAATAGAACTTAACCACTGTTGTAAAAATATAAAGAAAAGACTCTTGATGTAATTTTCAAAACAAAAAGAGCAATTATCTCAGTGTTGTGCCTTTGCACTACCTTGTAGGCAAATGCCTGGTGCACCTAGGCAATCTCTTTTGCAAGGCGATAGGCATAAAAAAAAGAACCCGCCTGATTGAAGGTATCTTTAATTTCTTTAATTTTTCACTTTTTTCATTAGATATAACTATAGAAATGGGCCACCACGACTAGGACTAGTACTATTATTACTATTATAAACACATAAAAACTCAAGCTAGGGATTTTCTTGCACCTTGCACCTAAAGCAACATAAGGTTCTACCACCTAGTCACACTTGACAACATTGGATTATCTAAAATGTTAATGTAGTGCTATAAACAATTACTTATGAAGAGGAATTATGAGCGATGAGGAAGTTGTTTATACCGTCACAATCTATGCAGTTCAATAGTATTTCTCCAGCTCCCAGTTCTTCAACAACTTTTGCAAGCTCATAAGCTCCGATTGGTCGACCTTCTCGTCCACCATTAACCTTAGGAACACAGCCATTCAAGATATAAAAATAAACTAAAGACTTCTCAAATATACGCAGCAAAGAAATGAATATCATTATGCATCATTCATAAATACAAAAGCAGCTAAACAATCCCTCAGAATGTGACACGATTCAAGTTGCTAAAGTTAAAATGCAAAATGATATTATTTTATTAGGGTGCATGGTTGAGCAGGCAGCAGTTCTTTTTTTGGTTTTCTTATTTGGATACCGTTAAAGGCAATATTTTAAGTGCAGTGCAAAATGAAATGGAAGGTTTGCATGTTGAGCTTTGGGAAGATATCATTTTGTAATTTGATTTCTATGTTAGTGTGCTTGAACTTGCCTTGAACAATAGAATAGAGCTGCTTTGCGTGTTCCCTTGATGCTATTATTACTTGTAGAATTGCATTATTTGGTTTGCACCTTCAAGCTAATTGTCTTTTCTTATCATGACTTTTCTCTAGTTATGCTTGCACATTTAGATTTGATCTAATTTTCAGATTTTATATGATCATCACAAGCTTTTTTTTATTAAGTAGAGAGGTAATCACATTCTCAACGCAAATGTCGGGATTCAAATCTATATAAGATGGGGAATCATGAGCATCCTTGATCATCACAAGCTTTTAATATAGATGCCCCCATTGTTTTTTATTCTTCCTTTCACTCGACTCTGTTCTTTACAATGTTACTCCAACTCTTCATTTTCCTTGAGGGTGTCTAGTACATATTTGAACATGGGTATGACAGTTGGATCTTCCAAATGTATGGGAATACATAAACCAAATAGAGCTTACCCGTGTTAGACACATACGTACTAGACGCTAATCCTTGAGTTCAAGTAACATAGGTTCTCCATTCTCACGGTCAAGATCAGATGCCTATCTTCATGCATTTTCTTTCTTCCTTTTCTTCCCCATCTAAAACCCACGTCCGGCAACTTCTCTAATCTCCCTCTCATCCCCCTCTTTATACCTATACACTATCTTTAGATATCCCAAAAAAAAAAAAAAAAAAAAAAAACTACTTAACCAAAGATCACCCATTGATATGCAAACACATAATTGTGATGACATGAATGGGGACTGGATGCATTTGGGTCCTAGGTTTTAAGTGTGCTTTTTTTATTAGATGTAATCTCAGGTTCAGTTTCAGAAAAAGGCTCCGATAGGACCCTAATCTCAAAAGAATCCTCGTCCAGCGCGGAGAAGCTTGACACGACCAAAGCGCCGGATGGAGCCATTGTGGCACCCCACCAGCTTTCGGTCTTGCTATCAAAAAGAAACAAAAAAGCTTGGCAAAAAAGAGACCTCCGTGCTTTGAATAAGATCTAATTATATGTTTAGTTTAATGCATACCACTAGTTTAAAAAAGTTTTTCTAGATAGATCAAATACATGCAAAAAGGCAGAGCAAAAAAGCCTACCGTACACTGGTACCAAGCGTATTCTTCTCCGTTTGGACCTGACACCAAAAAGGCATGTTCTAATCAATGGTTCTTGTGAAATTAAAAAAAAAGTGTGAACTTTCTCAGAAAATTTCAGAAAAATTCCTTCTTGTTCACACGCAGCAGGAGTTTCCAAGGGCAAAATGTAAATTTCAGAATGGAAAATAAATAGAGAGTAAAATCTTTATTACCTGGTTTTGTGACCCGTATAGTCTTGAATTGCACATCATTAGGACCATTAACATACACTCTACGAGGATCAATGCTTACAACCACTGCCTGTCAAATAGACATTCAATCAATTCATTAAAAGTTCATTCTTGATACTGCAAAAATGATCAAGTGGCCAAAAAACGATAAATCAAAATTCGGCTTACAACAAATAATAGCAAAAATTAGCAACAAAAATGATGCCACCTGTATGGGTAAAAAACATTGATCAAAATTTGCCTTACAACTGTGCTCGAAGCATATCTATACATGGGTATGAAGATCCGACCTCCTAAAGATCCTCCAAATGTATGGAAAAAATTAAGCATTATGTGTCCAACATACACACCCGAGTCCAACACAACTATCGTCCATCAACAATTTGTCAATTCCTTTTGTTCTTTAACACTTATTTTCCTCTAAAAAATACTTCTTTGTATCATTTTATAGTAAATGTCAAGAAAGAAGCAGGAAATACTTCACAATCAGCCCATGGAAGAATAATATTTAGTTTCCTCTAAAAATATACTTTTGTATCATTTTATAGTAAATATCAAGAAAGAAGCAGGAAATACATGGTTACATATTCATGTGGGGCTGTGGGCATCAACATATCATAAACAAGAATAGCAATCACCTGATTTCCATAAACATTAGAAATTTGTTCTAAGCTGCTCTTTCCTGTCTTTACCTGAAAGAAGCATTTACAGAACTATTAGTTGTGATACATATGCAAGTGTATAACCATCTTAACTCCGCATATTACAAGTTTTAATGAGGTCACATTGCATACTTTGGTTTTTATTTATTCTTCTGCTGCATAAACAGCATCACTTCCAATGGATATTTTATCAGCCCCAGACCTAAAATACTCTGAAGCAACTTCCAAACTAGAGTAGTACCTGGAAAAACAATATACATCTATGATACATATATTACATAATTGTGCTGGGTAATAACGCAAAGATCACAGAGAACTGCAGTATCAGGGAATGCCTAATAAATCATTTGAACGAAATTAAGTCTTTTGGTAAGATATATGAAGACCAGATCATAGTATAAAACGGAGGCACACCTGCCATTTGCATCAGTAAAATCTCGTATACCACCTCCAACTGTTAGTGGGACAAAAACATTTTCTGATGTGTGCCTTAATACCTGCAATGCATAGAAATTAATAGATATACATATAATATTCAAACATATTAACATACCAACCCTAAAGAATAGATTGAAAATGCTATGTCAAAATATGTTTTTAATCGTTACAGGCTGTGTAATTAATTTAAATACCTGTAATTTATTCTTGGGCCAGAAGTTACTATTTACTTTCCTTATCTAGAGCTAGTTTTATTGTGTGTGTGTACACACACACATTACGTTTCCTTGGTAAATAAAATGAGATTTTTTTTCCATTTCTGATTTTTTTCTCTTTTTTTTTCTTTTGTAAGTTTCTTCTCTTCCGGGAACCACCGCTTACGGTAGTTGTTAGTTCTCACCGCCACCTTGGGGAGGTTCGGCGACCAATTTCCGGCCTGGGTATTGGCAGTAAAACCATGTAGTATAGTACTCTAATGATTCCTAATGAACATCTAACAAAAGATGATGGTATTCCTTTGAAGACCCTAAGAGGTATGAGAGGATAATTGAGCAACTAAACTATTTGACTGCAACTCATCGAGACATTGCATTTGCATAAGCACGAGTAGCCAGTTTATGTCTGCACCCACAGTTATATATATTAAACAGCCCTAGAACGAGTTCTATGTTACTTAAAAGGAGATCCAAGACTTGGCATTTTATATAGTAATGATGGATATACTAATATCAAATGTTTTGCTGATTCTGATTGGGCACTGGATACTGTGTATTTGTTGGTGGGAACCTAGGATCATGGAAGAGTAAGATGTAAATGTTGTGTCACGGTCCAGTGGAGAATCAGAGTATAGAGCTAAGTCACAGTCCACATGTCAAATTATGTGTCTTCTAACTGAAGTTGGTCTGAAGCATCAATCACCAGCAAAGCTTTGGTGTGACAACCAAGCAGCTCTTCACATTGACTCGAATCCAGTTTATCACAAAAGTACCAAACATATTGAGATTGATTGTCAATTCATTCGTGAGAAGACTCTAGACAACACAATCTCTATTGGTTATGTGAAGACAGGAGAGCAGATTTTCGAATTGTTCACAAAGACCTTGAATGGAAATCGAGTTATATATTTGCATAACAAGTTGGCATGATTAATATCTATATCCAGCTTGGTAGTGTTACAGGATGTTTAATTAATTTAAATGTTTGTAATTTATTCTTGAGCTAGAAGTTAGTATTTACTTTATTTACCTTCCACATCTAGGGCTAGTATTTACTTTATTTACCTTCCTCATCTAGGGCTAGTATTCTTGTGTATGTGTGTATCATGTTTCCTACGTAAATAAAATAATATATTTTTCCATTATTATTTTTCTCTTAACAATAATTAAATGTCAAAACCTGCAACATAGGTAAATCGCCTAATGGGAAGTCACGGAATCCAGTAATGTTCAAAAAGCTGACCTGAAACTTTAAGTGCAAAAGAAATCAATAATTCAAGGCATAAAAGAAAGACTGGAGAACTAAATGGTTGCTGATATTGCAATATAGACAAAAATCTCCTCAAAGCTATTAAGCATACCTCATCAGCCCCATCTTTGTAATACTGTCCAGCAAGATCTACCGGCTTACCGAGGTTTCTCACCTATAAAAGTATTTGGTGAGTTAAAACAGCATCCAATTCCAAGTATCAGAATATAGAAGAAGAAGAAAACAAGCGCTAGTAATTGTACTCTAATATCCCCTCATATCTAAAGAGAACATTCACTTTTGTCATGTATGGCATTGCGAATTCGTGATGCATTGATAGGCAAAATTAAATTTTTGATTTAGGCATTCACCAACCAATACTAAGATCAAAGAGATCATGGAATTAGAACAATGAATGACCTCTGACTCACCTCATTCTCTTTTGTATGCTCTCTTACATCATACTGGTCTCCTTTGGTTACAACAAGATCCCCTTTATCATTTGTCCTAACATCAAGACAAGCGACTACCTGAATGAAATAATATCACTTAGCTAAGAGCCATATGAACCACAAAGTCACGCTTAACATGTCAAAGTACCCATTTAGAGCTATGTGATTAATATCTAAAAGACAAACAGGTGCATAGAAATAAAATCAAGAAAAACATACAAAATAGTTTGGGTTTCATAAATAATTACCCTCTTAGCAAGTTTTGAAGCCTTCCCCTGAGTAGGCTTCTGAGCCAAGCAAATCATTCAGATCATTAAAAGGATGAATAAAAGTTACTATATGAACTAAACCTAGGATATAAAGACTACCTTTGCACTCCGTGACTTTGGATTTAGGAACCTTCTCAACACAGAAAGACCAACATCTGAAACAATTTTATCGATGTATTCAATGAATAGGTACGCTCGTATATCTGACATTTGCTAGAGGGAAACATTCTTAAATAGAGATATCCATGTGATCAAGCCATTCCCATACCAACAAGAAGAAACACAATTTGAAACTTGAAACATGTAAAGACAAATATAACTACTAAGAGCACAAACTTCTTGCCTCCACTCTTCGCTGGGTGGAACTGAACTGCGTACACATTTCCCCTTCTGATAGATGCTATAAAATCATCACCGTAATTGCATGTAGACGAAACCCATTCTTTGTTATCATCTGACTACCAAAAACATGAGAAAATAGGTTACCAAAAAAAGCAAAATATGCTTACCGGAAGCTTTGCAATAGGCACATTAATGAGCAAATGTTACAAAGTAATTATGAGGTAGGAAGAGCATACCGGCATGGCACGATAAGAGTGAACAAAGTAAACATGGTGGTCTCCGACGTCATCCAAAATTCCAGAATCATTAGCAACTTGCAAAGCGTTCCAGCCAATATGGGGTACTCTAAAACCATTCAAAGTGTTAAAACGCCCAACCACACCAGGTATCAACCTGAGACCATTAACTGAAACAAATGCACCATTGCAGTTAAAAACTAGAAAAGAAATGAAACCATATTACAAAGAAGATACCCAAAACTTTCTTTGTTTGCAAAATGAAGACTAATTGTTTTTCCTTTTTCTCTTGCCAATTCCTTCTTCCTCCGATGCTCACCTCTTCTTTAAGCTATCTATAAATATTTATTTATAAAATAAAAATAAGAGTGATAGATAAACCACCAAAAGAAAGATGCTCATTAAATCACATAATCCAACATAACATGCATTCAGGAAAGTGATCATGACATTTTCTACAAGTGAAGAAACATTATCAAGTCCTAATCATTAAGATCATATGTACAGGTCTTTCAAAGATTTACATTAAAATTGGAGTTGTTTGGAAACTAACCTGGTCCATTTTCTTCACTAGACTCAAAAAGTAGTTGAAGTCCAAGACAAATGCCTAAAAATGGGCGATCGTTTTGTATGTAGGTACATAGTGCTTCAGCCATCCTGCAGAAAATAACAAGTTAAAACTTCCAAACCGATAAGTTTAACTACGAAGTTAAAATTTTGAGCTAAACAAAAGAGATAATTAGCTATCATTGAAAAGCGGTTTATGTAGGTATAATCATTATATTTTATAAGTTAATTAACAGAATTATTAAACTTAAGCGGTTTCAATTTATTAAACTTCTAAAAATGATAGTTAATGGTTAATTTATAGGTAAATTGTTATTAAATTATTTATAAATATTCTTTGGGGTTTGTGTTTGTTGCAGTTTATGAAATTACGATTCATATCGAGTTGATATTTTTCACACCGAGTTGAATTTTGCTTACTTGGGGCTATGTTTGCTGCAGTTTTCAAGTCAATCTCAATTAGGATAGCTGATGTTAGTCTCATATTCCTTTGGGAAGCACTTATCTTGGAATGTAATAAAACTTTGATAGTGTATGATTTAACTCTAAAAAAAAGTTCTAATGATCTGGATCTATACAAGCATTTGTGGGTTCAATGTGAAAATTGTTATGGATTAAATTATAAGAAATTGCTTAAGTCAAAAATGAATATTTGTGAACAATGTAGATATCATTTGAAAATGAGTAGTTCAGATAGAATCGAACTTTCGACTGATCCAGGCACTTGGGGTCCTATGGATGAAGACATGATCTCTCTGGATCCCATTGAATTTCAGTCTGAAGAAGAGCTTTATAAAGATCGTATTGATTTTTATTAAAGAAAGACAAGATTAACTGAGGCTATTCAAATAGGCACGGGTCAACTAAACGGTATTCCTATAGCAATCGGGGTTATGGATTTTCAGTTTATGGGGGGTAGTATGGGATCCGTAGTAGGCGAGAAAATCACATATTAATACGATAAATTTAAGTTAACAATTTATAGAATAAGTGGTTAAAAACTTTCAGTTGACACCTTCTATCTACTTAAGTTGTGGGTTATAAACTCAATATGAGCAAATTTCCCTTTCCCCTCTCGTAAGTAAGAATTGTTAAAATAACTATAAATGTAAGGACAATATGATTATATGAAACAAATATAATGCATAAAATAATTAAAAATGTAAAATAAAATAAGAAAAGCACAAACATGATATTCTTACCTTCATGAATAACATTCAAAAAATGATGGCAGCTGCCTACCAATCAGCATATCTTCGTGCAAGAATTTTTTTACTAGATTATCGAATCTTTAAGCGAGGATTATAGATAGTTTAAATATTACAATTTGTATTATAAAAACCAATCGACTTTGTTTAATTAAATTGAATTGAATAATTGTTTATAAAATGGTTTAAGGGTAAAAAAAAACTTTGAAATTTTTTAAAAAATAATTAAACACTTAATTTTTTTTGTACCTAATTAAGCCTTTTAATCAATTAAGCATTTTGACTAATTTTGACCATTAAATATTGACATTTTGTTGGATTTGTTGGTGCAGTACGTCATGTCACAGTGTTTCTGCCTGACATTTTAAGGTTTTTTTATTTAGTTTAAAGATTTCTTTAAAATTCTAAAAAAAACTTATAAAATTTATTAAAAAAACATTTTTTGAAAAAAAAATATAAATGCAATATTTTAGAACTACAGTGTATCATGTGCTAGTGATATCTAAATAAAAAAGTGTCAAGATTTAATGATAAAAAATTAGTCAAATGGTTTAATTGATTCAATTTCTTGGTTCAAAGGTTTGATCGGATATAAAAATTTCATGAGCTTCTGTGCTGGTCTCCAATGGTGCATTCAGCATGTTCCCAGAGAGTTAAACGTGCTTGCTGATAGGCTGCCAAAAGGGTATTTCCCGTGTTGATGAATTCCTTAGCATTGCTCCTGATTGAATACTCCAGATTTGGTATGGCTTTTGATTTGTGTATGCTATAGTGAGGCTGCCGCTTGTAAACTTGGTCATGGTTGTTCTTATCCTATATATATGTAGTAGCTGTGGAGGGCTGCTGTATTGAGACTTTCTAGTGTATTAAGCAATAACAACGTGTACTCCTTTTTATTCACTTAAATTTTAGGGAGGTTTTTTAATGAGGTCGGTATTTTTGTTTTTATTATTAATAAAATTTATTTAAAAAATTTATGAGCTTAATTAATTAAAAAAAATTAAAGACTTCTTACCCTTTATAAGACATCAATCAAATAGAAATTTTAGAAATAATCGAGATACATTATATTTTCTCTCGTGCCAAAATTCAAACACATACAAAATAAGACAATATAAGTATCTTTAGTTACTAGACCAATTCATAAATTTTAATTTTATAAATAATTAATAAAAGTTGAATTTTAATTAAATCGAATTTTTAATTCGTTCAATTGTAACGAGTAGTCAACGCCCCAATTAAATATTAATGCCTCATTGGGGCCTCCTACAGTTGTAGTTGATCGGTGGATTCAACTCGCCCACCTAAATATCATGTGCTAGTTTTATTTCTAGTATATGCCTATGGCATTTTATTTATACTTTAATTTTGCTAATGATAAAAGAAAAAAAACTTTAATATACATGCTGTGTAAAATTTACACGTGTTTTTTAATTTTAAAGGTTAAAGTTTTATTTTAGGGTTTAAAGTTTAGGGATTTATGTTGTAGAGTTTAGAATTAATGTTATTGTATATAATTTAGAGTATAGGGTTTAGTTTTTAGGGTTAGGGTTAGAGTTATAAATATAAAATTTAAATTTTATAGTGTAAATATGCATGCTTGTGTAAAATTAGTTTTAGATTTTATAAAATGGGATAAAACTACATTTGCTCCCTGGGTTTTATCTACCTTTTTTCATATTAATATTTGAGTTTTTTATTACAAAAATTTCGTGTCATATTAAAAACTTATTATTATTTATTATAAAAACATTATAACGTGTTATAAATCTGATATGGCGTTATCGATACCGTATGATGATTGTACACCTATGAGAGATTGATTTTATGATCTAATTCAAGTTCTATTTTACAAAAAAAAAGTTCAAGTTATATAAAAAAAATCTATAATTATTATTACAAAAATAATATAACATGCTACATATAAGAAAATAGTATTATAAAAAGTTTGTTATATTAAAATTATTTTTATTTTAAATATTTTATATATGTTATATAGAAAAGAAGATCAATTTACAAAAAAATTCAGGTTTTATTAAAAAATAATTTTATTATTATAAAATTTTCTTAACATGTTATAATTTATTATTGTTATTATTGAAAAACGTGTGTAATTATATAATTTTTCACTTATGTTCCTATAAATTGAAGAGCGTAATTGGGAGTTTTCCAATACACTTAATTTAACGAGACCCATTATTTATGATGGCTGGCTAAACATGCTATATATGTATAATTTTGTTTTGCAAAGCGTTACATATGCATAATTACACATGATTATACTCTAATTCAATTATCATGTAATTTTCAAATGTAATTTAAATAAAAAATTGTAATTTAGTAGGTTTGAAAATATAAATTATTTGAGATATTAAATAAGATTTTACATTAATTTTCACAATAAATTAGCTAGTATTAAGTATTCAGCCCATATTTTGTGAATAGAATAATGACGTGTCAAATAATAAAGGTATTCGTTTGTCACAATTTTAAACCGTTAACTAAGAATGTTGCCTAATGCAAGAAAAAATATTAGATGAAATTGGTTTACCGATTTATTTATGCTCTCAATCAATAAGGTCTATCGATTTTATTTTTTTAAGGTGAATCTTCACCTCTTTCTTACATGTAAATAATGAGTGAGTAGTTATTTAGAAGTTACTTTGAGATGGATGGATCTTATGGGTTGAAACCATAGATGACGTGGTGAGCCGAATTTATCTAATAATTTCTCCTAATGCAGGGTTTACTTTTACAACATATGTATGTACAAACAAAAATCTTATGTCCTTTTTTGTGTTTATATATCTGCCACAACACTAAACAATTAAATTCTACACCCTAACTCTAAATTCTAAACATTAAATCATAAGCTCTAAACTCTAAACTTTAATTTTATATATTAATATTTAAACTCTAACCCTATAACTAAAGAAAAAACTACAAATTTATAAAGGGAGAGCATAATGAAATTAAAAAATTTGAGGGGACATAACAAGATTTTAAATATATTGAAGGGATTATAAAGCTAATTTTATCTTTTTAAAAAAAATATTCTATAATCATCGAAAAAAAAGTTGGCTAGGGAGCCGCGCCCTAAAATTTCTTTATATTCTGCCCATGCTTAAACCCCAACCCTAAACTATAAATTCAATTTTTTTTAATGTTGAAGGCATATGGGTACTAGGGGTGAGCGTTCGATCGAGTCGAGTAAAAGAATTTTGAGTTATTCGAGTTGAAACGTCATATTTTACAATTCAAACTTTATTTGAAATTTTTTCGATTCCAGTCGAGTTTATGAAATTCGAGTTGAGTTGAGTTGAGTTTTTGAGTTCTTATACAAATTTAATTGTATTAATTTATCATGTTATAGTATAATTTGATTCCAATTTAAACGACTTTCACTAATCATATAAGATATATATATATTTCTTCATATTTTTTCATATGTGCATATATTTTTTTCATTTTTTATATCCATTATATATATCAGGAGAAATTGAGGGACTCGACTCAAACTTAAAAATAAATCCTCTAATTACTAAACATTCCGAGTTATTCGAATTTCTATTTTATAAGTCAAACTTTATTTGAATTTTTTTCGAGTCGATTCAAGTTTATAAAATTTCGAGTCAAATAAAGACGAGTCAAGTTTTTCATATCGAGTCGAATCGTAAAAATTAAATTTTTTTAAGTCGAATCGAATTTTGCTCGGCCCTAACAGGTACACCGAAAATGATGGTGGTGTTGGATTAAAATCCGTAATAGTGGGCACATATGTATAATGTATATTGCTATTTTAAAGTATGACACAAAATTAAGTGACCAATTATGTTAGGCGTGTCATGAGTATTAAAATGTCATGGAAATAAAAGTGTAGATACCATAAGATGTATTTATAATTCGATGAGGGGCAGAGTTATAAATACTTAATAGTTGATTATTAAATCAACTATATAAAGAGGTAGTGGTCCCCAAGAAATAGGTTAACTTGTATTACTCTTGTCCCCGTCAGAGAGTTTTTACGGCAAGGGCTAACCTATCTTCTTGGAAGATCTCAACCACCTTTTAGGTGATCTTCATCAAAGGATTCAAGGTCTTCATCTATCGATTAATTCAGGTACGCTTCCGCATTCAGTTTATTGTTCTTGATGATTTGACATGATAGATCTTGGGTACTAGATTTCATATCTATTATGGTTTAATCTTACAAGTGGCATTAGAGACTCGTCATGTTAAATCATTAGGAACCCATTAATTTTTTTATTGTTTTCAGATTAATTCATTCGTATGGTCCAAGGAATTCAGTATATTGATTAAGTGTTTCGGTTATAATATTATATTTTTAGGGTTTCTTTTTATGAATCCTTATATATGGTGTTAAATCATTGTGGGTTGCCGTTTTTTTATTTATGAATGTTGCCGTAGTATTTTTTTTTATGAATTTGGGTTATTGTGAATCTTTATTGCCGTTCATGTTTGCTAAACAATTGGGAAACAGTAACCTTTAGATGGTGAGAATTGGTGTTTGCTTTTAAATTAAGCAACAATTTTTGTTTTTTTTTGGATAATTGCACATCGCAATTTGTGTATATATATATATATATATTTGGATTTGGAATTAAGCCTACACTTTGGTTTGATCAATGGTATATGTATACATATTAAAATGTATTTTCCATCAAATTTTAGTTTTGATTATTGTTTTTATGGATCCAAATATTAGGAATTCATTGCATGTATAATTGCAATTGAATCCGTTGAAGTCTTCATTTTACGAAAATTAAATATGTAAGTCAAGATTTTAATCAAGTTTTGTGTTGCGTGTTTAGTAACAGAAAATTCAGTTTTTTTGTTGTGTTAATGAAGATTAATGGTGCTAATTAGTAAATCTCATGACTATTGGTTAGCAAATAAGGTTGCATACTAATGATTGTTATAATTATTTGAGATACCTTAGTTTGAATTTTAGCTAAAGTATTGATTATCAAAATTTCAATTTTGATGAATTATAAAGTTAAGGATTGAATGCATTTAGTTTATGATTTATAAATCTTACCTTTACGTTTGGCGGAAATTTTGTAAATGCATGTTTAAGAATGAGAAACAGATCAAAGATTTCGGTTTTTCAATTTACGATAGCCCTATTTAGACAACCTTATTTTGTGTTATTTCGGAAACTTAAGTGTTATCGAAATTTCAGTTTTTGTATTACACAAATTTAAATTTGGATATCGGTATATTTATATTATATATTTTGAGATAAATTAATTGAACATTAAGTCACCAAAGTGACCTCTATTGTGAAAATCATTTTATTTTAAAATATAGAAGGTTTTGTGCATGTAAGTCGAATTATGTTAGTATTAACCGGCCCAAAGAAAGGTTAATAATTAACATTATTACATGTGCAATTGTGGTAATAAACATGTGATAATTATTCAGCTTTATATGTGAGCAATAAATCGTCCCAAAGGAAGATTTCTGTTTGACATGTTCTTATTATCAATGTTTGATTACTGTACCAAGATATCACTTGCAAGTTAATGTTTTGTCCAAAGATAAAATATTAATGGAGTGTCCGATATCTTGATATGAGGTTTACCTTTATTCAAATTTATTATTATTTTGGTTATCACAATTAAATTCATATTTTGGCGGATGTCTAATATTTTAATGGATTAATTGAAACATAATGTCACCAAAGTGACCGCTTTTGTGTAGATTAGTTTATTTAAAATATTAAGATAATTATGGGTTTTGTAATTCATGCGTTTATTAATTGGCCCAAAGGAAAGTTAATATTTGGCAGAATTACAATGACAATTAATGGCGATAAATGTGTGACAATTATAAAGTATTTTATGTGAGCAATACATTAGTCCAAAGATTAATTTATTGTTTGACATAGTTTATTGTCAATGTTTGATTGCTACAACAAGAGTACCGCATTTACTGATTAATATTCTTGTCCAAAGACTTGATATTAATGTTGTGCTTGGTATCTTTGGGGAACTAGCCATTATTTTGAATTTATTTGTTTACTTATGAATATTTATGTGGGCTTGTTTTTTTTTAATTTGCTTATTTTGTTCTATATTTAGGTAATTTATCTTTGCTGTCACAATATCTGTTAAATACATTCTACGCTCATGTTTAATGAAACTAGTTTCAAGGAATAGAAAAGACACTTACATAAAGTATTTGGTTGTATGAACATAGACCTTGCACTAAGGAAGAACAACTCGCACCTCTCATGGCGGTAAGCACCCATAAAAGGGATTTTGAGAGGTGAGTTCGTTCAAATTGCATGAGTTTAATGAATATAAAGTACAACATTCTAGAATTCTTTAGGAGCACAAATCTAAAGATATTACTCATACTAAGGGTTTCCTTGATAAATTTGAGAAACATTTTACTAAAAAATGTTAAGGTTGTGACATCACTTTTGACTTACTTGATGTTTATGAAGTATAAAGATCAAGGAAATGTGAGGGAGTATATTATGAAAATATTTAATATTGCTTCAAAACTTAAGGCACATAAGATCGAATTTTCTAACAATTGTTTGTTCTTATGCTTTTGGTACCTCTTCCTATATAGTATAACCAATTCAAAAATAGTTACAGCTGTCAAAAGGAAAAATAGGCTCTAGCTGAGCTCATTTCTCATTGTGTTAAAGAGGAAGAAAAGTTGAAGCATTATAAGGGTAAAAGTACTCATTTGGTTAGTGCTCATTTAGTTAGTGTCTCTAAGAATAAGGGCAATAAAAGAAAATATTAGGAAAAAAAATTGCTAAAGGTCCAACTCAAAAGAAACAACGATAAGTTACAAAGGGTTGATTCTTTTGTAATAAGTTAGGACACATGTGAGGAAATTAAACTACAAAAGCAAGCAACTACTTCGGTTATTTTGAGTGATCCATGTGTTATAAGTTTTATGATCCCACAATTAGAAATTATTTAAGGAGAGATCTATAATTTTTTTTTAGGATGTTGAGTTTGGAGGGAGAAATAAGGTTAGGTACATTGCTTTTGAGGATGAATTGGATTATAATTTAATTCTTACTATCACTTTTGACGATGTTTAGGTTTTCGCACCTATCATTAATCAAGAAGTGAATCAAGTACCTCAGCAAAATAATGTTGAACAACTCTCATTCAAGATAAGGTAATTGTTTTCAAAGAACAAACTCAACAACCTCAAAAACAAGTGTCATTAAAGATATCCACGAGAGGAAGGAGAAATACTATTCCAGATTATCATTTTGCATTTCTTCAAGAAAATAAGGATAATAATAGAATGATAGAAAATGACTTAATCATTTTTCCATGAAACCATAAAAGTTTTAACTCTCAAAAGTGGATTGCTGTCATTCAAGAAGAGTATAATTTTATTCAAGACAATAAAGTTTAGGAATTTGTCTCATTACCTTAAGGTGCAAACTAATTGGTTGTAAATGGATATTTAAAACAAGAGGGATGCAAATGATAATGTGAACAAGTATAAGGCATGTCTTGTATCTAAAGGATATACTCTAAAATTGATTTTGTGGAGACTTTCTCTCAAGTTTCATTAAAAGACTCTTTCAATATAATCATGACGCTTGTTGCTTATTTTAATCTTGATCTACATAAGATGAATGTTAAGCTTGTGTTTTCAATAGCGACATTGAAGAAACGAATTATATGGTACAATCATAGATTTGTGTCTAATGATACAAAATCAATGATATATAAATTAAATAAATTCATCTATGAGCTTAGTAGGACTCTCATAAATGAAATTTTAAATTTCATATTGATTATCTCATTTGGTTTTGAGATAAATTTGGTTCACAATTGTATATACTATGATTCGGTGGGAGTAAACCAAGTGATACTCATATTGCTAAAGAAGGTAAATATTATCTTACTCAATGCCCTAAAAGTAACCTTGAAATTTAGAAAATACAAAAGATTCCAAGTGCATAATCTATTGAGAATTTAATTTATGCTCAAGTATGTATGCGTTCGGATATTGCGTACATTGTTAGAATGTTAGACAGATATTTAAGCAATTCTAGTTTGAACCATTGGATAGCAGCCAATAGGGTTATGAGATATGTTTAGAGAACAAAAAAAAACTACATGCTCACATATCGGAGTTTTGGTAAGTTAGAGATCATCAAGTTTACAGACTTGATTCTATTAGAATATTGATGCAAAAGAATTTTTGTCACATGAGCTGCTAATTATAGATTGAATAGAAAGATCACTTGGTTATTTTGTGACAATAAATATGCATTCATTTATTCTATAAACAATAGGAACACTTTAAATTTGAAGCACATAAATATTAAGTTCGTAGTTGTTAAAGAAAATTTAGAGTGGTTGTGTGTCTATAGAGCATCTTTGGTACAAACTCCATAATTGCGCGCTTATTAAAAAACTGACACACCCTAGGTCTTTCATGAGCACACTACTCATGTGGGTGTAATGTTATTTAAGGATATTGATTTTAGTGAGAGTTTGTAATTTTGAAAAAATGCTCATTCGTTTTAGACACAATTTGATTACTTGATTTAAGGATATTTTAAGATTATTTTCTGCAGAAATAAAGTTCTTTTGGTTTATGCACACTCTGAATTCAGTAAAGTTTGATCTCGCTAAGGTTTAGGAGGACCAGTTGGAAATAGACATGTTTGGTTCACATTTCATGTAATTTTCCATGCTACGCATCCATGATTGATCTATGTCATTTGACTATATTTGTATACGTGACCATTGATGGGTCTTGTCATGATTGATACGACAAAGGCTGCTTTGATCCTATATGGATATAGTTGATGGGCGAGATTATTCTGAGAATACCTATTATATAATAGCAAATTTTTGAGCTCATAAGGTTATACATTTGTCAGGAAACATATGTTGCCCAAGTGGGAGATTGTTGGATTAAAATCTGTAATAGTGGGCACATATGTATAATGTATATTGCTATTTTAAAGTATGACACAAAATTAAGTGACCAATTATGTTAGGCGTGTCATGGGTATTAAAATGTCATGGAAATAAAAGTGTAGATACCATAAGATGTATTTATAATTCGATGAGGGGCAGAGTTATAAATACTTAATAGTTGATTATTAAATCAACTATATAAAGAGGTAGTGGTCCCCAAGAAATAGGTTAACTTGTTTTTCTCTTCTTCCCCGTCAGAGAGTTTTTACGACAAGGGCTAACATATCTTCTTGGAAGATCTCAACCACCTTTTAGATGATCTTCATCAAAGGATTCAAGGTCTTCATCTGTCGATTAATTCAGGTACGCTTCCGTATTCAGTTTATTGTTCTTGATGATTTGACATGATAGATCTTGGGTATTAGATATCATATCTATTATGGTTTAATCGGTATATTTATATTATATATTTTGAGATAAATTAATTGAAGCATTAAGTCACCAAAGTGACTCCTATTGTGAAATTATTTTATTTTAATATATAAGGCATGTAAGTTTTGATTATGTTAGTATTAATCAAAGGGAAGGTTAATACACTTACATTATTATATGTGTAATCGTGGTAATAAAACATGTGATAATTATTCAGCTTTTTATATGTGAGCAATAAAATCGCCCAAAGGAAGATTGCTGACATGTTCTATTATCAATGTTTGATTATCGCATTAAGATATTTACTTTCATGTTAATATTTTGTCCAAAGATGAAATATTAACGGTCCTAATTTATATGAGGCTGTCTTATCTGATATGAGATTTACTTTATTCAAATTTTGATATTATTTTAGTTTTTTAATTCTGATCAAAGAAAAATTGTTGCATAATATTTTGAAACAATTAATTTTCATGTTTTGTTTGTATGTCTCGATGTTTTAATGGATTAATTGAAACAGTAATGTCACCAAAGTGACGCTGTAGATTACTTATTTAAAATATTAAGATATTATGTGTTTGTTGTAACGCGCTATTAATTGGCAAAACCAAAAGCTACATTTCGGGTGTAATTTAACAACAATCGTAAGGGTAAACGTGAATTATAAGGTATTTTATGAAGAATACGTTGTCTAAAGATTAATCTATTGTTTTATAGTTTATTGTCAATGTTTTAAATTATTTACAACAGAATAATTCAAACCTTTGAATTATTAATGTCAAAGATTTCTAAAATAATCTTTTAGTATCTTTTAGGAAACTAGCCATTATTTTGAATTTATTTTTTATTTATCAATATTTATGCAGCTTGTTTTTTTTTATTTTACTTATTTTGTTCTCTATTTAGCTCATTTGCCTTTATTTGTTTGATCTGTTAATATACATTCTACAATCATGTTTAGTTCAAATTATTTTTAGCTCAACAGAAAATGCATTTACAAAAGGTTTTAGTTGTATGAACATAGACCTTGCACTAAGGGAAAACAACTTCGCCCTCTCGGGACTGGGCACCAAAAAAGGATTTTTGTGAGGTTCGTTCAAGAGTATGAGTTTAATGATCTCATAATTACAACATTCTATATTCTTTATGGTTACAATCTAAAAGATATTGCTCATACTCAGTTTTGAAGGGTTTCCATTGACTAAAAATGTTGAACTGTGACATCGCGCGACTTTACTTGACATCACCTGCAATTATGCTATAGTCGAATGAGGTATTAACAGTATTTAATGTTCAAGAGCAAGGCACAAAGATCAAATTTTCTAACATTGTTTGTTCTTATGATTTTGGTACCTTTTCTATACAATTTAACCAATTCGAAAATAGTTCAACTATCAAAAGAAAATGAGATATTAACTTGTGTTAATTGTGAAAAGGAAGAAAAGATTGAAGCGTGGGACAGTACTCATTTGGTTAGTGCTCATTTAGTTAGTGTCTCTAAGAATAAGGGCAGTAAAATATATTAGAAAAAAGTTACTAAAGGTCCAACTCAAAAGAAACAATAATAAGTTACAAAGTGTTTATTCTTTTGTATAAGTTAGGACACATGTAAAGAAATTAAAACTTCAAATTACACTTAATAGCCCATACTTCACTTTAAATCATTTGCCCTAAATTTCCAACATGCATCCTGATAAATACTAAACCTCATCCAAATCCTCAACTTTAATGTTGAACTTTTGGAGTGGGAGAAACATACATTGCTTTTGAGAGAATTGAATTATAATTTAATTCTTTACTATCACTTTTGGACGTTTCAGGCTTTTACACTCATCATTAATCAAAAAGTGAATCAAGTACCTAAAGACTTAAAATCTTCATGTATTACCTTCGAAACATATGTTTAATTATCACAGCTTCAGCAACAAACTCAACAGCTTTTGACACCCAAATTTGTCGTGAAAATTTTCCGGCTTCAACAAGAAAATCACCTGGTATCATTTTGCATTTCTTCAGCAATTGGACTGTAGAATGATCAAAATGACAATCATTGTTGGAAAACGTAGAAGAAAATTCTCATAAATTGGAATGTCAATTCTGAAGATAATTTTTATTCAAGAATTGTGATGAACAAACATATTTTCGGTGCACAAACCAATTGATTGAAAATGTTTGGCAAGAGAATGCAAACAAGAAGATCGAGAGAGGCATATAAGTTTTATCCTTTCTGCTGAAAGACTCCGTTTTTCATTCTCTCAATTTTATTGTCATTCTTTCTAAGGCTGTCATGAGATTCTTAGAAATAATGGGTTCAGTAAAAGACATTGGCAGATGATATTTTATATTGTGGTAAAAATGATAAAGATATTGGATCTGATTGGGCGATTCTTTCAGATTTCATAATTTGATATAAAATATGTGAGCCAGAGGAGTTGTATATATGGATGTGGTTGTGAAAAGGAGAGTAAGGATATCCTAGTACAAAAGATAAATTTGTTAGATCGCCATTCATATTACTCTCTGGTTGGAGCCAACTTCGAAAAATTTCAATTGTTTAATACAATGTGTCGTTATTGTTTTTAGTTACCTCTAAGTTTGACTACCTGAATTAAGTTGTTTGTCATGATTTAACGAACATTACACCTAGCTCTTTGAGACGAACAATTGCCCAGTTTTCAAGTCAATTGTAATCGACTGATCATTGCAAAGTTGAAGCTTGTTTCAATCTCAACCACCTTTTAGGTGATCTTCATCAAAGGATTCAAGGTCTTCATCTATCGATTAATCTGTGCACGCTTCGCATTGGTTTATTGTTCTTGATGATTTGACATGATAGATCTTGGGTACTAGATTTCATATCTATTATGGTTTAATCTTACAAGTGGCATTAGAGACTCGTCATGTTAAATCATTAGGAACCCATTAATTTTTTTATTGTTTTCAGATTAATTCATTCGTATGGTCCAAGGAATTCAGTATATTGATTAAGTGTTTCGGTTATAATATTATATTTTTAGGGTTTCTTTTTATGAATCCTTATATATGGTGTTAAATCATTGTGGGTTGCCGTTTTTTTTATTTATGAATGTTGCCGTATAGTTTTTTTTATGAATTTGGGTTATTGTGAATCTTTATTGCCGTTCATGTTTGCTAAACAATTGGGAACAGTAACCTTTAGATGGTGAGAATTGGTGTTTGCTTTTAAATTAAGCAACAATTTTTGTTTTTTTTTTGGATAATTGCACATCGCAATTTGTGTATATATATATATATATATTTGGATTTGGAATTAAGCCTACACTGGTTTGATCAATGGTATATGTATACATATTAAAATGTATTTTCCATCAAATTTTAGTTTTGATTATTGTTTTTTATGGATCCAAATATTAGGAATTCATTGCATGTATAATTGCAATTGAATCCGTTGAAGTCTTCATTTACACGAAAATTAAATATGTAAGTCAAGATTTTAATCAAGTTTTGTGTTGCGTGTTTAGTAACAGAAAATTCAGTTTTTTGTTGTGTTAATGAAGATTAATGGTGCTAATTAGTAAATCTCATGACTATTGGTTAGCAAATAAGGTTGCATACTAATGATTGTTATAATTATTTGAGATACCTTAGTTTCGAATTTTAGCTAAAGTATTGATTATCAAAATTTCAATTTTGATGAATTATAAAGTTAAGGATTGAATGCATTTAGTTTATGATTTATAAATCTTACCTTTACGTTTGCGGCGGAAATTTTGTAAATGCATGTTTAAGAATGAGAAACAGTCAAAGATTTCGGTTTTTCAATTTCTGATAGCCCTATTTAGACAACCTTATTTTGTGTTATTTCGGAAACTTAAGTGTTATCAGAAATTTCAGTTTTGACTGTTACACAAATTTAAATTTGGATATCGGTATATTTATATTATATATTTTGAGATAAATTAATTGAACATTAAGTCACCAAAGTGACCTCTATTGTGAAAATCATTTTATTTTAAAATATAGAAGGTTTTGTGCATGTAAGTCGAATTATGTTAGTATTAACCGGCCCAAAGAAAGGTTAATAATTAACATTATTACATGTGCAATTGTGGTAATAAACATGTGATAATTATTCAGCTTTATATGTGAGCAATAAATCGTCCCAAAGGAAGATTTCTGTTTGACATGTTCTTATTATCAATGTTTGATTACTGTACCAAGATATCACTTGCAAGTTAATGTTTTGTCCAAAGATAAAATATTAATGGAGTGTCCGATATCTTGATATGAGGTTTACCTTTATTCAAATTTATTATTATTTTGGTTATCACAATTAAATTCATATTTTGGCTTCGGATGTCTAATATTTTAATGGATTAATTGAAACATAATGTCACCAAAGTGACCGCTTTTGTGTAGATTAGTTTATTTAAAATATTAAGATAATTATGGGTTTTTGTAATTCATGCGTTTATTAATTGGCCCAAAGGAAAGTTAATATTTGGCAGAATTACAATGACAATTGTGGCGATAAATGTGTGACAATTATAAAGTATTTTATGTGAGCAATACATTAGTCCAAAGATTAATTTATTGTTTGACATAGTTTATTGTCAATGTTTGATTGCTACAACAAGAGTACCGCTTACAGTTAATATTACTGTCCAAAGACTTGATATTAATGTTGTGCTTGGTATCTTGAGGGGAACTAGCCATTATTTTGAATTTATTTGTTTACTTATGAATATTTATGTGGGCTTGTTTTTTTTTAATTTGCTTATTTTGTTCTATATTTAGGTAATTTATCTTTGCTGTCACAATATCTGTTAAATACATTCTACGCTCATGTTTAATGAAACTAGTTTCAAGGAATAGAAAAGACACTTACATAAAGTATTTGGTTGTATGAACATAGACCTTGCACTAAGGAAGAACAACTCGCACCTCTCATGGCGGTAAGCACCCATAAAAGGGATTTTGAGAGGTGAGTTCGTTCAAATTGCATGAGTTTAATGAATATAAAGTACAACATTCTAGAATTCTTTAGGAGCACAAATCTAAAGATATTACTCATACTAAGGGTTTCCTTGATAAATTTGAGAAACATTTTACTAAAAATGTTAAGGTTGTGACATCACTTTTGACTTACTTGATGTTTATGAAGTATAAAGATCAAGGAAATGTGAGGGAGTATATTATGAAAATATTTAATATTGCTTCAAAACTTAAGGCACATAAGATCGAATTTTCTAACAATTGTTTGTTCTTATGCTTTTGGTACCTCTTCCTATATAGTATAACCAATTCAAAAATAGTTACAATTTGTCAAAAGGAAAAATAGGCTCTAGCTGAGCTCATTTCTCATTGTGTTAAAGAGGAAGAAAAGTTGAAGCATTATAAGGGTAAAAGTACTCATTTGGTTAGTGCTCATTTAGTTAGTGTCTCTAAGAATAAGGGCAATAAAAGAAAATATTAGGAAAAATTGCTAAAGGTCCAACTCAAAAGAAACAACGATAAGTTACAAAGGGTTGATTCTTTTGTAATAAGTTAGGACACATGTGAGGAAATTAAACTACAAAAGCAAGCAACTACTTCGGTTATTTTGAGTGATCCATGTGTTATAAGTTTTATGATCCCACAATTAGAAATTATTTAAGGAGAGATCTATAATTTTTTTTTAGGATGTTGAGTTTGGAGGGAGAAATAAGGTTAGGTACATTGCTTTTGAGGATGAATTGGATTATAATTTAATTCTTACTATCACTTTTGACGATGTTTAGGTTTTCGCACCTATCATTAATCAAGAAGTGAATCAAGTACCTCAGCAAAATAATGTTGAACAACTCTCATTCAAGATAAGGTAATTGTTTTCAAAGAACAAACTCAACAACCTCAAAAACAAGTGTCATTAAAGATATCCACGAGAGGAAGGAGAAATACTATTCCAGATTATCATTTTGCATTTCTTCAAGAAAATAAGGATAATAATAGAATGATAGAAAATGACTTAATCATTTTTCCATGAAACCATAAAAGTTTTAACTCTCAAAAGTGGATTGGCTGTCATTCAAGAAGAGTATAATTTTATTCAAGACAATAAAGTTTAGGAATTTGTCTCATTACCTTAAGGTGCAAACTAATTGGTTGTAAATGGATATTTAAAACAAGAGGGATGCAAATGATAATGTGAACAAGTATAAGGCATGTCTTGTATCTAAAGGATATACTCTAAAATTGATTTTGTGGAGACTTTCTCTCAAGTTTCATTAAAAGACTCTTTCAATATAATCATGACGCTTGTTGCTTATTTTAATCTTGATCTACATAAGATGAATGTTAAGCTTGTGTTTTCAATAGCGACATTGAAGAAACGAATTATATGGTACAATCATAGATTTGTGTCTAATGATACAAAATCAATGATATATAAATTAAATAAATTCATCTATGAGCTTAGTAGGACTCTCATAAATGAAATTTTAAATTTCATATTGATTATCTCATTTGGTTTTGAGATAAATTTGGTTCACAATTGTATATACTACAGTTCAGTGGGAGTAAACCAAGTGATACTCATATTGCTAAAGAAGGTAAATATTATCTTACTCAATGCCCTAAAAGTAACCTTGAAATTTAGAAAATACAAAAGATTCCAAGTGCATAATCTATTGAGAATTTAATTTATGCTCAAGTATGTATGCGTTCGGATATTGCGTACATTGTTAGAATGTTAGACAGATATTTAAGCAATTCTAGTTTGAACCATTGGATAGCAGCCAATAGGGTTATGAGATATGTTTAGAGAACAAAAAAAAAAACTACATGCTCACATATCGGAGTTTTGGTAAGTTAGAGATCATCAAGTTTACAGACTTCGATTCTATTAGAATATTGATGCAAAAGAATTTTGTCACATGAGCTGCTAATTATAGATTGAATAGAAAGATCACTTCGGTTATTTTGTGACAATAAATATGCATTCATTTATTCTATAAACAATAGGAACACTTTAAATTTGAAGCACATAAATATTAAGTTCGTAGTTGTTAAAGAAAATTTAGAGTGGTTGTGTGTCTATAGAGCATGCTGGTACAAACTCCATAATTGCGCGCTTATTAAAAAACTGACACCCTAGGTCTTTCATGAGCACACTACTCATGTGGGTGTAATGTTATTTAAGGATATTCAGTTTTAGTGAGAGTTTGTAATTTTGAAAAAATGCTCATTCGTTTTAGACACAATTTGATTACTTGATTTAAGGATATTTTAAGATTATTTTCTGCAGAAATAAAGTTCTTTTGGTTTATGCACACACTGAATTGATAAAGTTTGATCTCGCTAAGGTTTAGGAGGACCAGTTGGAAATAGACATGTTTGGTTCACATTTCATGTAATTTTCCATGCTACGCATCCATGATTGATCTATGTCATTTGACTATATTTGTATACGTGACCATTGATGGGTCTTGTCATGATTGATACGACAAAGGCTGCTTTGATCCTATATGGATATAGTTGATGGACGAGATTGTTACAGAATACCTATTATATAATAGCAAATTTTTGAGCTCATAAGGTTATACATTTGTCAGGAAACATATGTTGCCCAAGTGGGAGATTGTTGGATTAAAATCTGTAATAGTGGGCACATATGTATAATGTATATTGCTATTTTAAAGTATGACACAAAATTAAGTGACCAATTATGTTAGGCGTGTCATGGGTATTAAAATGTCATGGAAATAAAAGTGTAGATACCATAAGATGTATTTATAATTCGATGAGGGGCAGAGTTATAAATACTTAATAGTTGATTATTAAATCAACTATATAAAGAGGTAGTGGTCCCCAAGAAATAGGTTAACTTGTATTACTCTTGTCCCCGTCAGAGAGTTTTTACGACAAGGGCTAACCTATCTTCTTGGAAGATCTCAACCACCTTTTAGGTGATCTTCATCAAAGGATTCAAGGTCTTCATCTATCGATTAATTCAGGTACGCTTCCGCATTCAGTTTATTGTTCTTGATGATTTGACATGATAGATCTTGGGTATTAGATTTCATATCTATTATGGTTTAATCTTACAGGTGGAATTTCTATTCCTCTCTATACATTAAAATAATGCAACGAGACAAATGCTGATTCTGTAAAGATTTGGTTCCATAAATATATCGAAAAGGAAGTCTTCGAAGAAGAGAGATAACAGGAGGGTCAGCCATGGAAGTATTGCCAAGCTTAGCCATGGTTGCGGCGGAGTGCTCAAACGTCGTCATAAGCATTCTATTCAAAGCTTCTTCTTTGAAGGGTCTGAGCTATTACATCTTCATTGCCTACTGTTATGTTTTTGCCACCTTGGTTTTCATCCCTTTATTCTTCTTCAGGTCTCATTTTTCTTATAATATTCATATCATTCAATAAATTTTGTACAGTTTTCTTTTGATTTCGATGTTTGGTCTGTAAATATTGTATCTTCTTTGTTTTAATATCTGATGTGTGTTTGCAGAAATACAGTGTTTCCACCTTTGAAGTTCCCTCTCATCTCTCTACTTTGCCTTTATGGGATTACTGGGTATGGAAGTATATATATACATATATACAAATAAGTAAATGTATATAAAAACCCAAGATTTGATTATGTTTTTGAGACAGGTTTATAGGAAGTATATGCCAAAATAAAGGTATAGAGCTTGGCTCTCCGGTTCTTGCATCAGCCATTAGCAACCTCACACCAGCTTTTACCTTCACACTTGCTGTTTCCTTGAGGTATATTATTCCTTCTTCCCTTGCTTTTTATAGAAAAGAGACCGTGGATTAAATATTTATTTCTCAGTATAATACTAATATTTCATGCTTAGAGGTGGCAAACCGGTCATTTGGGTCAGGTCATTTCGTGTATGCTTTTATTCAAGCTTATGTTCAGGTCTAGTTCAGTTTCAGTTCGAATCTATGGTGATTCGGGTCTAACGGGTCATATCGAGTCGGTACATTTTTGGGTCGATTCATTTTGGTTCGAGTTAATATCGAGTCAATATAAGATCGATCAATTTTTGGTTCAGGTCAACATTTGGATCGGTCGTAGGGTTTTGAGATCGGGCCAATTTTTCACACTATATCTGGCTTTATAAAGCCAATATATTTGGCTTTTTGGTGAGTTATGAGGCAGTTCACATCTCATATTTATTTTAATATCTTTTTTTTCGGGTTGCATTCGGTTCGAGTTGCTTTTGATTCGGGTGAAATCAGTTCCGGTTGCTTTCGATTCGGGTGAAATCGGTCGGGTTCATTCAGTTCGATTGAAAATGAATTTGGGCACATTTCGGTTCAACTGAAATTAGGTTCAACTTCGGTTCGGTTCGGTTTATTTAAGGTTTTAGGTCATCATGTTCGGGTCAATATCGGATCTCAGATCAATTAAATCAGTTCGAGCCTCGGGTCAAGTTTGCTTCGTGTATTCATACATATGTTCATGCTTGTGCTAGTTTTGGAAGTCCCATTAATTTGCTCCGTGTCTTTGAACATTGGCACATAACAAGGATGGAAAGAGTGGAATTGAGAAGAGCAGCAACTCAAGCTAAAATCATTGGCACCATAACATCAATAACCGGTGCATTTGTCATGATTTTCTACAAAGGCCCCATAGTTATTTCATCTTCACCTTGGACATCATCATCTGTTCTGCAACTACAAAGTCCTTTGGAGTCTTCTGAATCAAACTGGATTATTGGTGGCATCCTTGAAGCTATTGCATATCTTCTTTATTCATCCTGCTATATTATTATGGTAATATTGTGGAATATTTTCTCTGTGTAAAATCATTAGATTTAAACCCTGAAACTGAACTCGAGTTTTCTAGAACTTTACAGGCCCAAATAATGAAGATATATTCAGAAGAGATTGTTGTAACTTTCTTTTACAACTTGTCTGTGGCCCTTCTGGCTATACCAGCATGCTTAATAGCAGAACCGCAGTTGAGTTCGTGGAGATTAAGGTCTAGCATATCAGTGGTTGCCGTTCTATACACGGTAATACTTTCGTAATCAATGTTCGCATTCAACCACCTTATTTGGAAATTTGAAGAGTAAATTATGTAAATCATCACTAAACTTTAATGTAATTATTTTGGTCACTTAAGTTTAGACATTGAATATTTTTTGTCACTCATTCATTAATTTTTTGATGGCGTTATGATGTGGTCACCGCCGTCGGACGCCACTGTCGACGGTCGTAGATGATAGCCGTTCTGTCCTAAATTTTACCAGTCGCTTTGTTTCAATCTTTGAGTCTAAATTCGAGCTCTATTTTGCTAAAAAGTACCTTGTAGTCCACGAATCAAGGAAAAAACCTTTCAATTTCTCTCTCTATGATCTCTCTCTTCCACTGGCGGATAGAGTCTGTTTCTCAGTATACTACTTACCTCGTGCCAATGAAGTATTTTACCGTTTAGATCTTGAAGAAGTTCCTCTGTTCGTCAGAAAATAGACATTGTCAAAAAGTTAACGGATGAGTGACAAAAAACGTTTAATGTCTAAACTTCAATGAATAAATTGAACGTTTTTAAACTTCAATGACTAAAATATATTTGAGAATAAAATTCATTGATGATTTACATACTTTACCCTAATTTGGAATGTCACTTATTTGTTTATGGCTGCTTGTTTAGGGCCTTTTCGGGTTCTCATTTAGCGCAGTTGTTCACACATGGGGTGTACGCTTGAAGGGGCCTGTGTTTGTTGCAAGTTTCGCACCAACTTCAATTGTTATAGCTGCTGTTATGAGTGCCATATTCCTTGGCGAAGCAATTTACCTTGGAAGGTAATAGAAAAAAATTGTTTTATATTAGATTAAGTTGAGGATAATTGGTGTATAATAGGAATATTGGCTGAATCAAAGTTAAATTTGCAGCGTGGTTGGAGCAGTGATCATAACAGGTGGTCTTTATGCTGTATTATGGGGAAAACAAGAAGAAGAAATAGCAGGTAGGACCTTCGTCCAGTCCACCGGTGGGGTTCCATTGCTGCAAAGCTATAAAGGTTGAAAAAATGTTAGGTAATATAATGTCGCTGGCGGAACTTGGAGTAAAAATTTGATGTTGCCAATTTAAAATTTTAAAATATTTAGAGATTTAAGCAATTTTTTTTAAATTGAGGGTTTAACTACATTTTTAATAATTTTGAAAAATTTAATATAAATAAATAAAAATCTGAGAGGGAATTTAATTAAAAATATTTAAAAATTTGAAATTAATATGAATTTTTTAAAATTTTAAGGGGACAAATTAAAATTTTTAAAAATTTTAGAGATAAAATTCGAATTTTTCAAAATTTTAGGAGGCTGTGGCCCCCTAATCCCTCAAAAGATCCGCCCCTATCAAATGTGTAGCTAATTTATGGACTTTAATGATTTAAAAAAGCAATTAATTAATATAACTAATTTATACTAATTTTGTAGATTCCTTTTTATAACTTTATTGTATTTCCTCTTTGTTTTAAAAAATTAACCACCACAATTTATATCAATAAAAATTGTTGGACTATTTTTTGTACTTAATTTATGAACTCTTCCTACTACAAAAATAATCTCATATGATTATTTTATTGTGTATTATATTTTTCCCACATCTTTTTTTCTATAAATTTCAACTCCACCTTTCCCTGTACACAAGGGCATAACTTATTGAGGACTACGAGTGACTATGGCCTCCCAAAATTTTAAGAAATTAAAAATTAACTCCTAAAATTTTTAAAAATATTAATTTGGCCCCTTTAAAATTTCTAAAAGTTAATATTAAATTTTGGATATTTTAACTAAATCTCTTGTCATAATTTTTGAAAGTTGTTTCTAAATCTCTCAAAATTATTAAAAAAAATTAGTTAAACCCTCAAAATTTATAAAAATTTTAATTTAAGCCTTCAAATTTTTTAAAAAATTTAAGTTGGTCTCTCTAAGATCTTACCCAAAGTTCCACCATTGGCTCATAAAACTACTGTAAAAAAGAATTAAAATCACACGAGTGATGTATTGTTATGCCTTCCACCGTATATGCTTCATTTCCCAACTATTAGCATTTTATAATTGGTATCATCATTCTTTTATGACTCAACTAAAACTTTAGATCACAATTACTATCAACTTCTCATGTGTGTTTTATGTTATATAGGGGTATAGTCCATAAGGAAATTCATTATGATCAAATCCGCAAATGGGACATCGGATAAGTTTTTCTCTTATTTTATTTTTAATTTTGAAGGTGCAAAATATTGAAAAAAAATCTTCGTACTTTTTTGATGTTTTTTTATGTCCCAACAGCAAAATAAAAAAACTTAAACCATAGCTCTATATTATAAATTCTAAACCATAAAAATACCCATTACACTCTAAACAATATGAGTAATGCCAAGGAATAAAGAGTAGCCATCAGATCTAGGGATGCATTTCACCCGACCCGACCCAATCAGGTCATTTTTTTTTGCAAAAAATTCGGATTTTTATTAAGTGTGATTTCAAGTCGAGTCGGGTTCAGGTTTAAGGTGAAAAATATTCAACTCGACCGATGCAATTTTCCATATATTTTTAGGGATATCTACAATAATACTCCCTCTTTATATATATATTTACAATTAAGTCATTAAAATTATTTTTTTTACAATTAAATCCCTAAAATTATTTTTTTACAATTAAATCCCTAAAATTAATTTTTTAATAGATCATGAGTATATAATTTTCAGGTTGAGTTAGATTTTTTAAAAGATGTGGTCTAGTAGGGTCAAGTTGAGGTTTAAGGTACATATGTTCGGGTCAGATTCAGATCAACAAAAAAACCCAACCTGCTCATATTAAATGTCATGGGCCGTCAGCCGAGGCCCGAGTCATTGGCACCACGGGGTGCACACCAGGGTTCCCAAGAGGTTCAGATAAAGATCTTGGGCCCAAAGAGACCACCAGACTTAGCCCGATCCGTGGGTGATTCTAGAAGGCATATCCATCCACTTTGACCTATGTAAACTTGCCTTGTATACATAGGATTTGTTACCATAGATAGATGGGAATATTCCCAGAATTGTACCATTGTGGTTGGTGGGCTTTGATCTTAGCCGTCGATGTAAATTTGTATAGACCGTCGGATTAGGGGGAACTCAACTATAAATAGAGGCCTTCCCCTCCTCATTTCATATATCCAAGTTTCCAAGGAATAAAGGCATTTACTCTAAATCCTCTGAGTGTTCTTGTGTTCTTTTCTTTGTTCTTGAGCGTTCTTTCGAAGTTCTTCTTCGCTCATCTCTTTTGATCCGATTCCGCGTAGAACGCTTTGCGTTTGTCGGTGCTTGGGAAGTTTGATCTTCCGAGAGGGTTGAAAAGGCTTACTTAGGCATTTGTCTTGAGTCACATCGCCTAAGGCCGCACGGTGGGCTGGTTGGAACTCTAGCCACGTGACAGTTGGTATCAGAGCCTTGTTCGAGCGACGTGAGCTAGTTCGAGGCACGAAGCATCGAGTTGAGATGGCACCAAAGAAGGGAGAGAATGCTGCTACGAGCCAGAAGGGTGTGGAGACCCAGACGGACAAAGGAAGTCGAGCAAACTCGAGGGACAAGTTGTCGGCGCTCGAGGAGAGGGTCACCAGGCTTGAGGTATCTATGAAGGACTCTACGAAGCGACTCGACGTGGTGGATACACGGCTCGAGGAGCTGAATGACCATGGTGATCAGTCAGAGGGAAAGAGAGATGCTCTCGAAGCCATGCTGAAGGCATTGAAGGTGGAAATGGTGGATCTGAAGGCGGAAGTGATGGTTTATCAGGCTGCCATGCGGAACGATGTGTTAACCACGACGACACCTAAACCAATGAAGGACATTCCGAAACCAAGAGAGTTCAAGGGGAACCAGTCGGCGAAAGATGTTAAAAACTTCATTTGGTGCATGGAGCGGTACTTCCGGGCAATGAGTATCACAGACGATGTCGAGGAGGTAAATACTGCTGTTGTTTACTTGACTGACGTTGCTTTGTTATGGTGGCGACGTAAGTGCCTTGATGAGAATACTGGGGGCACGGGCGTTGGGACATGGGAGGAGTTCCAAGCAGAGTTCAAGCAGCAGTTTTGCCCGAGTAACACGGAGAAAGAAGCCATGACCAAGTTTAGGAGGCTTCGACATGATGGATCCATTGCGGATTACATCTAGGAGTTTAGTGAGCTACAACTCCTTATCCCCGACTTGTGTGAGAAGGATGCGCTTTTCACGTTTATGGATGGATTGAAGCCATGGGCCAGGACCGAGTTAGAGCGGAGGGATGTGCAGGAACTTTCCAAAGCCCTAGCCATTGCGGAGTCCTTGACCGACTACAGTGCTTACAAGTCCATGGAGTCCAAGTCTTCCAAGCCCCATGGCAAGGGTATTGGTGGAAGAGACGAGGATGTGTCCGGAGATAGCAGCGATGATGGCAAGGAGAGACCATCGACCAGACCAGACCGGTACGCGAAACCAGATGATCGGAAGGATCGAGGATCCATAAGGTGTTACCATTGTGATGGTCCACACGTAGTGAAAGACTATCCCAAGAAGAGGAGCCGCCTCGATGCCATTGTCCAGGAGGACGACGAGTCAGATGGAGAACCCGGTAGAGTTGGTGCAATCGCTAGCATCAAAGGAGGGAAGCCGAGGGTGGAAAAAGTACATCGAAAGTGTTACCGACGTAAGGGGCCGCATTTAGCGCGAGAATGCCTTGATCGAGTCAAGAAGCCCAAGGAGGACGAGCCCGAGAGTGATGAGGCTGCGAAGCTTGGCTCGATGATATTGGATTCTGTCAAGGCGAGGAAGGGCCAGAAGCAGAATGGGTTGATGTTTGTCGACATCAATGTGGCAGGACGATCGAGGAGTGCTTTGGTGGACACCGGGGCAAGGGATCTGTTCATGTCCAGAAAGGCTGCCGAGAAGCTTGGTCTTAAAGTTGTGGACTCAACCGGTAAGATCAAGGCAGTGAATTCAAGGGAAGTTCCAGTTGTGGGGACAGTGCGGAAGATCGAGTTGCAGATTGGGGATTGGAAGGCCAAGGAAAATTTCGAGGTAATCGAGTTAGATGACTTTGATTTTATTTTGGGACTAAACTTCCTTGACCGTATTGAAGCTCTCATCATTCCGTTTGCCAACGTCGTGTGCATCTTGGATCCGAGACAACGGTGCGTTGTGCCTGTGTGCCGAGACAACGGGCGAGGAACCAAGAAGCTGACAACCATTCAGCTTGTCGAATATGCTCCAAGCCAAGGAGGCATCGAGTTGGAGGCGACAGTTGGGGACACTACCTTGGGTGGGCGAGAGTTGCCCGAGGTTGTTGGCATAAAGGCCGTCGAGGAGCCATCCATGAGCGAGGTGGCCGAGGCATCGAACTTCAATGGGAGAGAAGTGTCGATGGGATTTGCATTGCCGAGGAGTAGTGGGGCATCAAACTTTAGGGACGCAGGATTGATGTGTAGAGTAAATACTGGGAAAAGGAGTGAGGTACGTCTTGAACACGGTGATAGTGTGTTATAGTTTGATTTGCCGGATTTGTTGGGTGTAGGGCGCAGAAAACCTAACCCATCAGATGGAGTTGCCAAGACTTGGTGCGGGCCGAAGCAACCATTCAGAGTTCCGAAGGTTCGTTCGGTGTTCAACGTGAAGGTATCTAAGTTTGTGCACAAGGATCGGGAGAGTCCAGATCGGGGCAAGTCAGAACTGGTAGGAAAGAGTTCCTACGATCAAGATGTACCTGGGACGGGAAATTTTGCATGGCGGTGCGAGCCAAGGCGAGCAGTCCTTATGGGGGGACATCTGAATCAGAGTCCAGTGCTCTTTATGGGGAGAGCAGTCCTTCTGGGGGGACAATCAAGCCAGATTCCGAGTTGGGAGCAAGCCAAGGTACGCGAAAGGAAGCTCCAGGATCGATCTCAACTTTGTTCGAGAGGCGCGACGAGGGCTTCGCCAAGTTTGATGGGGGAGATTGTCACGGGCCGTCAGCCGAGGCCCGAGTCATTGGCACCACGGGGTGCACACCAGGGTTCCCAAGAGGTTCAGATAAAGATCTTGGGCCCAAAGAGACCACCAGACTTAGCCCGATCCGTGGGAGATTCTAGAAGGCATATCCATCCACTTTGACCTATGTAAACTTGCCTTGTATACATAGGATTTGTTACCATAGATAGATGGGAATATTCCCAGAATTGTACCATTGTGGTTGGTGAGCTTTGATCTTAGCCGTCGATGTAAATTTGTATAGACAGTCGGATTAGGGGGAACTCAACTATAAATAGAGGCCTTCCCCTCCTCATTTCATGTATCCAAGTTTCCAAGGAATAAAGGTATTTACTCTAAATCCTCTGAGTGTTCTTGTGTTCTTTTCTTTGTTCTTGAGCGTTCTTTCGAAGTTCTTCTTCGCTCATCTCTTTTGATCCGATTCCGCGTAGAACGCTTTGCGTTTGTCGGTGCTTGGGAAGTTTGATCTTCCGAGAGGGTTGAAAAGGCTTACTTAGGCGTTTGTCTTGAGTCACATCGCCTAAGGGCGCATGGTGGGCTGGTTGGAACTCTAGCCACGTGACATAAATCAGATCTTGTTGGGAAAACAAGGAATTGGTACTAGCAGCAGATTTGATTGACTTTATGACATAAAAGATAAATGGAATCCCGTTGAAAAGGGGGAAAATAAAAAAAAATTATATTCATATTCATCTTCCGATATATCATGAAAAACAACCATTTCAATTTAATTTATTTCAAATACTAGGATTTAAATTCTAAATATTGCTTAAGAATGATAACCCATCGTTTTACAAAACCAAGTAATAATAGGTAAATTAGGTAAATTTTCGCTATATTAGCTAGCAGTACAATAATTGGATAAGAAAAAAAAGCTTGGATTTCGTATCGTGTACCAATAAAAATGAATTGAACCATTTTCCTTTTTTGGCATGCACGGTTTACTTGGCTTCTCTTTTGAATCCAAAATCTTTTAGCGTGATTATGGAAAACATCACTCCTTTATCAAAAAGGGTATCAAAATATCTCTTTGTCCCACCATTAAAATAGAAAAATAAACTATTCACATCTGATAAGCTTTTTAATAGAAAAAATGACAGTGTTTGCTACAAAATAAAAAAGGGTTTACATATCAGAAAAAATACTAACATAAACCCATTTTAAAAAGCAAAAGTAGCTTATCAATCTGTGCAACTGTATGGCCGCTCTGCTCATCGTGTAGTTATCACAAGCGGATGGAAGTTTATTGCACTTTCAAACAAAAGAACAAAGATAAAAATTTAACCTACAGATTTGTCTGAATAACTTAAAAGCCTATGGCTTAGTAAAATGTAATAACAAAACCAGAGAAAACAGAAAGCCTGAGATCTTGTTGAAGAAGAAGAAGGAAAGGGAGGCAATGGAGATGGATGTTAGAAATACAAAGGTTATATAGAGGCAGCCTCTAGGGCAACATTATAGTGTGGTGGTGCCAGCAGGGTTAGGGCAACGGGCAGAGGTGTGTATATGGAAGTTGATTTTCGGGCAGACCATTTTAGCTGACCAATAATAAAGAAAATGGCAAGTTGCAGACAGGCTTAGCTTTCGATTTTATCTATGCTTAATTCTCCAGATATCAAGTACGTTTTGTGAGATCTGACGTGTAAATAATGATATAAATTAAAAATTTAAAAATCTATTAAAAATATGGGAAAACATTCCATGCAAAAGTAGACCTAGCAAACTTGACCCGAGACCTGAATCGACCTGATCACAATGACCTGAATTTCATCCGAATTCAAAATAATCTGAACCGAAACCGATCCAAATTTCAGTTGAACCAAAAATAAAACCGAATCGATTATCAGCCGAACCGAATGGACAAGAACTAATTTTCAATCGAACCGAATGGACCCGAAGCAATTTTACCCGAACCGAAAGCAACCCGAAATAAAGAAAATATATTAAAAAAATAAAAAAGATGGGATGTAAAATGTCGCACAACTTACCAAAAAGCCAAATATACATGCTATATAAAATCATATATAGGGTGAAAAAACCTGAATCGACCTAAGAACCCAACTAAAATCGACCGATCTCATATTAATCCGATATTGACCCGACCCGAAATCAACCGACCCGAAAATAACCGACCCGATCTGATACCTTAACTGAAATCACCATAGACCCGAACTAAAACTGAATAAGACCCGAACCGAACTTAAACCGAATGTAGTTAGACCTGAAATGACCCATACCAAATGACCCGTTTGCCACTTCTATGACAAGAGGCAAATGCTTTAGTTTCAGGGTTTAAAATTAAGGGTTTAGTGTTAGAATTTAAGCATAAAAGGTTAGGTTTTAAGTTTTAAGGTAATATGTTAGGGAATCATATTTTAATATATAAGTTCCTAAATTTTAACTCAAAATTCTAATCACAAACATTAAATTTGAATTTTCTAAACATAAACTCATAAACCTTAAATCCTGAACCGAATCTATAAACCCTAAAACTAAAACGCTCGTTGAAACTAAAACTATCCTTTACAATTTTCAATGAAAAAAATACGAAAAATGTTAAGCAAGTAATGACCTACTTTTATCACTTAATTGGTAATGTTTTCAACCTTTTTTATTTTTTTAATTTCTTTTATCACTTAATTGGCAATCTTTCGCTAATAAAAAATATTGGAAACTTAATAAATCTGTTACTTTGACCTAGGTATGTTTTCGTTTCCTCCGCAACCTTCAGAAGAGATTGTGCGCAGCCTCAATGCGCATCCGCCAGGGAATCTGACTCCGCCAGCAGACCCTGGTATTGATCGCACGGACGCTGTGTAAAGGGAGCAGCACGGTGATGCGCAGTTGCCGGTCGTAGATGGTGGCCAGTTTCTACCGCTGGAGCGCCTGGGCTCGCCGCTTCCAGTAGTTAATCGACAGGCGCCGAAACAGGGCAAGGCTGCTGGTTCGGTTGTTGCAGCGACAATGAATGAGGGCATGGATGTTGAAGACCATCCGATGGATGGTTCCGCGGGTGGTGTTTTGATAAAGGATGATGTTAGGGTGATGGGAGTTGGTGCAGCGCCATCGGCTTCCTATGCGTGGGTTGTGGCCGGGGCTGGCAAGTAGGTTGTGACCGAGCCGGTGCCAAGCCTTGTTGACGTAGTAGTGGAGTCGAGAGATGTCACGGTGGATAAGAGTGGTACGTTCCCCTCGGTGAGTTTTTCTGATAGGGTACATGAACGTATTGATCATATTATGCGTCGCTCTCTTATCGTTCAACTTTTGGGTCGTTCAATTGGATATATGACCTTGGTAAGTAGGATTAGAGTGTTGTGGCAACCGAAAGGGGCATTCTAGGTTGTCGATCTAGCTAATGACTATTATTTGGCGTTGTTCGAGAATGAGTTTAATTACGATCATGTTTTGACGGGAGGGCCATGGACAGTGTTTGGGAGCTATCTCACGGTGCAACCATGGACTAGGGAGTTCTCTACCTCAGAGGCATTTTTGTCACAGATTATGGTTTGGGTACGGATTCTGAGTCTTTCTTATCGGTATTACTCTAAGACTTTATTTCGGCACATTGCTGGCGCGATATAGAGGATTGTGAAAATTGACTACAGCACGTATACATGTGATAGGGGTCGGTTTGCGAGGCTTGTAGTGATGGTATCGCTCAAGAGTTTGCTAGTTTCGGGTGTGAAAATTGATGGCACAATTTATCAACTAGAGAATGAGAGATTTTACTGGATTTGTTTTAAATGTGGGATTTATGGGCACTCGTCGAAATTATGCGCGGTGATTTAGAAACTGAAGGGTAGTCGTGAAGAGCAGAACCCCGTAGCAGCTAGTACAATGGCGACTGAACGCTTGGTGATTAGTGAGGATGAGGTTTATGGTCCCTGGATGCTTGCTGAAAATAGGCGACAACAACTGAGCAAGAATATGGGTCCTGCTAAAGGCATGGTTTCGGCTGGGGCAAGGTCTGGAGGGTCTAAGTTTTCGGTGCTAAGTGAGAATGATGGTACAGATACTACACCAATCAGTAGCAAGGGTGGGACGGCTGTTAAAGGTTTAAAAAATAGAGTTTTAGGCCGTGCCGAGAGGAATGAGACACGAGATATAGCGGGTGCATCATCTGGGGCTAATGTGGTACATGTAGAGGCTGACAGTGGCTGTAAGGTGTCAGATGCAGTGGGTCTGACAGAGAACATGGATAACAATCTGGGTTCTATTCAGGTCGTATCTTCAGGAAGGAGCCAAGCTCCACAAGTTGTTTCTCATGAGGTTCATAATGTCGTGGGTAATCATACTACAGTTTTAATCCTGGATGCCGCAGATAAAAAGAGAAGGCAAAGATTAGCATTGAGCGGCAGTAAATAAAATGTTACGCAGAAAAGTGTTGGAAATAATGCAAAAGCAAGATTGAAGGTACGGAAAAATAAGCCACCATCGAGACTGATTCTCTGATTGGTTACCTCCTAGAACTGGTCATATTGGTGTTGGTTCGTCGATTGGTTTGATATTCGATAAACATCCTGGTGGAGTCTTATACAATGCAAATGTTTTAGCAAGGGCAATTGATATTGAGGCATAATTCTATGACCCGTAGCTAATAAGGTGTTTTCGTTCTATTGTCTTTAGAATTTTTTGCCATGATTAAGTTTTTTTTGGAATTGCCAAGGTGCAGCTAGCTCTGAGTTTCGTCGTTATTTTAAAGATTTTTGCAAGCACCATAATCCGCAGGTGGTTACGCTTTTAGAGCCTTGTATTAGTGGCGTTCGTGCTGATAGAGTGATTGCCCGTTTTAGGTGTTCGAATTCGTCTCGAGTTGAGGCTCATTGGCAGGATCTGGATCCTTTGGAATGATGTGATTAATGTGGAAATTCTGAATGTGTCTAATCAGTTTTTTTTTGTCTTACCGGATCTATTCGCTGGGTTCCCTTTACAGCAGTTTACGTGATCCCTAATGTCACTGTTCGTAAGGGGTTATGGGACCGGTTGTCTGACCTTAATCCAGGGAGCGATATGACTTGGGTGGAGATTTAAACTCTATTTTGCAATCTGAGAAGTGAGATGGTGGTCCTATTCGGGGTAATGGTATTAGTCATTTGTTTCATAATTTTATCTTTAAGAATGGTGTATTGAAGGCATAGTTATGTGGGGGATAAGTATATATAGAAGCGAGGTCTGGTTCGAAAAAGATTAGATCGTTGTATTTTCAATGAGGACTGGGCTAATTGCTTTCGTTTTTCACTTGTTACTCATTTGGACCGGGTGGGTTCTTGCTCCTTTATTATTCGAGGCAGAGCGGTGATCAGGTTAATAAACCTTTTTGTTTTATTGCTGCCTGGCAGGATTATCCTCGTTTTGAGGAGTTTATTCAGAATACCATGGATATAAATTCAGATATTGAGTCAAATATTCGTGTGTTTGCTGATAAAGCTCGTCAATAGAATGATATTGTTTTTAGGCACATTGGTAAGAAGAAAAAAGAGCTTCTTGCACGTTTAAAAGGTGTTGATCGGGCTCTACATGTTAATCATTCTAATTTTTTCGTTCAGCTAGATCTAGATTTATGGGCCGAATTAGAGGAGGTACTGAGACATGAGGAGAGTTTGTGGTTACAGAAATTGCGGGTTTAATGGGCAAGCCTTGGGGGACAAGAATACGTCCTATTTTTATCATTGTACTATACAAAAGAGAAGAGCGAATTTTGCCTCAGATTTGAAGGACTCAAATGGAGTTTGGTGTTTCGATTAACAAGAGTTGAAAAGCATGGTTGTTTGATTTTATTAGAATTTTTTTCGAGTTGTGGTAATATTGGGCTCAATTTGGCGATAAAGGGCCGGTTTTAACAGTGCAATAAGGATATGCGACATAATCTTTTGGCGCCAATTCATGATGATAAGGTCCAAAGTGTTGTGTTTGATATAGGGCCTCTTAAAGCTCCTAATGCGGACAGGTTGCATGCAATTTTCTATCGAAGGAATTGAAGTACCGTGGGCCCATCAGTGTGTAAGCTGGTTCAAGATACATTTGAAGGGCATCCTATTTCTTCTTCCTTGATCTGTACTTTGTTTGTTCTCTTTTTGAAAGTTAAATTGCTGCAGACATCTCCTAATTTGGCTAATAAGTTTGTGTTTCGTCTTGTATAAAGTTATCACCAAGACTATTGTGAATCGATTGAAGGCATACCTTTCTACTTGGGTTTCGATAAATCAAACAAGCTTCGTGCCCAGTAGGTCTATCATGGACAACATAGTCATAGCACATGAGTTGATCCATTTCATGCACAGTAAAAGTGAGAAAGTTGGTTACATGGCACTCAAAGTTGATCTAGCGAAAGCCTATGATAGACTTGAGTGACCCTTTATTGATGACACGTTGAAAGATATTGGCTTACCATATGAATTTTAGCTTTTAATCATGTGTTATGTGTCTTCTGTTTCTATGCAGGTTCTCTAGAATGGATCTGCTTCAGATACGTTCTTTCCTTCGCGTGGTATTAGGCAGGGGACCCCTTGTCTCCCTATTTGTTCGTTCTTTGTATGGAAAGACTGGCGCAGTTTGTGCATCATGCGGTCTAAACTGGTTTTTGAAAGCGTGTAAGGCTTGTTCGTCATGGTCCTGTGATTTCTCATTTGTTCTCTGTAGACGATATATTTTTATTTGTTGAGGCTTCGGAGAGTCAGGTATCTATTGTTGAGGACACATTGTATAAATTATGTGTTGCTTTCGGCCAGAAAGTTTGTGTAGAAAAGACTAATGTGTTATTCTCTAAGAATGTGGTGGATTCGACAAGGTCGAGTATAAGCTCTAGGTTTGGTTTTCGTTAGGTCAATAATTTGGCCCGGTACTTAGGGGTTCCATTGTTACATTCGAGGGTAACTAAAGATATGTATCAGTATGTTATTCAGTGAGTCCGGGATAAATTGAGTGGTTGGTCGGCCAAAAGTCTGTAATCACTCATTTTTATCCGGTGTATAAATACTGTATTAACCTACTTTAGTTTAATAATTAATATATATTGTGGCATGTATACATATTATAAGACTATTATACGTATGATATGTGTGTGTCATATGTATGTTTACGTTTTTGTGTGTGCATTATTTGAATGTATAATGTGTGGATATTTGTATTAATTATGTATATGGTTATACATGCATGAATGTTTGTATACTATATTAATTAAGGATGTGTTAAATATTAATATTGCATGTGCATGTATTTATAATAAGTATGTAATGTATGTGTGCACATATGTGTGTATGTATATGTGATTGTGTGAATGTGTGATATGTATGAGTATATTAATGTATTATGTATGTGTCCGTATATGAATAGGTGTGTTTGCATGTATGTATGTACACGTATGTATGATTGAGTGTGCATGTATATTTATTATTATTATTATTATTATATAAGCAAGTAATATATTAAAAACCAAAAATAATAATTATTATTATTAACAGTCCAGTTTTATATTACAAACCCAAAAGCAAAATAAAATACAAGGCCCATTTCAGGCAGACCCAACCAAACCCTAATCCATATCAAATGACTAACCCTAACCCTTTTCTCCTTGCGCAGCCCAATCTGGGCCGTTGGATCAGATTTTGATCCAATGGCCATGATCGAAAGGGGAGAACCTTCCAGATGGCGCGTGTGACTTACTCCCGAGGCTGCTGGATTTCCATGCGCGCGTGGCGTGCACGCGCTGACTCCTCGGATATCAAGACGCCACGTGGCATCATCTGGTGCAAGCCTGCCCAATCCAGATTGCATCCGAGCCATTTGATCTTCAAGGCATCTCAGCCGTTGGATCAAATCTGATCTAACGGCCGAGAACGCATCTGACAAAGAACATCACCACCATGCCTCCTCCTCCATACCGGCTCCACCGACCGCCATACTCAGAGATCACCGAAAACAAGAAAAATTAGATTTTTGTCTGTACCGAATCAACCCAAAATATGTATTTTACAGCATTTCTACCGAACAAAAAAAAGATATCAGGATATATGTACCGAAAATTTTGTAAGTACTCAGTTATCAATTTCTAGTAACACAAAAATACAAGAAAGCACAAAAATTCCAGTGGTATTTTCTTTCTCCATCTTTTCCTCTCTATGCATGCATGAATCAAAACGAAAAAATAAATAATAATAATAGGGAAAGGAAACCAAGGTTTTTACCTTGGGTCGGTACATGTCCCGCCGACGATAAACCCTTAGGGGTGAGCCATTTTAGGGAAAAGGGTTTTCTTTTTTATTTCGACATGAGGGTCTGAGGGTTTGAAGTGTGGGTTTCAAAGGGGGTTTTCTAGTTCCTAACAGTGGATTTAGTGACTGGAGGCCTTGGTTAAGGAGGGTTCGAGCCGGCCATTACGGCCACGGCTCACCCGAGACCAGCCGTGCACGGCAGCTCTCCGGCGAGGTTTTGTTCTTAAAAGGGGTGAGTTTTTCTTTGAAAATGAAAGAGGGTGAGAACTTAATCTTAATAGCTAAAAAATGAGGAAAATGAAACAAAGGGGCCAACCGTTTAATTTTATAGATTGGAAATAAGTTAAAAATGGTACAATTCCCCACTAAACCATCCCGCGTTTTGGTTCTTTTAAAATTGAGCCTGCCCCTTGGTAAAATTGCGACCCCGGTCCCCTTGTTTTTTTTGAATCTTTCAATTTGGTCCCGAAATCAAACTAAATCAGATTTTTAAGGGCTTAATTACCTTCAAGGTCCTTCCGTGTTTCTGTTGTTTACGTTTTGTGTATGCCCCTTGGTTATTGCACACCTGGTCCTTTAAGGTTCATTTCAGTTTTTAGATAAGTCCTAAAATTGCGTTTTATTATCTTTTTGTTTCTGACCTCCTGCTTCTTTATTATTCCATTTCAGTCCCTCTGTCCTATTTACTTTCTTTTTATGCTTTTGTTTTTAGTATGTTTACATTGCCACGTTTTTTTTCATGTTCCTTTTAAATGTGTTTTTCTTGCATTGCATGTCTGTTTACGTTTTGACCATGTGTATTTATTTGTGGTATCGTTTTTTGTTTAAATTTATTTTTTTCGTATCATGTATATGTCTTTTGTACGTTAGGTTTAATTTCGTTTGTGTATCATGTTTATGTGGTTCTTCATGTCTCATGTATTCTTTGTTGGCATATTAGGTGTATTTGGGCATGTTTTCATAATATGTGTATTATCGTGCTAATGTATCATTTAGTTTAATTATTCATTATATTTACATGTGTTTTGATAAGATGATTGTGATTAGTTTAGTTATCCATCACGTATATATGTGTTTTATTTGTATTTTAAGTCATGTGTCATAAATGGGTGGCTTTGGTTACATTTTAATATCATGTCATGTTTTTATATTTATGCATACATTGTGTCATATGCTAGGTATTAGTTTTTCTTTCATGTTAGCGTGCTGTTTTGCTTTGTTAGCTTAATACCATGCCATATGTATTTCATGCATGTATTATATTTGTGGTCCCTCCTTTATGTGTTCAAACATGTTAGGTTTAATGAATCCAGTTTTGGAGGCATGTTTCTTTTTTTTCTTTGTTCAAGTTTTTACCTTTATTATGCCATGTTATGTTCTTGTTCATATATTTTTTCACTCTTGTTTATAATTGTAGTATTCATAGTTTTTATGTTTTTTATCATGTCAATGTAAATTGCATGTTTTATATTTCGCTTTCTAAGGTTGCATAATGGAATAAATTGTTAATGCGGTGCCCTTTTATCCGAGCGTAAATGGGGCCAGTATCAGGCGTAGTGATGGTGGTTGGGCGTTTACTCTCGGATAACGGGGCTTTTAAAATATACTCGCACATATAACTAAGTGTTAATTTAATCCTCACTTTAATCCGGATAGTTTAATATTAATAAAGCGGTAATTATTAAAGTACCAATTTTGGGCGGTGTGGGGGTGCTAATCCTTCCTCATCCGTAACCGACTCCCGAACCCCATATTTTTAAAATCTTTAGTTTTATGGTGTCTAGCCTACCTTAGTGGCCGGTGGCGACTCCACTTTTCAAATAAAACACAGTTTTTCTAAAACCCCACGGAATAAATATTTTTAATACCCAAAAGACCCCAAACACCATCAAAACTCGTTTTTAGCGAAAAATATATCGCTACAGATGGCAACTCCGCTGGGGACAGTTTTTTGCTTTTTTAAAAAAACAAAATGAGTGTCAAGCTTTTTAAGATAATTACCGCTTTATTAATATCGGAAGTTCCGGATTAAAGTGACTATTAAAGTAACATTCGGTTATAATTGCGCGTTTATTTTAACGCATTTAAAATATGGCATATAAACCCGTCCTTTTTAAGTGGGGAAAACGCTAATGCTTTTGTGGGGATATCGTTCCCTCGTATGGGCCTAGCAAGTACCTTTGGGGCCCGAGTACCTTATGCTTTCGTGAGGATATCGTTCCTTTGTATGGGTATAAGCGAATGGGTCCCCCTGAATTGAACCCGGTTGAAAGGAGCCTGTAATAGGTGATGATCGGGGGCCTTGCTACTCTTAGAAGAGGACAACAATGACAATTCGGGTACCTCTTAGCACCAACACTGCATATAGAGAACATATAGAAACCCACCCCTTAGAGCCATGCGGATAACCTAGGTGTTTTAGACGGGATGTAAATAGGGTTGTTTTGTTTGTTTACCTTATTTGTTCTTATATTTATGTATTTATTGATTTTATCCGGTACTGACTCATTTTCTTTTTGTTTTTGCTTTTTGCATACATCATAGCATTTGCATTACATAAAGGTACTGGATTAAGTGGTTTGCCCGATCAAAAAATCTTTCATCATGGAAAAAAGGTATCTTAAGAAGGAAGAGCTCAACTTATCCGTCAGGCATTGATCATAAGTCAATCAGAGGGCCCAAGGGAACAGTTCGCCGAGCGAGCGCATAGTGGCAGGGGATACCTACGTGAGCCTTCAACAGAATGAATTATGAGATCTTCAGAGGATTTGGGAAGGATGGGACCAAAGACTACAAGACTTATTCTGTGATAGTTATGGCGACATATCACAGTTGTTGTATGTCCGAGTCAACCAGCCTTTACTCCAGGCCATCTTCCAGTTCTGGAACCCTGCTTTTTGCTGCTTCACTTTCAATGGGCAAGACATGATGCCTAAGGTAGAGGAGTACATCATCTTGCTTAATCAGAAGAATATCCAGTAAGATTGGATCTATGCGAAGCCATCAAGGAACCAGAATTGCACTTTGAAGCTCAAAACCTTAGCCGGGATGAGTGATGATTGGGTTAATGGCCTAATTCAGCCTCGATGAGACAACTTAGCCTTTACATGGGAGAGTATCCGAGACATCGTACCCGTGCACCCAGATGAGGGGAAGAAGATGGACCTATTCACCTTGGGAATATATGGTTTGGTTGTCTTTTCGAGGGTTCTGGGAAGCATCGATGTAGCCATTCTGGATCTATTCGAGCGTATGAAGTAGAAGGTGAATCTAGTACCAGCGATTTTAACTGAAACCTTCATTTCTTTGAATGCAAGTTGAAAGCATGAAGAGGGACATTTCAGAGGGTGTGCACAGTTACTACAGGTTTGGATTCAAAGCCATATGTGGAAGACAACAACGGGGGTTTTGCCGGGAATGTCATTTCAAGGTTTTTTGCCCTTGCGGGAGTACTTGGCGAGAAAACTTGAAAACGAAGAAATGGTCCAGTTTCTTTGGGAATATTCAGGACGAGGACATAGTATGGAGAGTTCCTTAGCTTGGTAGAGTTAATTACTTCCTATACAGCTGCGGCGACTATGACTGGCTGATGATGTTAGGGCTGCATGGTGGAATTGCTTGTGCTCCACTTTTAGTGTCCCGACAATTCAGTTCGCGACAGTTTGTTCCCGTCACCGTTGGTTTAAGTCGAAGTGAGTTTCCTTTCAAGGGTGAGTTTAGGGCGAAAGTTCAGACCATCATTAGAACTTAGGATCACTGTTATCGAATAAGGGTAGAAGGAGAAGCCAAGTGCATGTTCACCCCGGATTACGACCTTTGGAGGCGTTTGAGGATTAACGACAAAATTTCGTAACCTGACCAAGGGCCTGCTGTGTCACTTGATGAGCTTATGAGGATAGTACCGTTCGAAGCTGATATTCTGCGAAGTGAACTCGAGGAAGTTAAGAAGAAGATGGAGACTTTGCAGACTCAGCATATGGATGAGCTCTACAAGGCAAGTTTAGAGGCCGACAAACGAGACGGGATCATTAGAAAGTTGAAGAAGCTGAACGCAGATTTGAGCGAGAAGAACGCTCTTTACCAGAAAGATACCATCCAGCTCCAAGTAAAGGTGTAGAAGGCTGGTCGAAGACAATTCCTAGCCGTAGAGAAGAAAAAGATGAACGATATGCGTTTAGTTGAAGAAGAATGAGAGGTAGGTAAGCGGGCAATTGAGAAGGAGATAGAAAGTTGCAAATTAGCCATCGAAAGTGAAAGACGGTCTTTTAGGGATGCAAGAGATCAACAAAGGCAAACAAGCAATCATCGACGAAAGAGAAAACACTGCCGTGTGGAAGAGGAAATCTATGAGGAGCAGAAATAGACTACTAGAGATGCAAACCCTGTACAATGACACTGTTCAAAGCTTGAACCAGAGTCAAGATCAGAATGCCGAGTTAGAAGGGAGGTTGGTAGAGTTAGAGCAGTCCTTTCAGACTTATCGTCAAAGGAATGGCTTCATAGAACTACAAGAAAGAAAGTGTGAAATGGGTATGTTACGAGCCCGCATCGAGTCACTCGAAGCAACTATTCAAGATTACAGAGAGAGAATCAAGGTATTCGAAGAAGCTACAGCCGGTGGAGACAACTATTGGCGAAGAAGACTTCGTGATGCTGCCCAGATGGTTCAAGACAAAGACCAGTATTACGCGACCCTGATGGTGGACATACAACGAGTTGCAAGGCATGTGAACGACTTAGCTACCAACACCGCGACTCTTCGACCTTTTATAACCCCAGACATAGAAGAAGCACCTAGGTTTATCAAGCTGCTCAGGGCTATTGAGAAGTTAGGGGATATAGCTAGGGCGTATGTGTAGAAATCTATTTTGTAATCAGGACCCTTTTGTAATCTGGACCTTTATGTAATCTAGACCCTTTAATTCCCATGAAAGTAGTTTAAAAGGGTGATTACCAGCGGAATCAGTACCTTTATTTGCATACATTCCTGCATGGCATCATGACATTTGCATCATTATACATGCATTTATTTTTCTTTGCAATTATATTAATAGAGTAAATATTGTGGCAGTGAAACTAAAAGTTAAACCTCAACCATTCAACATCCATATCTTACCCGGTTCCAAAGCAAACTTATGGAAGATAGAATAATCAGTCTGGAAAAGGGGCAGAAAGATCTGGAAGCACATTTCGGTCAAGCCCAGAAGAGCCTTAGCGATCAGATCGCTCAATCCCAAGCTACAATATTATCCGTCATCACTGTATTACTGGCAAAAAGCCTTGGGAAAGAAAAGGCTAGAGACGAAGTCGCCCATGAGCCGGAAGATACTGCATCTCACATCAAGGTTCAACCCAAAACACCTAGCCCTGCCAGAAGAGTATACATTGACCCTATTGGAATAACTGTCAGTCTTCAGGCAGGGGCATCTGAAAACCAACCCATCGATACAGAAGCATTCTACGAGGAGGAGGTGCCAGACCTGAATTTGGTAAAAAAAATCAGAACAGAGGTAGAGAAAAAATAAGAGGAAAGATTTCGTCTCATGGAGGAGAAATTTAGAGCATTGCAAACCACAAATGAACCTAGGAGTGAGGCCAGTGATCTAAGCCTAGTATCTGACCTTGTTCTACCTCCAAAATTCAAAACTCCGGAGTTTAACTAGTACGATGGAACTTCATGCCCTTCCGCACATGTGACCATGTATTGCCGGAAGATGGCAGCCTTTATTAAGGATGAGAAGCTTTTAATCCATTGTTTCCAGGATAGCTTGACAGGGGCAGCACTTCGGTGGTATACCCAGTTAAGCCGAGTAAATATCAAGACATAGAGGGATCTTTCAAAGGCATTCATCGAACATTACAAACACGTGACAAACATGACCCCTAGCAGAATCATGTTGGAAAATATGGGGCAGAAGTCCAACGAAAGTTTGCGCCAATACTCCCAAAGGTGGCGAGAAGTGGCCGCTCAGATCCAGCCACCAATTTCTGAGATGAAATCACGCCCTTGTTTGTCAATACTCTGGAAGGAACATTGTTTGATTGCCTCATCAATAATACAACCCAGAGCTTTGCCGATTTGATTAGGACTGGGGATCTCTTGAATTGGCAATCAAGAGTGGCAAGATTGATAGCGGGGAGAGTTCTCGGAAGTACAACAAAAAGAATGAGGTAAATACCACGAGTACTTACACTGCTCCGAAGAACTTAACGGCCTCCTAACCACAAGCATATACGGGGAAAGCTCAAAACTCAAACCAAAGAGAAGGGAAAGCTCTAAGAAAGGAACACGAGAAACCAGCCTCTACTCTGTTGCCAGTCTCGTACTCCGAGCTTTACTCCCAGTTGCACAAAGCTGATTTAGTCCGCCCATACTATGTTACTCCGTTCAAACCTTTATTCCCGTCATGGTATGATCCGAACGCGCATTGTGATTATCATGGTGGTGCCCCTAGTCATCCTACAGAAAATTACTTTGCATTCAAGAAGCTTGTGCAGAGCTTGATTAATTCGGGGGTATTAAAGTTTGAGGAACCGAATGTCGCCCCTAACCCATTACCTAATCACGAAAATCACGGAGTAAACGCTATTGAAGAGTACTCTGCCAGGAAGGTCAAATAAGAAGTGTCAGAAATCAAGTCCTCATTACGGTGGGTATTCCAACAATTATGCATGGCTCGTTTGATTGATAGGGGCATGGTAGTGGTACAGAATGGATGCAAAACCTATTGTGAGTTCCACCAGGATGGAGAGCATGACATCCAGCAATGTGAGGAATTCACGAGATTGGTTCAGCAGCTCATGGACAGCAGAAGGATAAAATTTTTTAAAGAGCCTGCAGGAAGGAAGGGGTCAGATGTATGCATGACAGACAGCCCCAACATCAAATATGGGAGATACAGACCTTTTTTCATCTCTTCCAGGACAGAGGGAGCAAGTTCATCCCAAGGAGAAGCTGCAAAGGTGGCTCCCAAAATCATCATCTCAGCACCTACCCCATTTCCGTTCAAGGACATGCGGCAGACTCCTTTGAATTATGCCGCGAGTGTAACCATACCAGAGAAGTCAGAATCCGGGGAAGAGAAGGAACAAAAAGTAGAAGAAGAGTCTGCACCAAAAGATGAGTAAACAAAGAAAGATGAAAGTGTCGGTGAAGTAGGCCATTTCACGAGGAGCGGCAGGTGCTACTCTTCGGAAGCCTTGAAGACTGTTGAAGCTGCAAAAGAGAAAGAAAAAGATACATCAACCAGTCCTGCTCAGATATTTGGTGAGGAGGCCCCCCCGAAGATAAATGAACTGGTAACAGAAGCTCAGGCAAATTAATTTTTGAAGTTCTTGAGGCACAGCGAATACAATGTAGTAGAGCAGCTGCGAAAGCAACCGGCAAGAATCACGGTGTTAGAATTGATTCTAAGTTCGGAGAATCATCATGAGGCATTGTTAAATGTGCTAAACCAGATGTTTGTACCCGGTGATATTTCTGTATCCAAACTAGATAGTGGGGCATATCACAGCATACAACCATATCATATTTAGCGATAATAAGATCTCGAAGGGAGGTATGGGGTCCACCAAAGCCCTCAACATCACAACCTACTGCAAAAGGGTATGTGTTACCAGGAGTATTGATTGGCAATGGGTCAGCATTAAACGTATTACCAATGGTGACTTTACAAAAGCTACCCATAGACGATTCCCACATGAAACCCTGTCACAACTCCGTGAGAGCCTTTGACGGTACACAAAGAGGAACATTGGAAAAGATTGAAGTACCCTTGTTGATCGGGCCGACTGAGTACATGATTGACTTCATGGTGGTGGACATAAAACCAACCTACAGTTGCTTGCTGGGAAGACCATGGATTCACTCTGCTGGAGTCATCCCCTCATCACTTCATCAGAAATTGAAATTCATGATTGAAGGTAAATTGGTTACCGTAGAGGCTGAACAAGAGATCATCGCCTCGGTTACAACGGATGCAAGATGTAGGGCCGCGGAATGCTCTTTCCGAGCACTGGAACTGGTAAATGCTACATTTGTCGCGGAAGGTAATCGAATTCCCTGCCCCAGGTTATCTAACTGTACCAAGATGACCGTGTCTAAAACTTTGGGCCGAGGAGCCAAAACTGGAAGAGGGCTAGGGAGAAGATTGCAAGGAAGCCTACGAGACAGGAGGGTCATCACTAAGAAGGATCGTTTTGGGATCGGCTACAAACCAAGTGTTCAATAGAGGAGGGAAGAGTATAAGAGGAAAGAAGAAAAAAGAAGGGCCAAACTCAAGGGAGAAGACATTCCATGAAGACCGATGTCTTTCCTTCATGTGAAAAATATTTTTCTCTAGAGGATTCAACCGTACAAGACAGAAGGTTGAGGAAACAATTAGAGAAAATAAAAGGCTTAATTAGAATGAGATGTTCAGTGAATCACTTGAAGGGATGTCCACCAACATGATAGCTGAAAGCAGCAATGACAGCAACGTGTTGACCAGCATCCGCCCTTGTCGTCTCGGGGAAACTCTTAATAACTAGAGCTACGTTGCTCTACCTGTAGTCTTTAGGGCCAGATCAAAGTAATGCTCCGAATTAACCCTTTTTGTTTTTGCCCGTAAGCAATGAGGATCTTTTGTATAGGGCACCTATGTTAACTTTTCGTTTGCGATGAAATAATATGTTCCTCATTTTCTCAAATGGCAAAAATTTCATTTACTTGATTCATTCATTTCTTATTCATTCATTCACTTCATTTAAAATTATTCTCTTCCCAATACATTCGTTCTCATTTCATGCAGGGTCCCCATAATTAACTGTATGAATAATTCGGAATCTAATCCCGAGGTAGATTTCGAATGCCCTAAGATCTCGATAGAAATTGAAGAGGAGGATGATGAGACAGAATGCGAGGTCCCTGAAGAGTTGGTAAGGATGATGGCCAATGAAGAAAGGCAAATCATGCATCGTCAAGAAGAAATAGAAATTGTGAACTTGGAGACTGATGGGGAGAGAAAAGAAGTAAAGATTGGGACTATATTTTCCTCAGAAATCAGGCACAAACTGATAGCCCTACTCCAAGAGTTCAAAGATGTCTTTCCTTGGACTTATCAAGATATGCCAGGGTTGAATATAGATCTAGTGGTACACAAGCTGCCAACGAGGCCATAATGCAAACCAATCCAGCAAAAGCTCAGAAGAATGAGGCCTGACATGCTGTTGAAGATCAGAGAAGAGGTGAAAAAACAGTTTGATGCTGGCTTTCTATAAGTTGCCAAATATCCTAAATGCGTTGCAAACATTGTACCAGTGCCAAAGAAAGATGGGAAGGTCTGCATGTGTGTAGACTACATGGATCTCAATCGAGCAAGCCTTAAAGATAATTTCCCTCTGCCGCATATTGACACGCTGGTTGACAATACCACGGGACACTCATGGTTATCATTCATAGATGGTTTCTCAGGGTACAACCAGATAAAGAAGGACTCGAAAGACATGGAGAAGACTACATTTGTAACCATGTGGGGCACATTTTGTTATAAGGTGATGGCTTTCAGACTCAAGAATGTATGGGCAACTTATCAAAGGGCGATAGTGACTCTTTTTCATGATATGATGTACAAAGAGATAGAGGTATACGTGGATGATATGATCGCTAAGTCTCGGACCGAGGAAGAGCACATTCGAAACCTGAGAAAACTATTCCAAAGACTACAAAAGTACCAGCTGAAGCTTAACCCAGCTAAGTGCACCTTCGCAGTCATATCTGGAAAACTCTTAGGGTTTGTAGTGAGCAGAAGAGGGATTGAGATCGATCCAGAAAAAGTAAAGGCTATCCAAGAACTACCACCGCCTCATACTCAGAAAGAAGTTCGAGGTTTCCTTGGAAGGTTGAACTACATCTCCCGTTTCATCTCTCAGTTGACGGACAAGTGCGAACCTGTCTTCAGACTACTCAAAAAGAATAACCCGGGGGTCTGGGATGAGGAATGTCAGGAAGCTCTAGAAAAAATCAAGAAGTATTTGACGAATGCTCTGGTTTTAGTCGCGCCAGTACCAGGCATGCCTTTGATCCTCTACCTGACAGTTTTTGAGAACTCGATGGGTTATGTGTTGGGACAACATGATGAGTCTGGAAAGAAAGAAAGAGCCATCTACTACCTAAGCAAGAAGTTCACTGATTGCGAAGCACGGTACCCTCCAATTCAGAAGTTATGTTGCACTTTGGTTTGGGCTACCAAAAGGCCTAGGCAGTACATGTTATACCATACTACCTGGTTGATATCCAAACTGGACCCCTTGAAGTTTCTAATGGAAGCACCGGCATTGACGGGAAGGATGACCCGCTGGCAGATGCTGTTATCTGAATTTGACATTGTATACGTGAGCCAGAAAGCGGTGAAAAGAAGCGCCATAGTAGATTTTTTAGCTAGCTGTGCTTCAGATGATTATGAATCATTGAACTTCAATTTCCTAGACGAGGACTTGATATGCATTAAAATCGAGGAAGACGGTGTTTCAGACGACAGTTCATGGAAGCTTTACTTCGATGGAGCCTCTAATGCCCTTGGCCATGGAATAAGGGTCGTGCTAATTTCTCCGGAAGATGTCTACTATTCCTTCACCAGCAGACTAGAATTTTTCTGCACAAACAACATAGCGGAATACAAAGCTTGTGTCATGGGATTGAATGCAGCCATTGAAAGAAAGATCAAAGAACTTCGAGTATTCAGAGATCCGTCCCTAGTGATTTATCAATTACGAGGAGAATGGGAAACTAGGGATCCAAAGCTAGTCAAGTATTATGAGTTGATCTAGGAGCTCACCAAAGAATTTGAAAAGATCAGTTTCACGTACCTTAATAGAGAAGAAAACTAGATGGTAGACGCCTTGGCAACCCTGGCCACCATGTTCAAAGCAAATACGGGAGCAGAAATGAAGCCCATTAAGATGCAGACCTTTGAAAGGCCAGCTCACTGTTGTAATGTGCAAGAAAAAATAGATAGCAACCCGTAGTACTCTGACATCTTGCAATATATCAAGTTTCAAAAGTATCCCGAATGAGCAAATGAAAATGACTGAAAAACGCTCAAAAAAATGGCAGCATGATATGTTCTAGATGGAGAGATCCTGTATAAAAGAAGCCATGACCAGACATTGTTGAGATGCATAGATGCCCAGGAAGCGAGAGAGATTTTGGTAGAGGTGCATGATGGTTTGTGTGGAACCCACACCAATGGCCTGTCAATAGCCCGAAAAATTATGAGATATGGATATTTCTGGTCGACTATGGAAGGAGACTGCATCGATTACGCAAGAAAGTGCCACAAGTGCCAAATATATGCCGACAAGATCCACGCTCCTTCTTTACCTTTACACACTATGAACTCACCATGGCCGTTTGCAGCTTGGGGCATGGATGTTATTGGACCGATTCATCCAAAGGCTTCCAACGGGCACCGTTTTATTTTGGTTGCCATCGATTACTTCACTAAATGGGTGGAGGCATCATCTTATGCCAACATCACAAGGTCAACGATGTGCAAATTCCTGAAGAAAGAGATTATTTGCCGATACGGTTTACCAAAAAAGATCATCACCGACAATGCTTCCAATCTGAACAACAAATTGATGACGGAGGTGTGCCACCAGTTCAAGATAACACACCATAATTCCATTTCCTACCGCCCTAAGATGAATGGGGCAGTGGAGGCGGCAAACATGAACATAAAGAAAATTATTGCAAAGACAACTGACATCTATAAAGATTGGCATGAGAAGCTGCCATTTGCTTTGTTCGCCTACAGGAAATCAGTTCGCACATCAACAGGGGCAACGCCCTATTCTCTAGTGTATGATACAGAAGCGGTACTCCCCATTGAGGTTGAGATTCCATCACTTCAGGTTCTGAATGAAGTAAAACTGAAGGAATCAGAATGGGTGCAAGCTAGGTTCGACCAGTTAAATCTCATCGAGAAAAAGAGGCTGAAGGCCATCTACCATGTTCAAATGTACCATAAACAAATAATGCAGACATATGATAAGAATGTACGCCCGAGAAAATTCCAAGAAGGAAATTTGGTGCTTAAGAAGATCCTCCAAATTCAGAAAGATGCTCGAAGGAAGTGGATGCCTAACTGGGAAGGGTCATATGTTGTCAAAAAGGTCTTTTTAGGGGGAGCGTTGATTTTAACTGAAATGGATGGAGAAGAGTTGAAAAATCTCGTGAATTCTGATGCAGTTAAGAAGTACTATGTTTGAAAAAAGGGGGAAGAAAGATGAAGCGAAAACCTAAAAAGGCGTTTCATCCAAAACAAAATAAAAAATAAATAAATAAAAGGGAAGAAAGAAAGAGAAGAAAGATGAAGCAAAAACCTGAAAGGGCGTTTCATCCAAAAAATGTGGAAAGCTCGAGGCGAAACCCGAAAGAGGGCGTCTTGAAGCAAAGGAAGAATCCGAGTCAAAAACCTGTTAAGGGCGGCTCAGATAAATTTTGAGGTTGGGCCTCCGGGAAGAAGAGTTATCCCCACGAGTACCAGAAGAATGAGCTCCGGGCAAAGATTCTATCTCGGTTGATATGATCACGTGTCATTCATGCAGTGGATATTTGGGGCTTTGCATTTCATGTTTTGCTTTCCCTTTTCCTCATATTTGCCATGACTTTTCTAAAATTGTTCCAAATCCTTAATGGTAATAAAATCATATTTTTGTGCCTTCCATTCCTTGTCTTCGCATTCATTTTCATAAATATCATGCAAACAAGTTAACATAGACTTATGATAAGCAAAAGATTTTTGAGCATTACTATGATCTAACCCTAAAAATGTAGGAGATTAGGAAACAAAATTAACTTTGATTTCAAGCTGTCTACATGATGTATGTTGAGACATGACGAGCAGAAGGCTTCAAGCATCAAGATAAGACAACCAATGTCACATACCATTCATGTTTGTCTAAGAAAGTATTCGAGACAACAATAGAGATCTTGCAGGTGAAAACCCGAAAGGGCGCCTAAAAAAACTCTAAAGTGAAAACTCGAAAGGGTACTTTAGAACTTCAAACCTGAAACTCAGAAAAGAAAGGTTGTAATAGTTGAACTCGACAGTGAGATGGGGGTACCGTTGTTGCGTGTGATAAGTGCTACGCAATTGTGCAAGTATACACGTCGCAAGTAATAAAGTGATATGAGTATCGAGTATCGTCTCCACAGGGATTGGTTTGGGCCACTTTGCTTAAGTTCTTGACCGTGAAAAGTAAAAACACAATTAAAGGATTAAAGGAGTTTAACTAATAACTAAACTAGAAAGCAATAAAGTAAAAGAAAAGATGAGATCGATTGAGAGAGATAGGCTAGGTTATCGTGAGTTGAGGTGTGATAGCCGATTGGATTGTCTTGGTAAAAAGAGTGCACGGGCAACTCGATTTGCCGTGGCGACTTGCACAATGGGGTTGCCTTGGCAACTAATTGATGGTTGCCACGGGCGACTAGTTGGGCAACTACTTGGGCGATCGGGCAGCAACTTCAAGGTTCGGCGGAGCGTTCTTCAATGGTTTCTTCTTATCCCTAAGTCGAAACTCTAGCTACTTGTGCATGCCTTGATAATACATCCCTGCGTGAATCAAGGGTGAACAACAACCAATCTTGCACTCCTCTTAGCCGTTGAAATCCTTAACTTATTCCTAAGCGGATTAATCTTCACCATCATTGGATTGAATAAAGATCATATTCATTCGTTTCTTGAATCTAACTCTCCCGATATTAGATAAATGGATGAAATCACGAGATCCTCTCCCAATTCACTCGCAAACAATAATAAGAATCAAGAATGAATAAACCTTGAAATAGAAAAGTACAAACTCTTATTACCTAAACAAAAACCAATAGTTTCTCACAACCACAAAACACAATAACCATAGCCGATCAAGTTAGTTCATGGTTGGGTTCAAAAGATATACAAAGAATAATCCCCAAACCATGAATCTAATAGAAGCAAAGAAGAAGAAGAAGTCGAAATTCCCTAATGCTCTCTTTGTCGAAATTTCCCCCTTGCTCTCTCTTTTTGGATTGTCGAAATCTCCTTGCTATTTATAGGGCTAGGCCAAAGTCCTTCTTTGAGGAGGAGTTTGAGTTGGAATTAAATTATCTTTAAAGAATATAATTCTTTATTATAATTTTATTCCTATTAGAACTTCTCATATCTTCTTGGAATTTAATTCTTCTTTAATCTCTGCATGGCAATCAAATTCCTTTGGGCTTGGGCCTTGCTCCATGTCATCTTGGGCTTGTAAAGTCATTAATTTCGACATCCCTATTGCATTTTTTTTTCTTTGTCGACAAATGCCATGGCAACTGGCTCGGCGTCTCCTTCATGCATTACCCTGGCAACTAGCTCAACATTGCTTTGGCAAGTGATCCTGCACATACACACACAAAAACACACCAAAGCAGCATCTTTTTCCACAAAAATCACCAAGTTATGTAATCAAGCTCAACGGTGGAAAGAAACATGAATTAATGCATGAATGACTAATTATGCAACTATTATGAGCTTAAGTCTAACAATAATATGAGTAAAAAGGGTAATAAAAATAGTACTTTTGAACACTTATCACGCCCCAAACTCGAACTATTGCTTGTCCTCAAGCAATGCAAACTAACAATTACCGCCAAGACTTTAATCATCAAAGACATGCTTCAAACTTGAATTCAAACCTCGGAACCGTGGCACAAAGTATGATCACCTTTTAATTTTTCGGATAGCACAAAAACTTACCGGAACCAAACTATAATGCTCGTGACAATGTGTGTGCGTAGTTGTGTACAAGTTGATTTTCAAGATTCTATGTGAACAATAGGCTTTTATCAATTTAATTATCGGGGCATTTGTTTTTATTTTCACTAGAGCCAATTTCGGGCACCTCTAGCAAAGTAAGCTATTTCTCATTTTATTTTAGTCGACTAGAGCCAATTTTGGGCACCTCTAGCGATTCTTTAATGTATTAACTACTAGAGCAGTTTGGGCACCTCTAGCAAGAAAGTGTATTTACTACTAGAGCAGTTTTGGGCACCTCTAGCAAGAAATTAACTTTTAATTTTCAATTTTAAATTTACCCAAATTTTAAGCAACCTAAGTTCACTAAGTTTCTTTGAATCAACAACCCACAACCGTGTAAAAAAATTCAGCATCATAGTAAAACTCTAAGTTCTTTTCATGCAATCCTAAAATTAAAGGTTATTTCAATTAAATACAGTGGCAAAAATTCATCATTGGATATTCAACAAGTCTTAAGCAATTAAATCAAATTAAAGGCATGGCAAGTAACATATGCAACCTATATGTGATTGCTAAAGATGAATGCAACTAAACATGAAACTAACTAGAAACCAACACCCCCAAACTCGAGAGAAGCATTGTCCTCAATGCATGTAAGAGTGAAACAAAATTTAAAAGAAACTAAATGAAATGAGTTAGTCGGAGAGGTCGTCACCTCGATTGATGAGTTTCTTCGTGCCGTTTGCTTGATTCAATTTTCGGTCGGTGGTTGAATGCTTGAGGCTGGTACCGCGCGTGAATAGCATTGCCTTGATTTGGTCCATGTTTGCCGATGCAGGTTTACTTGCATGTGCATCGATAGTTGCCGAAGCCATTGTTGTTGCACAGGCATCGCTTGATTTCCGTTGTGGTTGTTGTGGCGAGTAGTCGGCAGTAAATTTCCTTATCATGGTGGTTGTGAGTCTTGTTGTGGAAAAGAAAATAAAGAAAACCTGGAAACTAAAGATAATGAAGAAAAATAAAATATATCCTAAAAAATAAAGAGAAAAAATAAAAAAAAATAATAGAACAAAATAGTTCAAAAAATAAAAATAAAAATAAATGTATCAGTAGTTGCCGAGGCGTCAGGGGTTGCCGAGGCGTGCGCGTCCATGGTTGCAGAGGCGTGCGTATTAGGAGTTGTTGCGGTGTTGAAGGTTGCCGTTTTCGATACTTCTTATAGTCCATCCGCACCCTCCATCGGGTGATAATATTGCCCAAAAAGAGTTTGGCAAATGTGCTTGCCACTACTCCCTTTTGCGTTACCATGGTGGAGGTGTCTTTCTTCTTTGTTCGCTTGTAGTCCATGTATACTCTCCACCTTGCTACTATTCCTGAAGGCACAAATATATTAATAGGAAAAATTATATCCATTCTCAACCATTCAATTACCTCATTCTTGTCGACTTCTATCATGGTTGGATGTAGCCTTTGTTGTCGTGGCAATTCTTTGCTCAAGCCAATTGCCGTGGCAATCAGTTGTCAAATTTTGCTCTAAGTCAAGGGAAGAATCAATTTTCTGAAGAGCTTTATGAATCCAAACACCTTTTTCTTTTGGCCTCTCAAACATCTCCATCAGTAGAGATTTCGATGGCTTCAAATCTACCAACCTCGGTTCCTCAAGACATACATGCAATGGACGAGGTGAGTTTTTAAAGAATTCAAAAGGTTCAACTATTACCTGCTCATATTCCATTGGCAAAGTATTATCATCTCGTTGATCTTGTATGTGGTCGAGTAATTGCCGTGGCAATTGTAGATGAGAGCAATCTATAGATTCTCGCTTCAACTTCAACGTTGTAACCTTTCGGGCATCAGGTTCCTTAGAATTTGCTGTAGTATTATTGTTCTCAGCTTCACTGAGTGTTGTCGCGGCATTGCTCTGTTCAGGCTCCTCAATCATTGCCGAGGCAATTTGTTGTTCATGCTCATCATGTGTTGGGCAGTCTCTCTCATTGGCATACTCTTGACTTTGAGGTTCTAGTTGTTCCTCACACATCAGAGAGATTTCTTTGCATTGCTCCTTATCCTCTTGCCTTAGGACGTCAGTATCCCTAGGAATGAATTGTTGGTGCATGTTATCCATGACATATGTGGATCTCCCCAATTGACCTTCTGAATCCCCTAAGGTTGCATCCCATTGAGTTATCCTCGTATCCATAGATTTTGATAGCTCTCGAATCTCTTCAATTGATCCGTCAAGTCTAGCCAATGAAGCTAGTAACGTTTCCTCCAAGGAATTGGAATGCTCTTGAAAAGGACTACATTGCCATGGCATATCTGTTGCTGGCAAAATTGTTATGGTAAAAAAAATTTTGAGCTTTTTGATCATACCATGAAGAATTTTGCTGTTGGTTCCCTCTATGGTCCTCCATGTAGTTATATGCACCGAAAATGTGAGGGCAATTTTCAAACACATGATGTTCTCCACACATAGCACAAGATTTTTCCACGGTATAAGTTCTTTGGGCTTTTCTCGGTTGGTATAGGTAATCATCAAAGGGTGCAAGAAACTCTTGATTGGATTGATTCATATCTTCCAACATCATCTCTCGAGTAGATTGGCTTTTATTTCCCAACATGTTGGCGTCCCTTAACTTGTAGCGCACCTAATTTTTTTTTTTTTTTTTGATAAAACAAACAAAAAGAAAAGTTAGTAAAACTAATAGAAAAAATGCAATAACAAAAACAACTAACACCAATTGTCAATCCCCGGCAACGGCGCCAAAAACTTGTTGCGTGTGATAAGTGCTACGCAATTGTGCAAGTATACACGTCGCAAGTAATAAAGTGATATGAGTATCGAGTATCGTCTCCACTGGGATTGGTTTGGGCCACTTTGCTTAAGTTCTTGACTTTGTGAAAAGTAAAAACACAATTAAAGGATTAAAGGAGTTTAACTAATAACTAAACTAGAAAGCAATAAAGTAAAAGAAAAGATGAGATCGATTGAGAGAGATAGGCTAGGTTATCGTGAGTTGAGGTGTGATAGCCGATTGGATTGTCTTGGTAAAAGAGTGCACGGGCAACTCGGTTGCCGTGGCGACTTACTACAACAACGGGGTTGCCTTGGCAACTAATTGATGGTTGCTTGGGCGACTAGTTGGGCAACTACTTGGGCGATCGGGCAGCAACTTCAAGGTTCGGCGGAGCGTTCTTCAATGGTTTCTTCTTATCCCTAAGTCGAAACTCTAGCTACTTGTGCATGCCTTGATAATACATCCCTGCGTGAATCAAGGGTGAACAACAACCAATCTTGCGCTCCTCTTAGCCGTTGAAATCCTTAACTTATTCCTAAGCCGGATTAATCTTCACCATCATTGGATTGCATAAAGATCATATTCATTCGTTTCTTGAATCTAACTCTCCCGATATTAGATAAATGGATGAAATCACGAGATCCTCTCCCAATTCACTCGCAAGCAATAATAGGAACCAAGAATGAATAAACCTTGAAATAGAAAAGTGCAAACTCTTATTACCTAAACAAAAACCAATAGTTTCTCACAACCACAAAACACAATAACCCCAACCAAACAAGTTAGTTCATGGTTGGGTTCAAAAGATATACAAAGAATAATCCCCAAACCATGAATCTAATAGAAGCAAAGAAGAAGAAGAAGTCGAAATTTCCCCTCCTTGCTATCTTGTCGAAATTTCCCTCTTGCTCTCTCTTTTTGGATTGTCGAAATCTCCTTGCTATTTATAGGGCTAGGCCAAAGTCCTTCTTTGAGGAGGAGTTTGAGTTGGAATTAAATTATCTTTAAAGAATATAATTCTTTATTATAATTTTATTCCTATTAGAACTTCTCATATCTTCTTGGAATTTAATTCTTCTTTAATCTCTGCATGGCAATCAAATTCCTTTGGGCTTGGGCCTTGCTCCATGTCATCTTGGGCTTGTAAAGTCATTAATTTCGACATCCCTATTGCATTTTTTTTCTTTGTCGACAAATGCCATGGCAACTGGCTCGGCGTCTCCTTCATGCATTACCCTGGCAACTAGCTCAACATTGCTTTGGCAAGTGATCCTGCACATACACACACAAAAACACACCAAAGCAGCATCTTTTTCCACAAAAATCACCAAGTTATGTAATCAAGCTCAACGGTGGAAAGAAACATGAATTAATGCATGAATGACTAATTATGCAACTATTATGAGCTTAAGTCTAACAATAATATGAGTAAAAAGGGTAATAAAAATAGTACTTTTGAACACTTATCAACCGTCACCAGAAGAAGAAAATGAAGAGAAAGCAAAGCAGAGAGTTGAGATTGACTGACTGCGGAAGCAGATACATCAGAATGTTGACATTCATGCATCATGAATAGTTAGGTATCCCTAGGATTAGGAACATGCTCACTCATAACATTTTTTCCATTTTAAACAAGTCTTTACATATTGCCATTGACTTTTGATCTGCCCCTTAGCAGTGAAGAGGTGGATTTATTTAAAAAAAGATTTTGGCAGCCTTTGTAGCGTGAGTCTAGAAAGGTCAGTAGCCATTTTGGCGTGAATCCCCGAATTTGAAGAAAGGTCGATAGCCATTTTGGCGTGAACCCCCGAATTTGAAGAAAGATCGGTAGCCATTTTCGGCGTGAATCCCCAGATTTGAAGAAAATTTTGGCAGCCTCAGTAGCGTAAGGCCAGAAAGTTCGGCAGCCATAGCAGCGTGAGTCTAGAAAGATCGGTGGCAATTTTGGCGTGAATCCTAAATGCGAAGATAAAGGTTCTATATAGGAAGGGCCTATATTTTCGAACACTCGCAGCGAAAGGTGATATATAGGAATGACCCATAGCTCTGAGATTTCAGAAGCTAAAAGTTCTATATAGGAAGGACTTGCGGCTCCAGGGTTTGAAGACTGGCAGTTCTATATAGGAAGAACTCACAGTCGAAAGAATCCGTCTATGACGCAAAAGGTTTTATGTAGGAGAAACCAGTGTTGAAGACGAAGAGTTCTATATAGGAAGAACTCCAAACTTTACCGTCTCAAAGTGAAAAGTTCTATATATGATGGACTCATAGCTCAATACTTCAGAATGAAAGGTTATATATAGAGAGGACCTGTAGTTCTGAGGTCAGAAGGTGAAGAAGTTCTATATAGGAAGAACTTACGAGCCTAAAGATTCGGCCAAGAAAAAGTGAAAAGTTCCAGAAGAACACATGATTCCAAAGCTACAGACATGGAGGTCAGATAAAAATAAGTTCTTATGATCTTTGCTTTGTTCCCGTTCCACGAGAACAAGCAAAGAGGGGCAACTGTAATCATTCATTTTTATTCGGTGTATAAATACTGTGTTAACCTACTTTAGTTTAATAATTAATATATATATAGTGGCATGTATACATATTATAAGACTATTATATGTATGATACGTGTGTGTCATATGTATGTTTACGTTTTTGTGTGTGCATTATTTGAATGTATAATGTGTGGATATTTGTATTAATTATGTATATGGTTATACATGCACGAATGTTTGTATACTATATTAATTAAGGATGTGTTACATATTAATATTGCAAGTGCATGTATTTATAATAAGTATGTAATGTATGTGTTCATATATGTGTGTATGTATATGTGATTGTGTGAATGTGTGATATGTATGGGTATATTAATGTATTATGTATGTGTCCATATATGAATAAGTGTGTTTGCATGTATGTATGTACACGTATGTATGATTGAGTGTGCATGTATATTTATTATTATTATTATTATTATTTAAATAGGTAATATATTAAAAAACCAAAAATAATAATTATTATTAACAGTCCAGTTTTATATTACAAACCCAAAAACAAAATAAAATACAAGGCCCATTTTAGGCAGACCCAACCAAACCCTAATCCATATCAGATAACTAACCCTAACCCTTTCTCCTTGCGCAGCCCAATCTGGGCCATTAGACCATATTTTGATCCAACGGCCATGATCGAAAGGGGAGAACCTTCCAGACGGCGCATGTGACTCACTCCCGAGGCTGCTGGACTTCCACATGCGCGTGGCGTGCACGCGCTGACTCCTCGGATATTAAGACGCCACGTGGCATCATTTGGTGCAAGCCCGCCCAATCCATATTGCATCCAAGCCATTTGATCTTCAAGGCATCTCAGCCGTTGGATCAAATCTGATCCAACAGTCGAGAACGCATCTGACAGAGAACATCACCACCATGTCTCCTCCTCCATACTGGCTCCACCGACCGCCATACTCAGAGATCACCAAAAACAAGAAAAGTCAGATTTTTGTCAGTACCGAATCAACCCAAAATATGTATTTTATAGCATTTCTACCGAAAAAAGAAGATATCAGGATATTGTAGCGATGTCCTTTTTCGCTAAACAATACTGAGTTTTCGAAGTGTTGTGATTTTTCGGATATAAAATGTTTATCCGTGGGGTTTTAAAAATATCGTATTTTATTTAAAGAAAAAGAGTCGCCACCGGCCACTTAGGTAGGCCGGACACCATAAAACCAAAGATTCAAAAACTTTGAGTTCGGGAGTCGGTTACGGATGGGGAAGGATTAGCACCCCCACACTGCCCAAAATTGGTACTTTAATAATTACCGCTTTATTAATATTGGATTTTCCGGGTTAAAGTGACGATTAGTTTAAAATTCAGTTATAATTGCGAGTAAATTTTAAGGGCCCCGTTATCCGAGAGTAAACGCCCAACCACTATCACTACGCCTGATACTGGCCTCGTTTACGCTCGGATAAAAGGGCACCGCATTGACAATTTATATATCTGTTATGCAACCTAAGACATGGCGAATATAAATACAATGCGATAAAATATAAATAAATACTAACATAATAAAATACTAATCTAACATAAATAAAATACTAATCTAAAACATACATACATAAATGTTAATCTAACTCATAAATAAAAACATATCTAGCATAAATAAAATACTAACATTCATAAATATTAATTTAAAGCACAAATAAATATTATTCTAACACATAAATAAAAACGAATCTAACATAAATAAAATATTAATATAAAACACAAATTTAAAACATATTAAATACTAATCTAAAACATAAACATACAAACTAAAAAAATAAGACTACAATTTTAAAATAACTAATACTTCATTAAATTATAAAAATTACAACACTAATAAAAAGGAAAGAAAATATACCTAACTAGAAGCTCGAATGACGAACCCCGACTGAACCCCACCGGGATCTACCACGCCCTCTCCAAAATTATTAACTAGATCGGACCTAAAATAGGACCCCGATAGAATGTTGGATCAAACCAACTGGGGCCGAGGGCACTGCCCCCAACCCCGGCCAGCCTTGCGGCCGGCCATGCTCCCAATTGGGGAGCCAATTGCCTTGCCAATTTATGGCAATTTTGGCGTGCAATTGTGTGTAATTTTGGGCGTCCAATCCTGCCTATTTATAGGCAAAGGGGGTGGGAAAATGGGTGACGTGGAGCACCCTGCTCCACACAATTTTTCCTTTTTTTAATAATATATTATTATTATTATTTTTTTATTTTTCATTAATTTTATATTAATAATATTATTATTAAAATAATACTAATAACAGTAAAACCAGATCAAAAATGAGTGATTACAGTTGCCCCTCTTTGCTTGTTCTTGTGAAACGAGGACAAAGCAAAGATCAAAAGCACTCATTTTTGACCTACTTTCTCGTCTTTGGCTTCGGAATCAAATGTTCTTCTGGAACTCTCCGCTCTTCCTTAGCCGAATCTTCAGGCTCGTAAGTTCTTCCTATATAGAGCTTCGTCACCTTCCGATCTTGGAGTTATAGGCTCTTTCTACATAGAACCTTTCACCCTGAAGCCTTGAGTTATGAGTCCCTCCTATATAGAACCTTTCATTCTGAGACGGTGCAGCTTGGAGTCCTTCCTATATAGAACTCTTCGCCTTCAACGCTGGTTTCTCCTATATAAAACCTTCTGCGTCGCTGATGGATTCTTCCGACTGGGAGTTCCTCCCGTATAGAACTGCTAGTCTTCAAACCCTGGAGCCGTCAGTCCTTCCTATATAGAACTTTTAGCTTCTGAAATCTCAGAGCTACAGGTTCTTCCTATATAGAACCTTTCACTCTAAGACAGTAAAGCTCGGAGCCCTTCCTATATAGGACTCTTCGCTTTCAACACAACAGGTCTTCCCTATATAAAACCTTGTGTATCATGGGTGAATTCCTTCGACTGGGAGTTCTTCCTATATAGAACTGCTAGTCTTCACCCTGGAGCTGTAAGTCCTTCCTATATAAAACTTTCAGCTTCTGAAATCTTGGAGCTATGGATTCTTCCTATATAGAATATTTTACTCTAAGATAGTGAAGCTCGGAGCCCTTCCTATATAAGATTCTTCGCTTTCAACACAATAGGTTTTCCTATATAACCTTGTGTGTCATGGGTGAATTCCTTCGGCTGGGAGTTCTTCCTATATAGAATTGCTAGTCTTCACCCTGGAGCTGCAAGCCCTTCCTATATAAAACTTTCAGCTCCTGAAGCCTCGGAGCGGCAAATTCTTTCTACATAGAACCTCTTGCTACTGGAGCTTGAAAGTATAGGCCATTCCTATATAGAACCTTTATCTTTGAATTTTTCTTTTCTATTTTTCCTTTTTTCTTTTTCATTCTTTTTCTGCTTTTTTTTTTCTCTTTTTCATTTTTCTCTTCTCTTTTTCCTATCTTATTTTCATTTTTTTACAAGGCTGGTGATATCTTTGGACTTACGCTACTAAGGCTGCCGCATCATGCCTGAAGGACTTATCACCAGCCTCGAAAGACTTACTGGTGGCCCGAAGGACTTAACACCGTGCCCGAAGGACTTACCGATGACCCGATAGATTTAATATATGGGCCTCACGCTGTTATGGCTGCCGATTTTTCTGGACTTACGCTGCTAAGGCTGCCGAAATCTTTCTTCAATTTGGGGCTCACGCCGAAAATGGCTGCCAATCTTTCTTCAAATTTTGGGACTCACGCCGAAGGCGGCTGCCAAACTTTCTTCAAATTTTAGGGACTCACGCCGAAGGTGGCTGCCAATCTTTCTTCAAATTTTAGGGACTCACGCCGAAGGTGGCTGCCAAACTTTCTTCAAATTTTAGGGACTCACGCCGAAGGTGGCTGCCAAACTTTCTTCAAATTTAGGGACTCACGCCGAAAATGGCCGCCAAAACTTCTTCAAATTTAGGGACTCACGCCGAAAATGGCCGCAAAAACTTCTTCAAATTTAGGGACTCACGCCAAAAATGGCTGCCAAAACTTCTTCAAACTCACGCCGAAAATGGCCGCCAAAAATTCTTCAAATTTAGGGACTCACACCGAAAATGGCCGCCAAAACTTCTTCAAATTTAGGGACTCACGCCGAAAATGGCCGCCAGAACTTCTTCAAATTTAGAGACTCACGCCAAAAATGGCCGCCAGAACTTCTTCAAATTTAGGGACTCATGCCGAAAATGGCCGCCAGAACTTCTTCAAATTTAGGGACTCACACCGAAAATGGCCGCCAGAACTTCTTCAAATTTAGGGACTCACGCTGAAAATGGCCGCCAAAACTTCTTCAAATTTAGGGACTCACGCCGAAAATGGCCGCCAAAACTTTTCAATGAAATCCACTTCTTAATGTTCTTTGATAATTCTTCAAGTACCTATCCTAAATAAGCAAAAATTGACATGCCCCTATCTATATGATGCATGCAATGTAATGGTTTCTTTCTTTTCTTTTTCTTTTTTCTCTTCTCATTTTCTTTTTCTTTTCTTCTTTTTTCCTTTTTCTTTTTTTTTTCACTTTTTTCTTTTTTCTCTCTTTTTCTTTCAGCTTTTTTGTTCTAAAGTCTTACACACTGAAAGGTCGTTCCTCGATTTCTTCATCTCTTTCTTGTTTTCTTTGTATGCTCTTAAATCTTCATTTGAAACCGCTTTTAAACCTTTTTTGTGCGGAAGGCTTTATTGTCTTGTGGTTATCACCCGTCTTCATAAATGATCCTCTGGTTCTTATATTATTCTTATAAGAACCCTTGTCATCTTCTTTCGCTTGGCGTTGCCCCATTCAACCACGGGCTCCCTTTGCTTTGAATTTTTCGACCCATTATACAGAGCCTTGATTTATTTCTAGTCACCAGGGTGAGCCAAAATGCTTCCATCCCTTGAGCTCATCCTTGATCTTCTCGTAGCACTTCGACGGGAACTAACTCTCGGTCCCTATGCTTTAAATCTCATCATCATTCATTTTTAAAGTAATGCAAAAGGCAATTTACTTGCGTATATTTCAACAAATAATGATTGTTTGAAAAGATAACAGTCATTTTGAAAATCACAACTTGGAGGGGATACCAAACATTTTGAAAACATTGTTTGGAACAAATGGTAAACATCTTTTTCTTTTCTTCTTCTTTTTTAAGGACCAAACATTTTTTAAATAATGCTTGGAGAATGGTAAACAAAATCCGAAGTGTATTGCCAAACATTTTTTTTAAAAACTAATGTTTGGGGGAATGGTAAACATCAAAACTTTGGGAGAAAATGTCAAACCTTTTAAAACATGTTTGCCCCCGAAATATCAAACACCATAGCGCACCTATTTCAAGTTGCCGGAGATCAAACTCTAATGAAACGCATATTTAGAAGATCTTGACCATTGTGGAGATATATGCCAATGTATAGTTTCTTCTGGTCTAATATGCTTTTGAGAGGAACAACCCTACCTAGTTTCTACCCCGTTTAAGGTGGCTCTCTTAATCTCACTATCTCACCATGCCCCATCCTTCCCTCATTTAGGTGTCGATCAAGCACTTCGAAGTTTGACGTTCCTTGAAGCAAAGTTAACCCTTATAGGCGGAATAAAACCTGAAGACATTCTCATTCAACTTGGATATCTATGGATGACCAGAATAGCCTTTGGTTTATGGTTAAGTGAAACAGTATTTCTGTACTTGTGAAACTTGGATATGCCCATTATTCCTTCCCTTTTTTGGATCACTCTAGACTGCCCGTTTTTGGGTTTTCACCCTAGAGTTCATTTCCTTTCTTTTTACTGTAGGCTGTCTTGCATTCTGGCTATATACTGATGTTCGTTTTCTGTTCAATAATGTTTGATCCTCCAATACTCCTCGAAACTGAGATTTCTTGAATGAAGGACTATGAATACATTTCTGGGAATTCTTGTGATTGGCACGCCCAGATGAAATGTTATTCTTTCTTCTTTTCTTTTTTCTTTTCTTCTTTTTCACTTTTTTCTCTTGGATCACTCTAGACTGCCCATTTTTAGGTTTTCACCCTAGAGGTCACTTCCTTCAGTGTATTTTGGTTGGATATTGATGCCAGCAGGCTCAGTAGACTACTCTTTTTCTTTATTTTCAGGGTCACTCTAGACTGCCCATTTTTGGGTTTTCACCCTAGAGGTAATTTCCTTTTTCAAAATTGGCAATCTTCGGGCCGACTTGTCTTGACTTGGCTTCAATTCGAGCTTCTATACTAATTTTCAAAACTGATATTTACTTGAAATGTGGATTCATTGTGTCTCTTGCACATAGTTGAAGTCTCGTTCTTGTATTGTTTGATCTGTGTGTGAAGCATATACAATATTCTTTCTTTCCTTTTTTTTCTTTTTCTTTATCTTTTTTTTCTCTTTTTTCTTCTTTTTTATTTTTTTTCTTTTTTTTTCTCTTTTTTAGACTGTTCATTCTAGGTTTTTAGCATTGAATCTCTTTCTTCTTATTCGAGTCTATGAATGTATCCTTGAATCAACACGGATCTATACTGGGTATTGATGCGATCTTCCGCTCAGAGTTAATTGCCTCTCTGCAGCTCTTCTGATATTTACTCGATCTGGATTGCTTCGGCCTTCTGATTACCATTTATCTTCTTTTTTGGTTTTTCGTTTGGACATATCCATGTTTTCAACTACTTTCTTCTGGTGATTTTCTGATCTTCGTATCCAATCTGTATGGTCTCATCTGTGTCTTCTGGTAAAGTAAAAGAACACCATTCGTTGTCATATTCACAAATGTCCTGAGAATGCCTTCAGGGGGTAGAGGTTTAGGGTCAACTTTCGTTTCAAGGATCTAAAACGACAAGTGCCTGAGAAGATAAATTCTTAAAATGGGAGCTGCCCATTGTCTAAAGACTCGCTTTTGTTCCTCTGTTGGCCTAAGTAAACTAGCAGATACTCACATTTACAGTATCACCACAACATTCAATCTCTTCTAAATATATGCAACTTAGAGTTGATCTTTGGATCTGAAGCAAATGTACTGTTGCATTCAAAATTCGAGGACCTGGTATAGAAATGATATATACATATGTCCATTCAAAAATGTGTGTATATGCATATGGGAAAACTACCCCATAAAAAATGAAATGTTTAAATAATCAAGAATGTAAAAATGCTTTTCTAAATGGAAATGTGATTTTTAATTCTAATAAACAATGATTCTTTTTTTGTTGAGAATTTCTTTGTGAAATGATGAGAAAACCGTAGGGACCTTTGGATTATCTCCAGGGTACTAACTCATTCTGCCCCTTCCAAGGTAGTGTAGGCTTGCCTCTTCTCTTGTTTTTCCACCGTTGGATCAACTCTCTCGTCATGACTCCCTCGTCAACCAGCTTCTTAATTTTTTCTATTAACGACCCCAAATTTCTTAGTGTCATGCCCCAGCGCCTCAATGTTTTGAAAGTGGTACCCATTTATCTCTCTATTTCCTTCTGCTCCTAGGCAGGTTTGGTCTTTAAACATAGGTCCCGGAGTGCATGTTCGATTCTCTCTCCGACCGTCATGAAGTCCTTAAAGCTGGCTTTCATTTTCTCGAGCATCTTATTAAAGAAGAAATATGAAAGGTGGCATAGAAGTCAATTTCCTCTTCATCTACGGGAGGTTGCACCTGGGTCACTAAACACAGACACCTCAAAGCACATTCCTTGAAGCTTTCATCAGGTTTCATCTTCGTACCCTAGAGATACCGACGACTTAGCGCTAGGTCCAAAGCATATCATATTAGGGTAGGTCCTGCTAGACTGTCGGGGAAGTAGTGGATTGGCAATTTTTCAATTCAGCCCTCCATCTTTTTGTAGAATATGGTCACGCGAACCTTGGGGCATCTTTTTCCTTTATTATGCGCAAATCTGGAAATCTTTGGAATCTGGAGGAACGACCAAACCGGGGTTCAAACAGAGTTTTCTTGCATTAAAGGCATCAAACTTATTTTTTTTCTCTTTTTTCTTTCGAGCCCATCTTTTAACTACTCGAATATTGATTTTTGAGTGTCTTCAATTCTTTTATCCATGATAAAAACCTAATTGGTCTTTGAATTACTCCTCATAAAGTTTATGCAAGGTAATAATAATGCAAGGTGATGATAATGTCATGTAAAACATGCCAGGATCGTGCAAAGCAATGTAATGCAATCCTAAAATATAAACATGAATGCAATAAGGTATTGATTCCAAAAGTGATCCCCATAGAACGACGTTCATTGAGGCCAAAAGGTTTCATTATATCAGATATTAGATGTTTACAGTTACTGATAAGCTTTAGTGCCTACTTTCTTAACTTCATCCAGTAGTCCGGTCAGCTTGCCTCTGTAGTCCAACACTTGATCCATGTTCTGACAAAGCCTGCCACCTTGTTGAGCCGCCTTACTTGCTCGAGTAATATCGATCTTCGGGTCTTCATCTATCCCCTACTTAGTCTTTCGTAGCTTGGAAGTTGCCTTTTTCAACTGAAGAGTGTTGAATTGTCATTGCTCTGTCGTAAACTTGTTTCTAAAACTCTTGTTAATGGCTAAGTTATTCTGTAGCTCATCTCTGGAGACTATCGTACCTATTCCCAATTTCCTCAAACGTACCTGATAACATCCTGACTTGATTCTTGCTTGACTAGTTTCTCTTCTTTCAATATTCCGAGTTGTCTTTCAACTGGACAACACCGTTCATCTATTCTTTAAAGGTGACCCAATCTGATATTCTTAAACACTCAGGAAAGCTTCTGATGATCATTCTGCAAATTTAATTTTATCCAAGTTATCTCTCTCTTATCTGAGCTGGCTGAACTCGAAAGAATATCCCTCTCCTGGGATGCCCCTATCTCCGATCTTCAAATTTAACTCGCTTGAGTGACCCACTTCGGTATTACTCGAACTTTGTCCTGGATATCGATTCCTCCTCAACTTTGACCATCGGGTGATTGTTAGCTCACTATAGAATTGGGGAACTCCGTCTTTGAAACCTAAAATCCTCATCACGATAAGATCTTGAACTCATTCCTCAAGGCCCCGCAATCCTCAATACCGTGACCCAAACTTCCTAAATGGTAACTGTCTCTAGCACGTGTGTCGTAATCTCTCGAATAAGACGGTCTCTTCGCTAGAGACTTCACCGAGGTAATAAGGCTCTTGTCGATGAACATTAGGAGTAGTTCGGTGTACCCCACAGGAATCAAGATATACTTCTTTTCATTACTTGCTTCTCAAGTTTCTTCTGGACCGAGCTCCATTTTTTGAAAGCCCGACTCAAGCATACCCTCCGCCTGTTTATTGATGCAGATCTCAAAAAGGGTTCAATTTGTCGTATTTGGCTGACTTGGAGGTAGAATTCTGACTATCTCGCTCTCTATTCTGATCCTTAATCGGTTTTTCTTTCAGTTTGATGGATCGTTTACCTTTCGACAAAGTATTCATCTGATTCATCACGTCTTCCCTCTGCTTCTTTCAACTCTTGCACTTTACTTTGCTCATTACCAGTACCATGTCTCCTTACCGTGTCTGACCTGAAGTCTTCAGATGGTTCCTCTTCTATTATCCCTGATCTTGTTCTGGGACAAAACCTTGGATCCGTGCCCTCTAATATCTGACCAGACGACCCTTTGCCAATTATGAACGATTTATGAGATTTGAGGAACCACTTCGGGAATCAATACCCTATAAATGCGAGAATGCATGCAAATGCGATGTTGGTTCTCGAACAGTCTTTTAAAACTTTCAATAGAGAAAATGTCTATTTGCCAGAACTTAATAATGAATTACAGGCAACAGTTGAATTTATTCTGGAGACCTTGACTTCGGGAAGCAAAACCTGTGCTCCACGTCTCGTCGTCGTCTTCAGGATGATGGATGACTCCGTCTTCTCCTCTTATTCTATTCTATGGACTCGTGACGTCGTGATCTTTATTTTTGTGGCTTCTGAAAAGGACATCAGACAATATATTTTCTTTTGTAGATCTGGGTACGTCTAAACATGGATGGATTCTATCGATCCTAGGGGAGTACTTTAAAACTTTTTGGGGTTTAAATTAAATTTTTCAAGGTTCATTTGGTTTAAAAATTCCCCCTTTTTATTATCAAAAAGTTTTAACTTACTTAAAAATGAAACTTTTAGGTTTCTTTTTGTTATTATTATTCTTCTGAAAGTTTTATGAGGGAAGAAGTTTCAAAGCAAAATAATAATATTTTCAAATTTTTTTTCTCTTTTTTTTAAATGAGTTAAATTAAAATATGAGATTTTTTTAAATGGTGAAATGTGAAGATTTAAAATTGGGGTTCTGCGGCCCTGACTGAATCTTCTGTGTCGCACGTGCCTTACTATCGTACCGTCTTCTTTCGCGATTGGTCTTTGCTCGGCCTAACTTGATACTGTAATATTATCGTTTCTGGCAAAGCAGACTTTTTCTATTTTGAAAGCCTTTTAAAGAATTGTTCTTGAATCAACACCATGTCATGATATGTAACATGAATGCAAATAAAGGCGTTGATTCCGCTGGTAATCACCCTTTCGAACGACTTTCATGGGAATTAAAGGGTCCAGATTACAAAAAAGATCCATATTACAAAAGGAGTCCCTATTACAAAAAGAGTCTCTATTACAAAGTCTTAATTACAAAATAAAGTTCTACACATAATCCCTAGCTCTACCTCCTAGCTCCTCGACAGCTCTGACCAACTTGATAAACCTTGGTGCTTCTTCCATGTCCGGGGTTACGAAAGGTCGGAGAGTCGCGGCTTCGGTAGCTAAGTCATTCACACACCTTGTAGCTCGTTGTATGTCCACCATCAGGGTCTCGTGTGTATACTTTGGCACTGTACGCTTGTTCGGCAAATCATTACCTCGGATTTGTTGATTAATCTCTGACCAATGTCATACAACTGGATCGATGCCATCCTTCCTAAGACACCTTTTTTTCCATGATGAAAGATTTTCTAATCGGGCAAACCACTTGAATCAACGCCTCTATGTAATGTGGATGCAATGATAATGCAACAAAAGTATGTGTAAAATAAAAATAAAACACAAAAAATGAGTTAGTACCGGATAAAAATAATAAATACATAAATAAAAGGACAAATTAAATAAGGTAAACAAACAAAACAACCCTATTTATCCAGTCTAAAACACCTAAGGTTATCCGCATGGCTCTAAAGGGTGGGTTTCTATGTTCTCTACATGCAGTGTTGGTGCTAGGAGGTACCCGAATTGTCCTTGCTGTCCCCTACTAAGGGTAGCAAGTCCCCCGATCATCACCCATTATAGGCTCCTTTCAACCGGGTTTAATTCAGGGGGACCCATTCGCTTATGCCCGTACGAAGGAACGATATCCTTACGAAAGCATAAGGTACTCGAGCCCCGAAGGTACTTGCTAGGCCCGTACGGGAGAACGATATCTCCACGAAAGCATTAGCATTTTCCCTCCACTTAAAAAAACGGGTTTATATGCCATATTTTAAATGCGTTAAAATAAACGCGCAATTATAACCGAATGTTAATTTAATAGTCACTTTAACCCAGAATTTCTAATATTAATAAAGCGGTAATTATTTTAAAAAGCTTGACTCCCTTTATTTTGTTAAAAACAAAAAATAGTCCCCAGCGGAGTCGCCATCTGTAGCGATGTCCTTTTTCGCTAAACAATACTGAGTTTTCGAAGTGTTTGTGATTTTTCGGATATAAAATGTTTATCCATGGGGTTTTAAAAATACCGTATTTTATTTAAAGAAAAGGAGTCGCCATCGGCCACTTAGGTAGGCCGACACCATAAAACCAGAGATTCAAAAACTTTGAGTTCGGGAGTCGGTTACGGATGGGGAAGGATTAGCACCCCCACACCGCCCAAAATTGGTACTTTAATAATTACCGCTTTATTAATATTGGATTTTCCGGGTTAAAGTGACGATTAGTTTAAAATTCGGTTATAATTGCGAGTAAATTTTAAGGGCCCCGTTATCCGAGAGTAAACGCCCAACCACTATCATTACGCCTGATACTGGCCCCGTTTACGCTCGGATAAAAGGGCACCGCATTGACAATTTATATATCTGTTATGCAACCTAAAACATGGCGAATATAAATACAATGCGATAAAATATAAATAAATACTAACATAATAAAATACTAATATAACATAAATAAAATACTAATCTAAAACATACATAAATAAATGTTAATCTAACTCATAAATAAAAACATATCTAGCATAAATAAAATACTAACATTCATAAATATTAATTTAAAGCACAAATAAATATTATTCTAACACATAAATAAAAACGAATATAACATAAATAAAATATTAATATAAAACACAAATTTAAAACATATTAAATACTAACTAAAACATAAACATACAAACTAAAAAAATAAGACTACAATTTTAAAATAACTAATACTTCATTAAATTATAAAAATTACAACACTAATAAAAAGGAAAGAAAATATACCTAACTAGGAGCTCGAATGACGAACCCCGACTGAACCCCACCGGGATCTACCACGCCCTCTCCAAAATTATTAACTAGATCGGACCTAAAATAGGACCCCGATCGAATGTTGGATCGAACCAACTGGGGCCGAGGGCACTGCCCCCAACCCCGGCCAGCCTTGCGGCCGGCCATGCTCCCAATTGGGGAGCCAATTGCCTTGCCAATTTATGGCAATTTTGGCGGGCAATTGTGTGTAATTTTGGGCGTCCAATCCTGCCTATTTATAGGCAAAGGGGGTGGGAAAATGGGTGACGTGGAGCACCCTGCTCCACACAATTTTTCCCTTTTTTTAATAATATATTATTATTATTTTTTATTTTTCATTAATTTTATATTAATAATAATATTATTAAAATAATACTAATAACACTAAAACTCGATCAAAGATGAGTGATTACAGATATATGTACCAAAAATTTTGTAAGTACTCAGTTATCAGTTTCCAGTAACACAAAATACAAGAAAGCACAAAAATTCCAGTGGTATTTTCTTTCTCCCTCTTTTCTCTCTCTATGCATACATGAATCAAAACGAAAAAATAAATAATAATAATAGGGAAAGGAAACCAAGGTTTTTACCTTGGGTCGGTTCGTGTCCCGCCGATGATAAACCCTTAGAGGTGAGCTGTTTCAGGGAAAAGGGTTTTCTTTTTTATTTCGAAATGAGGGTCTGAGGGTTTGAAGTGTGGGTTTCAAAAGGGGGTTTTCTAGTTCCTAACAGTGGATTCGGTGATCGGAGGCCTTGGTCAAGGAGGGTTCGAGCCAGCCATTACGGCCACGGTTCACCCGAGACCAGCCGTGCACGGCAACTCTCCGGTGAGGTTTTGTTCTTAAAAGGGGTGAGTTTTTCTTTGAAAACGAGAGAGGGCGAGAGATTAATCTTAATAGCTAAAAAATGAGGAAAATGAAACAAATGGGTCGGCCGTTTAATTTTATAGATTGGAAATAAGTTAAAAATGGTATAATTCCCCACTAAACCATCCCACGTTTTGGTTCTTTTAAAATTGAGCCTGCCCCTTGGTAAAATTGCAACCCTGATCCCCTTGTTTTTTTTGAATCTTTCAATTTGGTCCCGAAATTAAACTAAATCAGATTTTGAAGGGTTTAATTACCTTCAAGGTCCTTCTGCGTTTCTGTTATTTACGTTTTGTGTCTGCCCCTTGGTTATATTGCACATCTGGTCTTTTAAGGTTCATTTCAATTTTTAGATAAGTCCTAAAATTGCGTTTTATTATCTTCTTGTTTCTGACCTCATGTTTCTTTATTATTCCATTTCAGTCCCTCTGTCTGATTTACTTTCTTTTTATGCTTTTGTTTTTAGTATGTTTACATTGCCACGTTTTTTTCATGTTCCTTTTAAATGTGTTTTTCTTGCATTGCATGTCTGTTTACGTTTTTACCATTTGTATTTATTTGTGGTATTGTTTTTTGTTTAAATTTATTTTGTTCGCATCATGCATATGTCTTTTGTACGTTAGGTTTAATTTCGTTTGTGTATCATGTTTATGTGGTTCTTCATGTCTCATGTAATCTTTGTTGGCATATTAGGTGTATTTGTGCATGTTTTCATAATATGTTTATTATCGTGCTAATGTATCATTTAGTTTAATTATTCATGATATTTACATGTGTTTTGATTATGTGATTGTGATTAGTTTAGTTATCTATCACATATATATGTGTTTTATTTGTATTTCAAGTCATGTGTCATAAATGGGTGGCTTTGGTTACATTTTAATATCATGTCATGTTTTTATATTTATGCATACATTGTGTCATATCCTAGGTATTAGTTTTTCTTTCATGTTAGCGTGTTGTTTTGCTTTGTTAGCTTAATACCATGCCATATGTATTTCATGCATGTATTATATTTGTGGTCCCTCCTTTATGTGTTCAAACATGTTAGGTTTAATGAATCCAGTTTTGGAGGCATGTTTCTTTTTTTCTTTGTTCAAGTTTTTACCTTTATTATGCCATGTTATGTTCTTGTTCATATATTTTGTCACTCTTGTTTAGAATTGTAGTATTCATAGTTTTTATGTTTTTTATCATGTTAATGTAAATTGTATGTTTTATATTTCGCTTTCTAAGGTTGCATAATGGAATAAATTGTCAATGCGGTGCCCTTTTATCCGAGCATAAACGGGGCCAGTATCAGGCGTAGTGATGGTGGTTGGGCGTTTACTCTCGGATAGCGAGGCTATTAAAATTTACTCGCACATATAACTAAGTGTTAATTTAATCGTCACTTTAATCCGGAAAGTTTAATATTAATAAAGTGATAATTATTAAAGTACCAATTTTGGGCGGTGTGGGGGTGCTAATCCTTCCCCATCCGTAACCGACTCCCGAACCCCATATTTTTAAAATCTTTGGTTTTATGGTGTCCGGCCTACCTTAGTGGCCGGTGGCGACTCCACTTTTCAAATAAAACACGGTTTTTCTAAAACCCCACGGAATAAATATTTTTAATACCCAAAAGACCCCAAACACCATCAAAACTCGTTTTTAGCAAAAAATATATCGCTACAAAATCTCTCTTTTGCAGGACAGGTAGTGTTAGCTAAATCTGTATTTTCTTCAATTCCGTATTATTTGATGCATTCCACTCTTTTACCGAAGAATGTGTTTCTAGAAGTAGAGAAGCTTATTCGTACCTTCATTTGGGGTCATACAGAGGGTCGACATGGGGTACATCTTGTGCATTGGGAGAGGGTTTGCTCTCCAATTTCGAATGGTGGCTTAGGGTTCAAGTCTTTAGACAAACAAAATGCAGCTTTCTTGATGAAATTAGCCTTCAATTTGGTCACCAAATCGGATCACTTGTGGGCACAAGTATTGAAGACTAAATATAAATGGATCGAGCTCATTCTGGAAGACATTTATCAGGCTAGTTGTTCTCATCTTTGGAGAGGTATTAGTTTCGTTTGGAGTAGTGTGTGTGATAGCCTGGCATGGACCGTGGATGATGGCCGATCGATGAATTTTTGGAGGGATGCTTACCTAGGGGATATCGTCCTTTTATTTCATCATGTTGTCTATTCGTTGAGTGTACAGAGTCTTCATAGGGTATCGGTGAGCATTATGGTTGATTTTAAGGGGCACTGGCACTGACAGGATTGTGCTTCGTTTCTCCCAGGCCCAATTCTTCATCGTTTAGAGGCGTGTTTACCCCGCAGCAAGTCAGTGGAGTTGATGGGTTAGTTAGAGATAGACAGCTTCACGTGCTTTCATGGTCAAGTCAGCATATGAGTTGTGCGAAGGTGTCGAAGAGGTTCAAGGTGATAATTTATGGATGAGTATTGCTTCCTTTTAGGGACTTTCGACGATTCGTCTGTTTCTCTGGCTTGTTGCGAACAATCATGTACTGACGAATGTAGAGCAGGTTCAACGTCATATGGCGGATAACATGGTTTATGGTGTGTGCGGAGGTGCGGTATAATCAATTGACCATATTGTGCGTCGGTGCCCAATCGCAACTAGAATTTGGGTAAGTTCGGTGCATGCAGACAGAATTTCAGAGTTTTTATCTATGAATTTCTATGATTGGCTTCAGGTTAATTTGACAAATCCCATGCATTTAGTCTAAATATGCCTCATTGGGATATGTTTTTTTGGCTCGATTTTGTGGGTTCTTTGGAAGCATCAGAATCTATGTATTTTTTATACGGCTAGTTGTGCTTAGTTTACTATTTAAGAGGAGTGCCACCATGTGATGAGCAGTGTTGTTCGACACTTTCGAACAAGGGGAAATAGGCCTAGGTTAGGAGTTTGGACGACGTCCGAGAGCAACGTTGGCAGCCGCCTCTGGCCGATTGGGTTAAGATCAATACGGATGGATTTAAGACGTCCCCTACAAGGCTTGCTTCGTGTGATGGGGTATTGCATAATGGTGGTAGGGAATGGTTGTTTGGCTTTTGTAAGTTTTTGGGGATTTTGTAATATCCCAAATTTTGGCTAGTGACCAAAATGTAAATTTTGAAAGTTTTGTGGCTAAAGTATAAACTTTGGAAAAGTTCAGGGACTAAAGTGCAATTTTCAAAAGTTGTGTATTTTAACCCCGTAAATGAATAATTTACCTTCAAGAATGATGTTTTCTTGTTACTCGAATTTTTTGTACGGAGTTTGTATTAATGGCTATAAAGTGATAAAGTTCAAAAAAATATTCGGATAATCGGATCGAATTGAATATCCAAAATATTTTGAAGGATGATAAGGCAAGGTTAATTATGTTATTTTACATGTCTAAGATATTCTCTTTGTGTGGGAAGAATATGAACCCTTGGATTTAAGTTGATTTTCCATGTTAAATATGAACCGTTGGATGAAAAATGACAAGATCGTAATTTTGGAAAAAAAATCACAAGGGTAAAGTTGGTAAACTATTAACTCAAGATTAAATCTGGGCCATTGGATGAAGGATGATGGCATGTGGTATATTATGGATTCATTTGATTTGAGGGCAAAATGGTTATTTCACTATTTGGAGGAATTTTGATAATTATCAGAATAATAGACCGAGTTAGAAAAATTCAGTATAAGTCCTTAAGAAAGGAAGTTTTTATGAGCTAATAGTATTTATTTTCTGAATATGGAAATATAGAATTTTCAGAATAAATCCGATAGCTCGGTTAAGGTAAAATTGTAGTAGAAGTATTTAGAGAATACTGAGAAATCGGATTGAATTGAAATTTCAGAGACTGTTCCATAAGCCATGGAAAATCATAAAATGATATTTATGGAATAGTGGCCAGTTGAGAAGGAACTAATTTAGTTAGATTATAATGGAATGGCAATTTTGAAACAAACTAGTAAATAAAGACTAGTTGAAAGGCAAATTGGTCATTTGGCGAGGATGGCAATTTTGAAATATTTTTGAAATGTTGAGGAAGTTTTTAGAAGATAAAATATGCATGGATTTAATCTTGGCCCTTGAATTTGGATGAGATTAAATTAGCTATTGGACTTAAAGGCTAAATTGGTAATTTCACTATTTAAATGAATTTAAAATTCATTTAATAGTTATAAGTGTAAAATAATAGAAAAAGATGAACAAATATTCATCTTTTTCCAGCCATGTACCATGGGAGCTAGAGGAAAGAAGAAGATTTTTCCAAGCTCGATTTAAGCTCTGAATCTCAGTTTTTAGTCAAGTCTGAATCAAAGAAGGTTCGAGGTTCTATGAAAGAAAAGATCGAACTAAGATTTAATGAGGCATTGTGTTAAGTGGCCAATGTGAGTGCAATGCATACATAACATGATATATGTATGTTTTATACATCATTAGGAAGAATTGGGATGAGTCTACCTTGTTTATTTTGGCATGATATTATGGCATAATCATATATTTGACATGTTCTAAATATGTCAAAAGTTGAATATAAATGCATGGATCACTAGTTATATATGATGTTGTATTATGAATGTTATTTCCGGTATGAACTGCTCAATGTTAAATTATATTGATATACATTGCCATGGATGAAATAAATATGGAAAATATGACCAAGGTAGTTATTGAGGGATATGGTATAGTTGGCATGCCATAGAGTCCAACAGCACGTTGCATACTCGGTTTAACACTATAGTGTGTATAAAGGACACTTAGTGTATATGGTTAGCACAGCCTTACGTGCAAATGGTTAGCACAACCTTATGTGTTGTTTTGACTCGTGTACCCAGGGTCCTCATAGGCTTATATTTGGGCTAAGGTTTATTGGTTAATAAAAGATAAACATGAGAAAAAAGCTTATGAGCTTTTGAAATAAATGGCAAGTATATTGGTAAGAAAATTTTTATCCGGTTTATATTATGTTAATATATGATTAACATGATGGTAATACATGTCTAGTGATCATGATGCATTTATGCATATATGACACATTATAAAAAATAGACAAGTATGAAAGTTTGATGGCATTGACATGTAGTAAATCACTACCAATGCAATATAAAGGTTATTATATTGATATATATATATATATATATATATCATGTTATATAAACATAGCCATGAAGTTGAATAAAGTTTAAATTATTTTTATTAACTTCCTTTATTGCTTCACTAAGTTCGTACTTAGCGTGTGTTTGATTGTGCATTCGTAGGTAAATCAAGATGAGAGTGAGAAGAGCATTGTATCAATATGGAAAGCTCAACAGGTAATCACAGTATCGACATCCTAATTGGGGTTTGATTATTATAGTGGCATGTATACTTGCTAAACCTATTTGAGTCGCGATTGGCCTTGAAAGTTCGTTATGGTTTCATAATAATTGGCGTTTCTGGAAAGATTCAAAGTTAAGAGTAACCACAGGTGATGAGTTGCATACTAAGATAATTAAGAGCATGTATATTTAAGGATAAAAAAGTTGTGACATTCCGGATCGTATGGATACGAAAAGGGGTGTTACAGATTTGCTCGATTCTTGAGGCTGAATTATGAGGGGTTATTGAGGGTTTATGGTTGGCTTGGGCGAAAGGCTATCTGCATATTCTGCTTGAGGTAGATAGTTTGGATGTTGTTCAGATTTTGGAAAAAATGAGTGGTTAAAGTGGTTTGGCTTCTGCGACTTGTATGATTGGTGATTTGGTTGATAGGCCTTGGGAGATTTGGATTTGCCATGTCCGGTGAACATCGAATAGGGTTGCGGATGGATTAGCCAAAATTGATCGGGACCATGATGTTAATTCCTTTGCCGAGGGGATTTCTCGACTAGTGTTTTCCAGATTACACCGACTGAGGTTCTTGCCTTGTTGCATGAGAATTTGTCACCCGATGTGGGCAGGGTTTGATGTTGGTTTGGTTGTTCTGAAATTTATACTTTTGTAAGTACTATCAAGTGTACTCTTTTTCCCTCATTTAGGTTTAAGAGGGTTTTTTAACGAGGCACTTGATAGTACGGGTTTTTTACCCTCCTTTTATTTATTAAAAAATTGGTAATCTTTCGGTGACAGTGAGGGTGGGGGTGAGGGTAAAAGTTGGCGTTTGAGGGGTCATTGGTAGGGGTTTGAATTTATGGTTGAAATTGAGATTTAGGGTTTATAAATTGAAAATTTCCCTTTTATTTTTTTAATAGAAAGGGTATTGTTATCACGTGCATCGTTAAAAAACCTCCCTAAGCCTAATAGAGGAAAAATAATGCACATAATAATAAATTACATCACAATAACACTTAAGGCGAATCATTAAAAAGTAGCATATCCTCATGTAAGAGGTGAACAACATAAGCCGGTGGATCAAAAAAAAAATAAACTCAAGATTTGCAGAACTCGCCATCGTCGCCACAACATCGGCAACTCGATTACCACTCCGAGAAATATAAAGACAAGAAACATTCCAATCCTTTCTACATAACTCCTTGATGCACCGTGTAATAGCAAGCGTGCAACCTACACGATCATCTTGTTGAATTAGCTTAATGGCCTCAGCACTATCCGATTCAACTATAATGTGATGCAAGCCTATCTCTCACACAATAGAAAGACCAGAGTAAATACCCCAAAGCTCAGCCTCCAAGACCAATCAACAACCAATGAATTTACTAAAATTGCGCAACCAAGTCCCCGAGTGATTCTGAAACACGCCACAACAATTGGCTCCCCCATCAGACACCGCGCGCAAACCATTCGAATTAAGCTTAATCTACCCAACTGGTGGAGGCGACCAATAAGGACAAGTATCTTGTTGCCCCAAATTCTTAACGTCCGAGCATGCTTTTCCGTAAAAGCCGCTTGAGTTGTATCCGCAAGCCACCTACTGTGAGTTACAATTGATCCCCATTCCTCAATTGAACCCCCCAAAACCATAATATTCCGCTGACACCAAAGGTTCCAAAGCACCAAAGCAAACATCAAATCCCAACTTAAATAATCTCAGCCAAAAGGTGAAGAATACGACAAATTATGTTCAATCCATTGGTGAAACGAAAGGCTAAAAAATTCTGACAATCGTGAAGGCTGCACAAGGAAAGACCAAGTCGATTGATCTGTACCACAAAACTGAAGAACGTGATCCACATCCTTATCACACAAGTGGAAAACTGGACAGCAAGCATCATTCGTGAAGTGGCGACGCACGCATTCAACATTCATCATCAACTTACCACAGCACGCAAGCCAAAGAAACACTTTAATTTTCTGCAATCCTTGAAATTTATGAATGAGTGTCCATAGACGATCTATATAACCACTAACCGGACCAGCCCTCAAATCATAAGCTAATTTCACCGAGAACCGACTATCTGCGTACAAGCCCCATCCAACAATATTATTAAAAAAGGTAGGGTCTGGCTCCTTCATTTTCGCGATGTGTAACAAAATAGGCACCAATAACAAATACTAAAAAGTCGTCTAACTCCAACCATCACTAACATCCACCATCGCAGCAACAGGTAGCTGAGGCAACCCAACCTTGTTTATGGACGACACATGAGCAACAAGCAGTCTAATGTTTAGGATTCAACTATCGTGCCAAAATTCAACTTGATGATCATTCCCTATAGTACATGATATATTACTTCGTACGTCCTGCCAAACTAGACCCAATGCCTTCCACAATCGCGACCCAGATTGAAAAATAAGAAAATCCGTAGTATTATTAGCCCATTTATACTTAGATCAGAGGAATCGAATCCATAACACATCTTTTTTTGCCTCCATAAGAAATGCCAATTTTATTAAAAAAGCTTTATTCATGATATCTAACTTCCGAAAGCCAAGGCCACCATACGCAATCGGTTTACATACGTCTTCCCATCTGACAAGATAAATCCTGTAGCATTCAGACGTGACGCCCTAAACAAAACGTCTAATCAATCTCTCTAACTCAGTAAGAGTCTTTTTTAGAAACACTGTTGTCTGCATAGTGTAAATAGGGATAGCCGAGAGAACTGCCTTAGCTAAAGAAGTCTTGTCAGCTAAAGACAATAATTTTGCCTCCCACCCATTGAGCCGCTTTTGCATAATATTCACAAAATAAATATAGGAAGCCGAGATGACACGTTTATAGAGAAGCAGAACACCCAGATACTGCCTAATATTATCGACCTTAATGAATCCAAAACCCCCACTAATTGCATACCTTAGATCCAAAAGAACATTGGCCGAAAAGAAGATAGTAGTCTTGGCGATGGTAACCTTCTGACCAAAAGTTGCTCCAGCGAACAATAACATATTATCTGCGAAGAATAAGTGCGAAATAGCTGGGCTGTGTTTAGAAGTCTAGAACGCCCGCCAATTGCCTTTAACATTTTCCATATGAATCTCTCCATACATAGTATAAATAGATAAGGTGAAAAAGGATCACCTTATCGGATACCCCGAGAAGGAAAGTTAGGGAGCTGTTCCAAAGGATTTGGGTCGAAACAGTTGAAATACAATGCAAAATAAGGGACCATAAATCATTCGGATTCCTATATCGGCCAGAGTGTCATCGATAAAACTCTATTCAAGCCGATCATAGGCATTCTCTAAGTCATCTTTAATTGCCATCTAACCTTTCTTTTATTTCTTCACGCATAAAGTGAATCACCTGAGTAAAAATGATATTTTCTGTGATAGCCCTGCCAGGTACAAAACTCGTTTGAAAATCTAAAACCCAATCTGGAAGAAAATGTTTCAGGCGATTGGCAACAATCTTTGTAATTGCCTTATAAGCCACATTATAGAGCCCGGTGGGACAGAACTGAGTGATAGATTCTGGGGTTTCAACTTTCGAGATAAGAAAAAGCAACGTGCGGTTTAACTCTGAAGAAAGTACACCCTCAGAAAAAACCTTACGAATGAGCTCACAAGTTGGAAGACCAACAATATCCCAATTTTTTTGGTAGAACGCAACATGCAAGCCATCAATCCTAGGTGCCTTAAGCGGACTCATTGCAAAAAAAAACCTGCCGAATCTCCTTATTTGAAATCGAGTATAAACTCGAATCTAGGCCAACCCTCGCATTTTCGATAAACTGCCCACGAATCAGAAACCTTGGCCATCTACCCCCGAAGTCGTGAAAAGCTCACGAAAAAACTCCAAAGCAACCTTTCGAAGTTTAACTTGATCATCATACCTCTCGAATCCATTTAATTTCATCCCAGAAATATAATTTCGTCGCCTCCGAGCCATAGTAGATGCATGAAAGAAGGAAGTATTTCTAGCGTATGCCTTTTGATTCCAAAGGCTTTCCTCCTGATTCATCACTTCTTCAAGTTTCAAACGTAATTTGTTTCCCAGAGCAACAAGAGAGTCAGAATGTGAATGAGTAAGAGCAGTATCAATCTCACGCAAGCGAACTAGGAGTCTTTTCTTTCGCTTACCAATATGCCCAAAGACCTCTGCATTACATTCACCAATCTTCGATTTAAAGGAATCAATATTCAGCAATAGCTCATTGCTCCCCTAATCTGACTGTAGAAATTATTGGAAATCAGGATGATCCTGCCAAGCTTATTACATAACGAAATGGCTGAACACCGCGCTCACGTTCCACTAACCAAAAAAGTAATGACCGATGATCAGAGCCATTCTTTTCAAGGTGATAGACATATGAATCTGGGAAAGAATCAAGCCATGCATTGTTTGCTAAACATCTATCTAGACGCTCATAAAGATTACCCCTAGACCAGATAAACAGTAGACCACGAAACCCTAAATCAATTAATCCAGAACAAAAAATAAAGTCTGGCAATGGTTGGCTTCCATTAACATGAACATCAGAACCACCCCGCCTCTCATCCGGAGTCATAATGACATCGAAATCACCCTCGACAAACCATGGTATATTAGTGTCAGGATTCAAAGATTCAACTTGCGCCCAAAGCACCTTGCGTTTAGAGCTACTAGGACTTGCATGAATCACTGTAAAATGAATCCACACTCTAGTCGCGGTCTCATGCACCCTTCCATTAACAAACTGGTTAGCAATGTACAAAATCTCAAGAACCACATCATCCTCCCAGCAAAGCCAAATATCCCTACTAAATCCTTATGTCTCCATACGAAAAGAATGCGGGAACCCAAATTTAGCAATCACTCGATCCGCTCTTCTTCCACTGATACGTGGTTCAAATAGGGCAAGCACTTTAGGCGAGTGTTCCCTTTTAAAAGACTTGGGATAACTGCAAAAAGTGGTGCTCGCGACACCTTGACAATTCCATAGCATAAACATCATTAATAAATATAAATAACCAAAAACTTACTAACCAAGGAGCACGTCCTCATCCTCTCGAACCATTACAAGATCCGTGACCATCGCACCTGAAGACGGATGCGATTGATTATTTTGGTTAACCTCAAGTAAACCTGCATGATTAACAATCACCTTGGAGGCTTCACCCAGCTCAATTTCCTATTGCATGGCAATTGAGTCGAGTTGAGAGTTAACATTCTCGACCCACTCAGTAAGCACTAGCCGAAAGATAGTCTTGGCTAGAGTTAGTTTACGGATCGCCAAACCCTATTTATTATTCTCTTTAGCCAGCTTAACTTTAAAACCCCGATTCTTAGCACTCGAGCCCCTTTCCGTGGCATTCTTCCTATGTCCCTGCTCTATTAGAGATATCGAACTATGCTCAGAATTTTTCCCAGTCGAGTTATGCTCAACAAAAACCACTGATTGACCCAACACCATCAGAACAACTGTTGCCGTTTTAGCTTCATCCTTGATTGCTTTCAATTTTTTTGGAGGATTAGACGCAAGGTAAGCGGCATTCTTAACAACACCCGTAGCTTGAGTGATAACCCTTTGTTGTGGTAAGGGACCCTCATCACTTCCCACGCTATTCCCAGGTCTACATTCCATAATATTCAATTTCAACACTGTAAATCATGAACCACCAGTCTCATAAGAACCAGTTTGCTTACCCCTATTTCCTTGCACACTAGGCTGGGCTTGGCGACGTCTATTATCGACCACCATCTATGGTCCAAATAAGCCATCTAAACCCTCAACAACAGTAGTTCTCGAAACTGAAACAGTAACAGTGATGGCCTCTCTAACCTCGAAACCTTCCTTAGGTTAATTCTACGGACACATATCCTAACCATGACCATGAACACCACAGGTAAAGCAAATGTGCTGTAATCCCTCATACTCTAATTTTTGTACAAAACCATCAATACCTATGCACGGTAACAATGGCTTATTCAAGTCAACCATAATCGCAAGTCATACAAACTTCCCCCGCTCCCCGACTTGAGTATTATAATCCACTTTCCAATTATCGCTGCAATGCGGCGAAACAATGCTTTAGAATAATAGCGATACAGAAGTCTTGGCAATCGAACCCAAACCACAACATGGGATGGGTGCTTCTCAAACGTTAAAAATGAACGACTCCAGGGTTGTACAGTCAAGTAGCTTTCATAAATCGTACAAGGTCCCTCCGTTAAAGCTCTCTTATAGTCACGTGGATCCACTAATCGAACCAGAAAGTAGTTGTTCGCGAGATCAACTAGTTGAATTTCACCCAAAAGACCCACAATGCTTGAATTCTATTAAATAGGGTTTGGTAACCAATGTTTCACCCTAACAGTCGAACAATAATAGATTGACGTATACGTAAATCAATCTGATTGTGCACATGATCCGAGAATGTAATCTTTGGGAAGTTACCCAGTCGATGAATGATACAATCTTCATCTCTCACGATGACCTTATCAGGAGTTAGGTCAAAAAACTTATCAACGTTCTTACCCGTAGTAACAGCCCCTCGAACCATACTGGCATAGGTAGCCCTAGTCTTCGAAACCATTGATTCTGAACTAGCCGGCTCTTTAGCTGACGAACCAGACTCGCCCCCAAACTACAAACCATCTGCTTCAAAATCCATCGACTCAGAAAACTCCAAGCCATCTACTACAACATCTTTATTCCTACCCTTCTTCTCAATCCGCTGATCCTCCAAAGCTGAAGGAGAACCTGGTCGTTCCAAAGTCGAAACACCTAAACGTATGGTATACTCTCACGAGGACGACCACCGTCATGGCCATGGGATGTTATCGAATCTCCATCAGCCGCCGTCGCCTCAGGAGGATGACCTCCATCATGGTTAGATATTAATAAAACAATTAATGTCACAATAAAAAATTAATAGAATAATCCATGTCATACTAAAAAATTAATAAAATAATCCATGTCACGGTAGAGTGATAAAAATGGTAGTAATTTGAAAATTTAATGATTAAATTGAAAAGTTTTCAACTCTAATAATCAAAATAGGAGTAAGAAGAAAGTTCAGTGATGACATTTGTAATTTACCCATTAACAAAATAAAATAATCAAATTGAGATGACATCTAATTATAATTCCCAAACCATAATATAATTAAGGGTAAGCTACATAAATGGTCACCAAACTTTTAGGGCAGATTCATTTTGGTCATCATACTTTTAAAATATTGATAAGGTCACCTAACTTTTAGTTCGATTTCAATAAGTCACAGAACTTTTAGGGCAGATTCATTTTGGTCACCATACTTTTAAAATATTCGATAAGGTCACCAAACTTTTAGTTCAATTTCAATATAGTCACCGAACTTTTAGTTCACTTTCAATATGGTCCCTCCCGTTACCTTCCGTTAAAAGATGACGTTAGTTTTCGTTTTCCTTAATAAAAATGGGAAAACTACACCAATCATCACTCAACATTCTTCTCACTCCTATTTTGGTCACTAGAGTTAAAAAATTTCAATTTAATAACTTAACTTTTGAATTGTTCATATTTTGGCCACTCTCAAATGACATGTATATACAAATAAAAACATTTGATTAATCCTTAAAAGATTATTTTGGCTAATTGGTAAATTTAGATTATTCAATTCTCGATCTTATATAAGGAGTGAGAAGAATTCAAAAGTTAAGTTATTAAATTGAAATTTTTAACTCTAGTGACCAAAATAGGAGTGAGAAGAATGTTGAGTGATGATTGGTGTAGTTTACCCATTTTTTATTAAGGAAAACGACACTAACGTCATCTTTTAACGAAAGGTAACATGAGGGACTATATTGAAAGTGAACTAAAAGTTCGGTGACTATATTGAAATTTAACAAAAAGTTTGGTGACCTTATTGAATATTTTAAAAGTACGGTGATCAAAATGAATCCGCCCTAAAAGTTCGGTGACTATATTGAAATCGAACTAAAAGTTGGGTGACAATATCGAATATTTTAAAAGTATGGTGACTAAAATAAATCTTCCCTAAAAGTTCGGTGACCATTTATGTAGTTTACCCTATAATTAATAAAACAAAAGCAAAAGACAAAAATACAGAGGAGTATTTTTTTTAAGGTATAATTCTGCAAATAAAGGGAAAAAAGTCTTCGTTTTCCCTAAGGTAGAGGGAAGAAGATTGAGATTGCAGGAGAGTGAGCCATGAAAGTTGTGCCAAGCTTAGCCATGCTTGCGGTGGAGTGTTCAAATGTAGTCATAAACATTCTATTCAAAGCTGCTTCTTCCAAGGGGATGAGCTATAACATTTTCACTTTCTACTACTCTGTTATAGGCACCTTTGTTTTCATCCCTCTGTTCTTCTTTAGGTCTCCTTTTTCTTAATTTTTCTGATAATTATATCATTCAATTCATTTAAATTAATTTTTCGGAAATTTGGTTTTAAGTTTTAACATATTATCTTATTTGTTTAGTCTGATATATCTGCAGAAAAACAGCTTTTCCTCCTTCGAAGTTTCCTCTCGTTTCAAGACTTTGCCTTCTTGGGATTATTGAGTATGAAAGTGTGTACAGATATAGATGTAAATTTATGTAAAACCCATGATTTGTTGATGTTTTTGAGACAGGGTTGTAGGGAATTTGTGCGGATCTAAAGGAGTAGAACTTGGCTCTCCAACACTTGCTTCTGCCATTAGCAACCTCACACCAGCTTTTACCTTCATGCTTGCTGTCTCCTTCAGGTTTCTTATTTCGAGTTATTCAAATTTCTAATTTATAAATTTAAATTTTTTTTGAGTTTTTAAATTACGAATGGAGTCGAGTTTTGCTCACTATGCTAAGTCCCTTTTCTTTGCTACTTGTCTTTGAACATTGGCATACAAGGATGGAACGTGTGGAATTGAGAAGAGCACCAAGTCAAGTTAAAATCATTGGCACCATAACATCAATATCTGGTGCATTTGTCATGATTTTCTACAAAGGCCCCAAAATTATTTCAGCTTCACCTTGGACATCATCATATTCATCAGTTCTACAACTTCAAAGTCCATTGGGGTCTCCTGAATCAAATTGGATTATTGGTGGCATCCTTGGAGCTGTTTCATATCTTCTTTTTCATTCTGGTATATTATTCAGGTACAAGTATATGTTACATAATGGGTTAATGTACTTGATACGTAAGTTGATTCCCTACACTACGATTTTCGATGATTTGATATTTGAAAAGAAAAGAATCAGCATAATCAGGTACATGAACTTGTATTCTGCCAGCAATGTCAACAAAGTCACGTTAGTGATTCATTAACATAAACCCGAATTTTGTAGAATTTTACAGGCCCAAGTAATGAAGATATATCCGGATGAGATTGCTGTAACTTTCTTTTACAACTTGTCATCGGCCCTTTTAGCTTTACCGGTATGCTTAATCGCAGAACCGCAGTTGAGTTCATGGAGATTAACGTCCATTGTATCAGTTGTTGCAGTCTTATACACGGTAATATACTTTGGTAACCGTTGCTGGTATTCGAATACCTTATTTGCAGTATTGGAATGCCACTCATCTATGTATGCCCTGCTTGTTTAGGGGCTTTTTGCGAACTCGTTTAGTGCAGGCATTCATACATGGGGTGTACGGTTGAAGGGGCCTGCGTTTGTTGCAATTTTTAGGCCAACCTCGATTTATAGCTGCTGTTATGGGTGCCATATTCCTTGGCGAGGCACTTTATCTTGGAAGCTAAAAGAAAAGAGCCCTCCAATGTGTTCCGTGGTGTCTTAATCTCGTTATTTTAGACACGATATGATTACCTGATATACGAATGATGTATATATAATTAAAAGTACAATATAATACAACATGAATGATATTGTCAAAAGTGATGTAATCTGATGTTGGTTAATTTTTACAGCGTGATTGGAGCAGTGATCATAACCGGTGGTCTTTTTGCTGTATTATGGGGGAAAGCAAAAGAAGCAGAAGAAATGGGAGAAGGCGATGAGTCCTGTGGCTTAAGCAGGTTAGGACCCTCGTCCGATGGTGAGGTTCCCTTGCTGCAAACCTATAAATAAAAGTTGAAGAAATGTGTGAATAATGTAATGGCTAATGCTTTGGGACTACTGCTCATTGTCATGAAAAATTATTAGATAACTCGGCTCACCACATCGTCAGTGGTTCCAGCCAATAAGATTCACCTCTCATTTTTTTAAAGGTAAATCTTCACCTATTTCATATACGTAAATAAAGAGTAGATAGTTGTTTGGAAGGTGCTTTGAAATAAATAAATTGTATTGGCTAAGACCACAGATGACGTGGTAAGTCGTGTCTATCTAATAATTTTTCATCGTTATGAACACAAATTTGGAAGGAAAAAAAAATTAAACTTTGTTTGGAGAATCTGGTTTTGAAAGTGCAAAAGAATGTTGGTGAAAAAATGTAGTTCACGATTTCAAGCGTTGAATAATATCGTAAAAAAATCCAGTGACGAGCTAAAATGTGTATTTTAGATATCATATGAGAAGGTAAAAAATAATTTAATTTAAATGTATTTAAATTTGTTAACACGATGATATTGACTATAGGCGAAAAATAAATTTTAAATATTTTTTGTAATTAATATACATTGTTCGTAAATTTTAATTTGAATATATAAACTTAATTTAAATGTCCTAAAACAACACTTTAATTAAAATCCAAGAAGAGATCCAAGTAAAAAAGTGTACGGTATTTTTGTTGTTGGAGAATTGGGTTTAAGCCGTTTAGCTTAAAATTTAATTATTTTGTAAAAGTGGACAAATATCTACTTTGATGCCTTATATGCCACGTCAGCAAATGATAAAAAAGTCCTTAAACTTAAAAAATTTAACTAATCCCTCGAACTGAGAAAAAAATCAATTATTTCATATATAAGTGGTAAAAAAAATTCACAGTGTACTACTTTTAGAGTTTAGATTTCCATTTATGATTTAGATTTAGGTATTTAAAATTTAAGGTTTAAATTAAGGAAAAAACTTTGATTTACACGACCTTTTAGTTTTAGGAGTTAAGGTTTTAATTTATGGTTTAAGGTTTAGGTTGTAGGGTTTAGAATTTAAGGTTAGTGTTTAGAATTTAGGGTTTAGGGTTTAGAGTGTGGGGTTTAGTTTTTTTAGGGTTAGGGTTAGGAATTTAGGATTTAGGTTTTTATAGTGTAAATACATAGACCTGTGTAAAATCAATTTTACACAGCCTGTATATCAAAGTTTTACTCTTAAATTAAATGAAGACAAGTAAATAATCTCCAATTTAGGATAAAATATCGAATCTATTTCATCACACACAATAAAAAAGGGTTTAAATTTGATACACAGGCTTGTGTAAACTACTATAAATCAAAATTAAACCTAAACCCTAAAAAACTAAACCCCAAACCCTAAACTTTAAATTCTAAACACTAACCTTAAATTTTAAACCCTACAACCCAAACCCCTAATCTCTAAACCCTAAACTAAATCCTAACCCTTAAAACTAAAAGGTATGTGTAAACTTTGTGTATTGAAGTTTTTTTTTCATTAAAAAACGCCATATAGAGTTAAACTAAATCCAGAAAAGTAATATTCTTTAAGTTAAAATCAAATTTTATAATCTTAATTAAAGTTAAAAACAATTTATATTAATTTGTTAATGTAATTTATATAATTTTATTTTACCAATTGTTGTCATTGGTAGGAAATCAAATTTGTGCTCAATTTCTTTTGAAAAGGGGATGATACTTCTGTAAAAGGCGTCCCAAGGAACTCTACTATTGCTTGGACGGCAATGCTTGATACGCTGCCAACTTGGAATAAGTACAATGCTTGATACGCTGCCAACTTGGAATAAGTACCCACGGGCGTAATAAGTTTAATATCATTACTGTATTACTTTTATGTTTTATTCTCCTTTCTATTTTTTTAATTTGTATTACGAGTTTATTGAGCCACTGTGTACTAATTGGACCGGTTTTGAACCCTCCTAGAAGCAGGTGCATAGTATACTTTGTATAGGCTGGGGTTTAGATGCATAGATAATTGGTTTATTCTTGTAATTATAATGTAGCAGGTTTTTGCTGAATTTGAAATAGAAATACAAATTCATCTAAAAAAATTACATAATACATCGGTTCTGCATTAATTAACAAAATAATATAATCAAATAGAGATGGCATCTAAGTATGATTACCACCACTAACCGTAATATAATTAATAAAACAAAAGCAAAAGACAAAAGTACAGATATTTTTTAAGGTTTAATTCTATAAATTAAAGGGAAAAAAGTCTTCGTTTTCCCCTAAGGCAGAGGGAAGAAGGGTGAGATTGCAGGAGAGTGAGCCATGGAAGTTGTGCCAAGCTTAGCCATGCTTGCGGTGGAGTGTACAAACGTCGTCTTAAGCATTCTATTCAAAGCTGCTTCTTCCAAGGGGCTGAGCAATAACATATTCACTCTCTACTATTCTGTTATAGGCACCTTTGTTTTCATCCCTTTGTTCTTCTTCAGGTCTCCTTTTTCTTAATTCTTCTAATAATCATATCATTCAATACATTCAAATCATTTTCTCGGATGTTTGGTTTTAAGTTTTAACATATTATCTTATTTGTTTAATCTGATATATCTGCAGAAAAACTGCTTTTCCTCCTTCGAAGTTTCCTCTCGTCTCAAGACTTTGCCTTCTTGGGATTATTGGGTATGAAAGTGTACAGATATAGATGTAAATTTATGTAAAACCCGCGATTTGTTGATGTTTTTGAGACAGGGTTGTAGGCAATTTGTGCGGATCTAAAGGAGTAGAACTTGGCTCTCCAACACTTGCTTCTGCCATTAGCAACCTCACACCAGCTTTGACCTTCATGCTTGCTGTCTCCTTCAGGTTTCTTATACCTTCTCTTGTTTATTCTTGGAGGAGAAATCAATCAACTGTACTTATCTATCATGTTTCATTTTTCATCAGACATTGACAATTTTTTAAATATCATGTTTATGTTCATGCTTGTGCTAGTTAGAAGAAAGCATTCGATCGTGTCGAGTCATAAAATTTCTAGTCCAGTTGACGAATCTTATTTTATAAATCAAACTTTATTTGAAATCTTTTTAAGTCCAAGTCAAGTTTATGAAATTTGAGTTGAGTTGTTCGAGTTTCTGTTCAAATATAATTGTAAACATTTATAATGTCATGATAGTAATTAGTTCCAATTTAAACAACTTTCTCCTATACAATATACATATATATTTTTTCATATGATATATATATCGGACAAAATTGAGGTATTTGACTGAAACTTTAAAACTAATCCACTAATTACTAAAAAATTTGAGTTATTCGAATTTTTATTTTATATATTTGATTTTTTTCAATTTATTAAATTACGAGTTGAATCAAAGACGAGTCAAGTAGGCAAATTCGAATTTTCGAATCAAGTCAAGTAAGTTTTTCTCACTATGCTAAGTCCCTTTTGTTTGCTCCTTGTCTTTGAACATTGGCATACAAGGATGGAAAGAGTGGAATTGAGAAGAGAAGCAACTCAAGCAAAAATCATTGGCACCATAACATCAATATCTGGTGCATTTGTCATGATTTTCTACAAAGGCCCCAAAATTATTCCATCTTCACCATGGACATCATCATCATCTGTTCTACAACTTCAAAGTCCATTGGGGTCTCCTGAATCAAATTGGATTATTGGTGGCATCCTTGGAGCTATTTCAAATCTTCTTTTTTCATTCTGGTATATCATACAGGCCCAAATAATGAAGACATATCCGGATGAGATTGCTGTAACTTTCTTCTACAACTTGTCGGTGGCTCTTCTAGCTTTACCGGTATGCATAATCGCAGAACCGCAGTTGAGTTCGTGGAGATTAACGTCTAGTGTATCAGTTGTTGCAGTCCTATACACGGTACTACTTTCGGAACCAATGCTGGTATTCGAATACCTTATTTGCAGTGTTGGAAATTTGGAATGTCACTCATTTGTTTATGCCCTGTTTGTTTAGGGGCTTTTCGCGCACTCGTTTAGCGCAGGTGTTCATACATGGGGTGTACGCTTGAAGGGGCCTGTGTTTGTTGCAATTTTCAAGCCCACCTCAATCGTTATAGCTGTTGCTATGGATGCCATATTCCTTGGCGAAGCACTTTATCTTGGAAGGTAAAAGAAAAGAGCTCTCCAATGTTTTTTGCGGTGTCTTAATTTCGTAATTTTAGACACGATATTATCACATGATATACGTATGATATAAATATGATTAAAAGTAGAATATACGACAAGATTAAAGTGATATCATCTGATGTTGGTTAAATTTTGCAGCGTGATAGGAGCAGTGATCATAACTGGTGGTCTTTATGCTGTGTTATGGGGAAAAGCAAAAGAAGCAGAAGAAATGGGAGATGGTGATGAGTCCGGTGGCTTAAGCAGGTTAGGACCCTCGTCCGATGGCGGAGTTCCATTGCTGCAAACCTATAAATAAAAGTTGAAGAAATGTGTGAATAATGTAATGGTTAATGATTGAGAAGGTAAAAAAATGAACACAGATGGGGAAGGAAAAGGATTAAACTTTGTTTGGAGAATCTGGTTTTGAAAGTGTAATGGCTAATGCTTTTGAGACTACTACTATCACAACCAATTGGCATGCAAAATGACTAGATTGAAAAACTAAAGACAAAAATGAGCTACCTTGCTACGACTTTTGATTATCCATCCTTACAATGGCAGTCTTTGTCTATGTTGCACTGATATAAAAATGGGGACGGGTCGATGAACAACAAATTTTAAAATTATAGGTACGGGTATGACAAGTGTATGTCAAATATAAAATAATTTTACTATAAGTATTAAAAAACTCTTTTCAGTTTATAAGATTTCCAATTCAAACCATTTTTTTCTCTCGCCGCTCTCCTATCATTTCATCCCTTCGGCGGCTTTTGTTTCTCTCCTTTGCTTCTTGATATCGTGCTTTTCTTTTTATTTCGTAGTTGTTTCTTTTGCTTTCTGGTGGTTGATCTCGTTGGGAACGTTGTTCCCCAACGACCAAGGTCCAAGCTTGGGCCTATTTTGGTGAGGAGGATGCTTGACCCCTTTGGAAGCAAGGGTTGAGGATCGTCTTGAATGCGGTTTTTTTTTTTTTTTTTTGTGTGTGGATTTTTCTTGTTTCCGGTTTTGTCCTGATTTTAATGTTTGTTTGCTCCTCCTCTCGGCTCTCGCTTTAGCTGTCATACCTGAATTTTGACCGGGTTTAATAATAATAAATAATTAATAAATAATAAATATTAAATAAATAAAGCCCAAAATAGTCTAAAATGTCCATAAAAGTTCAATTTACATTCCTAAGATCCCAAAGCCCAAATATAAATTCGTAAGGCCCAATTTACATATACTTTTCCCGCCCAAACTAGCCTAATTACAGTCCAACCAGTCCAAACAAACACAAATCTGATAAAAGCCCATTTTCCCGCCCAAATAGTGCCATGTAGCACTCTTTTATTGGACCGAAAAGCCTTCACTCGAATCTGTGTTTCTTTAAACACAACTGGCCACCCATGACGTCAGCCAACCGCCCATCTATAAATAGGTAAGAGAGAGAGTGTCAGAGGTCATTAATCATAATCATTAAAAACCATTAATAAACTATAATATTAATAATAATTAAAGGGAGAGAGAGAAAGCTCACCTCGGGAAATCGAACTGTCCTCGAGAGGTGAACCGCCACTGGAGAAGAGGAGGAGTCGCCGAAATTAAGACACCGAGAAATTGCATGGACACCGGGAAAGCTACACCGTCGTCGAAATGACACCGGCCACCGTAATGGAGGTATATTCCCTCTGTCTTTTTGATTTCCTGTAAAATAAATAAAAGAACGTTAGTTCATTTATACATAAAAGCCAAAAGCAAAAAACAGAAATAAAAATGAGATTGGGAGTCTTTGATAGTGGCCTAAAGTTTCGTGGTTGGAGTTGAAGAGGTCTACGGGTAGCTTAGGCCGGGGAAGAAGGGTAGATCCCATCAAATCTTGGTAGATCTAGGGATTTCCAGCGAAAAAGAGGGTTTTTTTTGGGGTTTTTAGGGTTCGAATAGCAGCAGAGTACGACGGAGGTGCGGTGGCCGGGAATTGCTTCACGGCGGCCAGCCTAAGTGAGGCGGTTGCCGGAGTTTAGAGATGGTGGCCGACGAACGACTGTGCTTGATCGGAAGTAGGCGGCGATGGATTGAACGGTTGTTTAAGTGGCGGTTTAGGGCGGTGGTTGACCGTGTTCTTCATTTTTATGAAGAACACGATGGGTATCCAAATGAAAAGTGTGAATTTTGATTTGTTTTTGGGTTGTTTTCCGGGAATGAAACGTTTATGTTCAGAGGATTTTAGGGAGTGAGAGGAACAAGAGAGAGAATGGAGAGTGGGAAATGAGAGCTGAAGCTAAAAAAAGGGTCTTTATAGGTTTTCCAAAATGCCACCGTTTTGGCAGCGGGTCAAAGTGGGATCCGCGTCTTCTTATCCGGGCGGGTAGAGGATCCGCGCATTCTCATTCGGACCCCCTTTCGTTTTTGCCCAAACCTTTGATTTTTCTCATTTTAGTCATTTTCCCTTCTAATTTGTCCCATAACCTTTGCTATTAATTCAATTTAGTCCCCCGAATCCCATGATTTGTCCCCTTAGGTTTGAATTGTTTCAATTGGGTCACTTTGGGCTTTATAAATAGGGCACTGGATTTTGTAATAGTTTCAATTAGGTCTAATATTAATAAAATTCAGTTCAATGTTCAATTTGTTTTTTAATTATTTATTTAATTTTTTATGCAATTAATTTAATTGTGTGATGCATGCTTTAAATTAGGTATATAAGTTTATTTGTTATATGACCAAATCACATAGCACTAATTGATTAATAGAGCCTTTAGTTTAGGTTTCTTTAATTAGGGTTCAATAATTAAATAGGGTAGATAATTGTAGATATTAAAAGTATATTAAATATGATTTTAGAATCCAAATATGGATGGTGTTCCATTGTTTATAATGGGATGTTATCACATGGATTTCTTTAAATTATATTTAATATATTTCTTACTTAAAATTTATTATTAATTTTTTTAGCAAAAATCAAATAATTAATAATTAATACATTGTAGTTAATTAAATGTATATCGAATAGAATCTTTGAGGTTCAAATCTGAATGGTGTTCCATTGTTTACAATGGGGTGTTATCTCAGCCTTGGTAAAAAAGTTGTATATTCGATATACATTTTCACTTATAATTGAATAATAAATTGTTAGAGCCTTAATTAGGACTAGAACTTTAATAAATTAGAAAGATTAATTAATTAGGAAAATGGTTAGTTTAAAGGCTTTAAATATATGGAAGGTGTTCATGAAAATGACATTTTCTCATAAAAGTCATTAAACTAATTACTATTCATAGTTTTAAACAACTAATTAATTAGAGCCTTTTAGGATTAGAACTTAAAATTGACAAGACAATAAAATACCATTCATTAAAAACCTTTTATGTTGGAAATTCATTTTTAAAGTACGAATGGGGGTGCCACCTAACGTGGTGCTTTTAATCTCGTATTCGAACAAAATGAATTTCCTTATAAAAGGATATCTGCATTCAGAATTTAAATTCAATTAATAATTACGGGATAAATTAAATTCAAATAATTATTCGAAATGCCAAAATGCCATGTAAAATTAAAGGTACCGATAACGGGCGTTCGTAGGGGTGCTAATCATTCCCTACACGTAACTGACTCCTAAACCCAATTTTAAAGACATAATCTCTGGTTTGTTTTTCGGTGTCCGGTCTACCTCGAAGTGATCGGTGGCGACTCCAAAGTGTTTTTAAAGATAAATAAAGGAAAATTCGATTTAATACGAAAAACTCTAATTTTCAATATTAAATTAAAAATGACCAAAAAACCCAAATTTTCTAAAAATCAATCTTCATGCTATTTTTCACACGTCCCGATTTTTCAAAAAAATGGTCGCGACAGCTTAGCGACTCCGCTGGGGATTTTAAAAATCGAGAGTCAGGCCTAATTAATTTTACGTGGCATTTTGACATTTTGGACAGTAATTTGAATTTAATTTTTTCTATAATTATTGGATGAATATTCTGAAAAAATGCATGTAGCTTTTTCTTGTGTGATATAAACTGTCATTCATGCATAAGCCTTCCACCCGAGCTTTTCACCTTTAAGTGGGAGTGAGGCATGATCTTACGTGAGTTATTCAGCTTTGTGATCGGATTTTGTCCTTCTTCCAGTATACCAACCTTATACACCGTGAGGTTACGCCTCCGCTATAAGGGGTTGTATACTCCTGAATCGATGTCTTACTAGTCCAGTAACGTCAGTTTGGGTACCCAGAGTCTAGATCGAAACCCGCATGCTGTAATAGAAGCGTACCCCGCTAGAGCCAGACAGGGACCTAGGACAGGGTGCTGCTGATTTAAATTTATTTCTCTGGTTATTTTTTGTGCACAATATAAATTGTTTTACCTGTAATCATTATTTTTGCTTACAATATTACTTCACCATACTAACACAGTTTTTTTGTTTTGTTTTATTTTTCTGTGTTTTGTTATATGTTACATTGCATTCATGAGATGTATCTGTTCGAGAATCAGTCGAGTAGGCAGTGGCCATAAGAGCTGAATGGTCTGATAGACAAGTGGGGGTCAATATGTCATTGTGGACTTGATTCGAGAAGACCTAGTACAAGAACGAAGATAATATCCATGGAGATTAGGTGTCATCAATGTAAGGTTGTACCAGAAATTTCTGAACAAGATAAAATTTTGCCAGAACCAATTCGGTTTGAGAACCATAGGATGAGGAATATGAAGAATCATTTTCAGAAAGATTTATGGTTATAGTATTACAATGTTGTATCAGAAATTTTTGAACATAATAAAATTCCGCCAGAACTAAGTTTAATTTGAGAATCAAAAGATGGGAATACGAAGAGTTATTTTCAATAAAATTTCTAAATTATAGTGTTGCTGTCAGACAGACAAATGAATCAATAGTTGTTTAGGGCAGTAACTTGTTTATGAAGCCTGGTATAATTATTCGCACTTCGAAAAGATACATATAACGCCAGCAATAAAGAAATACGAGGCTTTTTAGGGGTTAAAAATGACAATTTATACAAAACTCAATAACAGTTCAAGTTTCAGGATACAGTCAATGGTGGTTACAGTGATAAATAAAACGCAATATCTGGAAAACAGTGATAACTAGAGGAAGGATAGAGGATGAACAAATTGAAGGGGCATTCAAGACGGATAAATTGTAGGGGCACTCAAGGGTTATTATTGACAAAAAATCACTCGAGGAAGAATAGAAGAGTTTGAATTCAGATGTGATATCCCAGTGTCACAAACGATGGAATTTATCGAAGAATACCATAATGAAGAGCTGAGAAAAATGGCAGAATCAGAAAATGCAGTACAATAATTGAAAGACCAGACCATAAGTTTTGAAGAGGTACTCCAATAAAGGACAAAATATTGAAAATCAAGTCAAGGTAGTAATCCAGGTTGTCCAGAATTAGAGTGACAAAATGATAAACTTTAAGAGCCGAGTGCAAGAAGTCGTCTGGTATGTACATATTTTGTTCGATAAAGTCATGAACATGTAACAACATTCTGATATCAACACCGAGATAAGACAGACGTTGATTCAAAGGCTGAACAAAGTGATCAACCAAAGGAGCTGGAGCTAGTGAACATATTGCCTTTGCTCTGTATTCGACCTTTCAGTTAGATGGGTGTTGTTCTAATAACTAGTTCTTGAAAACGATGCCTCGTGCATTCATGCATTACAACATTTAAAATATTATGTAAAATAAAAATATTGCATTTTTGTTTAAAGCATTGCATTTTGATTAAAATATTGTATCTTGTTTAAAAAGTAACACTGCATTAGTTAAAATTCTTATTAAAAAAGCATGGGCAACGATTTATTAAGTTTGAACAGTTACAAAGGCTGACGATGACCACTTGGATCGAATGAAGGAAAACGCTGACCAGTCTAAGAACGATATGGAAACACGAGCTACCACATTGCTTGGAGTCAGATAAGTAGAGAAAAGAAATATTCCATACAAAATAGCAACATTGGTGATCAAGATAGAAACTCATCTCACAGAAGGGTTCAGTCTGAAATGACTCTTCATACAAAAAAGAAAGAGTTAAAAAAAGTTAAAAAAAGAAAAAAGAAGTAAAAAAGAGAAGAAGTCAAAAAAGAAGAAAAAAAAAGATAAAGATGGAAATAAAAGCTCGAAAAAATGATGAGCAAGTCTAGATCAATATAGTCGGGGCATCTGTAAAGAATCTTGAAGATCTGAGTTTGGATCATGAAGAGAACAGTGGATATTGAAATTGTTAAATTGAATGAAGCTCAGTGGACAGCTATAGAAACTGAATGAATTCAAATCCTAGAGTCTAGCCGAAAGTATTGGCGATCGATGGTTCAACAGCAGTTAGAGGATATAATGATCCTAGCAGAGACAAAGGGCAACATAAGGGTCTTTCTCTAAAGGGATGAATGCTAAGGTCAGTTGAACATTGAAGTTTGCTCACAAAGAAATTGATTGCAATAAGGGCAGAATACAGATGCAAGACAAAGAGACAGAAGATATCAGCCAGGAAAATAAGACAACCATTTATATCCAATGCTGTATTTAGATTTATGGCACTATTCTATAGAAAATCACTCTCAGATTATGGCTCATTGAAGTTTTTGGTCGCATCAGGGTTGGGTATTTATGTTCTGAAAGTAAGAAGTCTGGTTCAATTATGGGCTATCATTTGCTAAAGCGGTTGAGGTGAAAAAAAGAGAGGACATAAGTTACGATAAACTTTTGTGAATAACTCGTTGCAGCCTGGGTTCATTAGAGTCAGTGTAATATTTTGGTATCTTCTTTGCAACACTGTCTTCACCAAATAATGTTCGAAGATCAGATGCTCATATCAGTGGAAAGTCAAAAGTCAAACTGAATCTCATTCATGTTTATTAAGAGATATATTTCAAACTACTCGAAGCTTCACTGTATCATGAGAAATTATCAGAGCCCCATTAATTAAGATGTTACCATATCAAGGCTCTTGTGAGTTATGATTGAGACATTGAAGATTGCTACATTTTCAAGCTGTAAATTCAATACTTTCTGAAGAGAGAGATTTTGGAAGTTGACACTGAAAATCAGGTATTAAGATATGTAACTCTAAAAGCAGCCCCTGATTGGAGAAAATGCAATTGGATTGCTCAGAAAACAAGTGTTGAAAATGTCAAGTGAAAAGAGAGAAAGAAGTGAATAAATGCAATTATCAGGTTCTCAGATAAAAAGGACAACTGGCTCATTAGGTTTATCATAGAAAATACCTCGAAAAAATGCAAATTATGACATATTTGGAATGCTCATTTTAGATCCCTAGACTGGTAAAAAAGATGTTAAGCCCATTTGCCTATAGTTATGATCCCGATAGTATTTGCAAATTTCACGTGAGGTACCAAGGTGAGCTACCAAGAAATGTAGGTCCTTAATGAAGGACATCAAGAAGTTGGTTAGCCAGAGATTCAGAATGAATGCTTCAGAGATTGTCTGGAGTTTTGAAGTCTGTCCCGTTCATGAATAGGGCGTACAATTTGCAAGAATTATCTCTGAAGCAGTATATGAAGTCAACTTTATTACATCCAACCCAAAGATTTTTTATATCACTTCAGAGACGACTTCAAAATGTAAGGTTATAGTTGCAAATGTTTGACAACTCGTGGGGAGGATATGACTGAGTATGGGACAATCATCTTCAGTTGGTATTTTTTTATTCAAGAAAGTTGCCTATCAGAGGTCATGATGACGATGATGATGAGATACATATATCAACTAGTTTAGGGACTTAGCAGGTTTTTCCACGGTGGTTTTACAAAATTAAAGATAAACTTGATGAAAGTTCAGGTACTTGGGCCATTTGTTCGCCTTAAACAATAAAGGTTTGGAAAACTTAATATGGAGAGAGACCAGTGGAGCGATATTGAGGAATTTGATCACTGAAGAATTAAAAAATCTGTTTAGGAAAAATGAGGGCATCGGAGTATGAACACGAATGGGCATGTCCTTGTAATGGTGAAGAAAATAAAAAATCGAAGATAGAAGCGGAGTGACCAAAATTCACCCAAGTTTTCCTTGATTAATGGTCAGCAGTGAACCATGGGGATCTATCTGCAATTTTAGGACCGTTGCAGAGTAATACCCTGAATCATCATAATCATTTTTTTCCCGCGAGCATTGGGGGTCCTTTGTAAGGGAGGCTATTTCAGTTTATTTGCTATGATACTTGTTTCTTATGTATTTCTCAAATGGCAAACATTTTGCACTCTTTGATTCTTTTAATATTTCATTCATTCTTTGTTATGGGTTAGTTTTGTTCTCCCATACGTATATGTATATATCTTCAATAATTTTTTTTCTTTCAGGTCTCGGGACATTAATTGTAAGAGTGACCTTGAATCAAATTCAGAGATCAACTCAAAAATGTGTATCTCTTCTACTTTATTTAGGCCAATGGGAAGACATTAATGAGTGTTCAGGAATCACGAGAAATCCCAAATATAAATTTTGAGTGAATTACCTCTTGAGCATTGTTGGCTAAGGTCTTTGAATGAAGTGATGACCCAAAACATCATCCACCTAAAAACGGCTTTTCTTTGAAGATATCCAAGTATAGGAGGATATTTGGCATTCCTTCATTTCCCTTCACAAAGAAAGAAAATAAGAAAAATATCATTTGCTGTCCTCTTTGAGCCTGATGATTTTCTTTGGATTCAACCCAAACCAAGGTTCACCGCTACATTGAGGGCAAAGAGATTGAAAGTTTGGTTGTAAGTGAAAAGTGTTCGATTATCATCATGCTAAGATAGTAATGCCTTGTAAATTAGGGGCAAAAGAAAAAAGTGAACATATCAAGCACAAAAGTCAGAAATGCAGGATGAATAAAAAAATACTCTGAATTCAGTAAAAAGAAGAAGCAAAAGAAAAGAAAAAGAAAGAAACAATGGAATTTGTGTTCAAAAAGTCAACTGAATCAAGTTGAAGCAAAGAAAGCATTGGGGTTGAAAAGTGAAAAAGAAAATAATACATATATGTGAGATCTTCCATTCAACAAGTCTATATCTAAAAGAGCAGTGGAAGATTGATTTCAAGGAAAGAAAATGAACTCTAGGGTGAAAACCCAGAAATGGGCAGTCTAGAGCGACATGCAAAAAAAAGAAGAAAAAAAGAAAAGAGAGCATTTCATCCGAACATTTCAGATTAGTGAAAAAATGATATTTCACTTGGAAGAAATAATCCTTGGTTTCATCACCCTTAATATTTATTTGACCCTATATATATTTTTTTGGTAGCCGTGAGCCATAGCCTACATTACAAGCCTCAAAATACTATTTTGACCATATACGGGTATTGAAGAAAGACGAGTTTGTCTTTAGAATATATCCTGCCTATCAGGGTTAACCTTTCTTCAAGGACTTCCAGACTTTTAATGCTTGATTGAGATTAGAAAAGAGGGAAGGATTGGGACATGGTGAGCTAGTGAGGTAAAGAGTGCCACCTCAAATGGGATAGAATTAGGTATACGGGAAATGTTTTTCTCAGAAGTCTAATAATTCGGAATGGGTCACATTGAAGTTGATCTTTGCAGCTTGATTTAAAGGCTCTATTGCACTTGATATTTAGGGGCATAATCTTGATTTTTGTTCTCACGTTTGCCATGACTTATCAAATTATTCCAATTTCTCAAACCTAGTAAAATAATATTTTGAGCTTCACTTATCTTTTCAACAAGCATCTTGCAGATAAATTGATTAGATACAAGAAAAGCAAAGGATTTCATGAGTATTATTATGATGTACTAATCCTTTAAGTGCAGGCAGAATAGGAGGTGGCCTCGATACTTGTTTAGTGATGGAAAGTATGACGAGGAAAAAACATGATTTTGGGTGGCAGAAACATTCAAACAAAAGCTGCAATAAATGACAAGTGATTCTGGGGCAAGAAAAGAGAGAGTATGAGCTATCTTTTGGGAGCAAAGAAGCAATCAGATCAATCTGTTGAGGGTTTTGCTATTCAAAAGCAAGGGAATGAGGCAAATGTGAGCAAAGATAGTAGCCGGGGTAGGCAATGTTACAAAAAGAACCTTACAGAACATCACATGCTGTAAGCAAGATCTGCAAGCTAGAACAACAGTGAATCATGATATCTTTTAGAGCTATGAGAAAGAATTTTGACAAAGAAGCTAAATGAAGACATATCAAGAATGGCTTTCTAAGAAAAGAATAATCCTCGGTATTCAAATTGTGAGAAATGCATGGTGAGATACTGCAAAAAGGTTTATGTGCTACTCATAAAGGCAAAGAAAACTCCATCAAAATGAACAGAAGGAAACATTGTTGCAAAAAAAGAAAAAAAAGAAAAAAAGAGAGAAAAACTAAGGTGAAAAAAAAAAAAAGAAAAAAAAAAAAGAAAAAGAAAAACTAAAGTGTGAAAAGGCGCTTTTTAGAGAAAAGATGCAGAGATGAGAAGAAAAAGAAGATGGGTTATCTTTGCTATTAGAAAAGTTTTAAATTAAAGATGAAACGAAGAAATTTGGAGCCCTTTAGAGATTAAAAGTTTGCCCAAATGGTCATCAATTGACAACATTCATGCATCATTTTGCATCCATAATGAGCATAATAATTCATACATTCAAAGCATTTTTGTATACTTTGCTAGGAATTTGCAGATTTAATCAAGGAAAGGCGAAGATCAATTTAAAGCTTTGGAAGAGAAGATTCAAGCAATAATGAGCAAAAATTTCAGAAAAAGATCTAGTTAAGAAGGAATAAAGATTGTGAAAAAACAAATCCAAGCAAAAACGAGCAAAGATCTTGGAGAAAAAGATCCAATTAAGAATAAATAAAGATTCGGAATGAGAAGATCCAAGCAAGAACGAGTAGAGATTTTAGAAAAAGATCCAGTTAAGAAAGAATAAAGATCTTGAAAAAAAGATCAAACAAGAAACAAACAGATATCTCAAAAAATGATTCGGCTAGAATGAATAAAGATCTTGAAGAGGAAGATCCATCAATGAATGAACATAAATCACGGAGGAGAAAATCGACAACAAGCGAGAATAGATCTTTGAGAAATATATCTAGCAAAAATTACAGTTGTGTTTATTGAAAACAAATATATTAATTCATGATTCCCTGTTTGCAGATACAAATTAGCATTGATGTTCCGTTTACAGAGGTGGACTTTTCCAAAATATTTTGTTGGCAGAGGTGAATAGCAAAATATCCCGGGCACAAAGGCGGATTTCTTCACACACAAAAAAATCTTCGTTTGTAGTGGCGGATCTCAAGATATTCTGTTTATAGAGCCAGATCTCAAGATATTCCGTTTACAAAGCCAAATCTCAAGATATTCCGTTTATAGAGACAGATCTCAAGATATTCCATTTGCAAAAACGAATCTCAACAAATATCCCGCTTACAGAGAGAGGAGCATATTTCAACAAGAGGTTTCGTTTGCAAAAATGAATTTCAACAATATTCCGTTCAGAAGTGGATTTCAGCAAAACATTTTGAGCGGATTTTAGCAGGAAGCTCCATTTGTAGATACAGATTCCAACAAATATTTTGCTTACAAAGAAGTAGATTTCAATAAGACATGCTGTTTGAAGAGACGTATTTAGCAAGATGTAAAGATTAGATTTCAACAAAAGCTCTGCGATCCTAAATTCTTTGGGTCATCAACAAGTTTAGGAAGCAAGATGTTAAGACCTTTGGATTGATATCTCCGGAAATGATGAGAACTTTTTGAGGGTTGTCAAAATAAGACTGCGGGGCATGATATCAACAGAAATATTAATCTTTTGGGCCATCGGTTTCAAAAAAAAAAAAAAAAAAAAAAAAAACAAAAAAGAAGAAAAAGAAAAAAGAGAAAAAGAAAAAGAGAAAAAAAGAAATAAAAAAAAAAAAAAAGAAAAAGAACAAGAACAAGAACAAGAAAAATAAGAAAAAAAAATAAAAGGAGAAAAAAAAAAAAAGAAAAAAAAAAAAAAAAGAAAAAAAAAAAAAAAAAAGAAAAAAAAAAAAGAAAAAAAAAAAAGAAAAGAAAAAAAAAAAAAAAAAAAAAAAAAAAAAAAAAAAAAAGGAAAAAAAGAAAATAAAAAAAAAAAAAAAAGGAAAAAAGAAAAAAGAATGAAGAAAAAAAAAAAAAGAAAAATAGAAATAGTTCAAAAGATTGAAAAGTAAGAAAGACCAAAGAAGAAAAGAAGATTCAAGTTTCAACATCTTTTGAAGCACTTGAAGTTTCTTAATGATAAACCAAATTGTACAGGCTCAATGTTGCGAAGAAAAGATAAATTTGAGTTTCAGCATATAGAAGAAATTGATCAACAGAGAAAGAAAAACAGGAGATAAGATTCTATATGAGCTTCAGATAGAAAGATCAAGATACCTTGGATACAAAAGCAATGACATCAAAGAACTCAGTGCTTCAAGCAAGAAATTGAAAATCTTTCATGGTATTTCATATTGAATTTGAATTAATTGATGATGTTTCTTTTTGCAGGATCAATTGTTACCCAGAGGAGAGAAATTCAACACTTCCAGTAAAGAATCCAAAGTGCTCAGTAAGAAGAGCTCAACCAACAAAGAATTCAGAGCTCATAATAATAAGAACTCGCTAGCAAAGAGAACTCGTAATAAGAAGAGTTCGCCCTTTTGAAGAATGAGGAGGTTCATAATAAGAATAGCTTACTTATTCGACGCCTTTACAGAGAGGCAAACCAATGTATGTTTGAAGAATTTCATAATAAGAAGAATAGCTTCAAACCCCGGAAGATGAAGAATTTCATAATAAAAAGAACAGCTTCAGATTCCACATTTTTACAGGGATGAAGAATTTCATAATAAGAAGAATAGCTTCAAACCTCGAAAGATGAAGAATTTCGTAATAAGAAGAACAGCTTCAGATTCCACATTTTGACAGGGGAATGAAGAATTTCATAATAAGAAGAACAGCTTCAAACCTCGGAAGATGAAGAATTTTGTAATAAGAAGAACAACTTCAGATTCCACATTTTGACAAGGGAATAAAGAATTTCATAATAAGAAGAACAACTTCAGATTCCACAGTTCGGCAAAAGTTTAAAGAATTTCGTAATGAGAAGAACAGCTTCAAACTTCAGTATTGTTCGTAATGAAAGATCTGCCTTTCAGAGGATGACCAAAAGGTCTAGACAAAATTTGTGTATTTTCAGTCTTTGCTCTATCCCTGTTCCACATCAATGAGCAAAGAGGGGCAACTGTCATACCCGAATTTTGACCATGTTTAATAATAATAAATAAATAATAAATGCTAAATAATAAATAATAAATACTACATATTAAATAAATAAAACCCAAAATAGTCCAAAATGTCCATGAAAGTCCAATTTACATTCCTAAGATCCCAAAGCCCAAATACAAATTCGTAAGGCCCAATTTACATATACTTTTCCCGCACAAAGTAGCCTAATTACAGTTCAACCAGTCCAAACAAACACAAATATGATAAAAGCCCATTTTCCCGCCCAAATAGTGTCACGTGGCACTCTCCCATTGGACCAAAAAGCCTTCACTCGGATATGTGTTTCTTTAAACACAACTGGCCACCCATGATGTCAGCCAACCACTAACCTATAAATAGGTAAGAGAGAGAGTGTCATAGGTCATTAATCATAATCATTAAAAACCATTAATAAACTATAATAATAATTAAATAGAGAGAGAAAACTCACCTTGGGAAACCGAACCGTCTTCGAGAGGTGAACCGCCACTGGAGAAGAGGAGAAGTCGCCGAAACTGAGACAACGAGAAATTGCATGGACACCAGAAAAGCTACACCATCGTCGGAATGACAACGGCCACTGTAATAGAGGTATATTCCCTTCATCTTTTTGATTTCCTACAACATAAATAAAAAAACATTAATTCATTTATACATAAAAACCGAAAGCAAAAAAACAAAAATAAAAATGAGATCGGGAGTCTTTGATAGTGGCTGGAAGTTTTGTGGTTGGAGTTGAAGAGGTTTACGGGTAGCTTAGGCCGGGGAAGAAGGGTAGATCCCATCGGATCTGGGTAGATCTAGGGATTTCCGGTGAAAAAGAGGGTTTTTAGGGTTTGAATGATGTCGGAGGTGCGACGGTCGGGAATCGCTTCACGGCGGCCAGCCGAAGTGAGGCGGTTGCCGGAGTTTAGGGATGGTGGCCGGCGAACAGCTAAGCTTGATCGGAAGTAGGCGGGGATGGATTGAACGGCGGTTTAAGTGGCTGTTTAGGGCGGTGGTTGACCGCGTTCTTCATTTTTATGAAGAACACGATGGTATTCAAATGAAAAGTGTGAATTTTGATTTGTTTTTAGGTTGTTTTCTGGGAATGAAACGTTTATGTTCAGAGGATTTTAGGGAGTGAGAGGAACAAGAGAGAGAATAGAGAGTGGGAAATAAGAGCTGAAGCTAAAAAGGGGGTCTTTATAGGTTTTCCAAAACGCTGTCGTTTTGGCAGCGGGTCAAAGGGGGATTCGCATCTTCTTATCCGGGCAGGTAGAGGATCCGCGCATTCCCATTCGGATCCCCTTTGGTTTTTGCCCAAACCTTTGATTTCCCTCATTTTAGTCCTTTTTCCTTCCAATTTGTCCCCTAACCTTTGCTATTAATTCAATTTAGTCCCTCGAATCCCATGATTTGTCCCATTAGGTTTGAATTGTTTCAATTGGGTCACTTTGGGCTTTATAAATAGGGCATTGGGTTTTGTAATAATTTCAATTAGGTCCTCTATTAATAAAATTCAGTTTAATGTTCAATTTGTTTTGTTTTAATTATTTATTTAATTTTTTATGCAATTAATTTAATTGTGTGATGCATGCTTTGAATTAGGCATATAGGTTTATTTGTTACATGACCAAATCACATAGCACTAATTGATTAATAGAGCATTTAGTTTAGGTTTCTTTAATTAGGGTTCAATAGTTAAATGTGGTAGATAATTGTAGATATTAAAAGTATATTAAATATGATTTTAAAATCCAAATATGGATGGTGTTGATGTTATCACATGGATTTCTTTAAATTATATTTAATATATTTCTTACTTAAAATTGAATATTATTTTTTTAGCAAAAATCAAATAATTAATAATTAATACATTGTAGTTAATTAAATGTATATCGAATAGAATCTTTAAGGTTTAAATCTGGATGGTGTTCCATTGTTTACAATGGGGTGTTATCTCAGCCTAGTCATAAAGGTGTATAATCGATATACATTTTCACTTATAATTGAATAATAAATTGTTAGAGCCTTAATTAGGACTAGAACTTTAATAAATTAGAAAGATTAATTAATTAATTAGGAATATGATTAGTTTAAAGGCTTTAAATATATGGGTCACTTTGGGCTTTATAAATAGGGCATTGGGTTTTGTAATAGTTTCAATTAGGTCCCCTATTAATAAAATTCAGTTTAATGTTCAATTTGTTTTGTTTTAATTATTTATTTATTTTTTTATGCAATTAATTTAATTGTGTGATGCATGCTTTAAATTAGGCATATAGGTTTATTTGTTACATGACCAAATCACATAGCACTAATTGAGAGCCTTTATTTTAGGTTTCTTTAATTAGGGTTCAATAGTTAAATGTGGTAGATAATTGTAGATATTAAAAGTATATTAAATATGATTTTAAAATCCAAATATGGATGGTGTTGATGTTATCACATGGATTTCTTTAAATTATATTTAATATATTTCTTACTTAAAATTGATTATTAATTTTTAGCAAAAATCAAATAATTAATAATTAATACATTGTAGTTAATTAAATGCATATCGAATAGAATCTTTGAGGTTTAAATCTGGATGGTGTTCCATTGTTTACAATGGGGTGTTATCTCAGCCTAGTCATAAAGGTGTATAATCGATATACATTTTCACTTATAATTGAATAATAAATTGTTAGAGCCTTAATTAGGACTAGAACTTTAATAAATTAGAAAGATTAATTAATTAGGAATATGATTAGTTTAAAGGCTTTAAATATATGGAAGGTGTTCATGAAAATGACATTTTCTCATAAAAGCCATTAAACTAATTAATATTCATAATTTTAAACAACTAATTAATTAGAGCCTTTTAGGATTAGAACTTAAAATTGACAAGACAACAAAATATCATTCATTAAAAACCTTTTCTGTTGGAAATTTATTTTTAAAGTACGAATGGGGGTGCCACCTAACAAGGTGCTTTTAATCTCGTATTCGAACAAAATGAATTTCCTTATAAAAGGATATCTGCATTCAGAATTTAAATTTATTTAATAATTATGGGATAAATTAAATTCAAATAATTATTCGAAATGTCAAAATGCCACGTAAAATTAAAGGTACCGATAACGGACGTTCGTAGGGGTGCTAATCATTCCCTACACATAATCGACTCCCGAACCCAATTTTAAAGACAAAATCTCTGGTTTGTTTTTCGGTGTCCGGTCTACCTCGAAGTGATCGGTGGCGACTCCAAAGTGTTTTTAAAGATAAATAAAGGAAAATCCGATTTAATACGAAAAACCCTAATTTTCAAGATTAAATTAAAAATGGCCAAAAGAACCCAAATTTTCTAAAAATCAATCGTCAGGCTATTTTTAACACGTCTCGATTTTTCAAAAAAATGGTTGTGACACTAGCATTGTGTTTTCGGTGTTCTTGCTCTCGGTGGTGGAAGAGCTTTGGCTAAATGTTCCGCCATCGACTCTTCCTTTTCTGCCTCTCGACACCGACGATTCTATTTGCTTGACGCAGTGTTCTTCGTTGGCTTTCCCTCTGCATTGCTTCTCTTGTTTTATGCTTTTGTGTCACTAGATTCAACATGCAGTTGAGTATCTGATTGAGGGCTTTTTGTCTCGGTTTTTCCCATGGTGGTGTTGCTCTGTTTGCATCTTCGTTGTTTTTGGATTTGTATGCTCTGTTGTTTGTTTTGTTTGTTTGTCTATTGTGTTTCTGATGTATGTTTCTTCTGCTTTTTTCCTTCCCATGTATTTCTGTTATTTTTTGTGTTGTATCTTTTTCTTGTTTATGAATGCCAACGATATTTGTCCAAAAAATATTAAAATCCATACTAAAATAGAAAATTTTGTGATTTTCTTGAATTAAAATGAAGTCCAAGACCATATTCTCATTAGTTGAGGTGATTTATTGGACTAAAATCTAATATTTTTTAATTCTTAAAATTAATTCATAAATTTTAAAAGTTTTGGACATGTTTATAAATTTTAGACTGCTTAAGGGCTAAACTCCTAACTTTTCCTTTGAATTAAGCCTTGGGTCCATACAATTCTTTTTTTAAACACTATTATTAAAGTAATAAACATACATGTTTACAACTGGCAAACGTTAAAATCAAGGCCATTTAAAATTAGCCTAAAACGTGTAGTTTTTAAAACTTAATAGCTAGCTTTCTTCTATTGTTTTTCGTCTTCTTCCTTTCTAGTTTGCACCACTATATCTTTTTCTTCTTTCAGTTTTTTCTTCTTTCTTCGTAACTTTCCCTAAAGCCATGACAGCCGTGTAATACAAATGCCTTGGGTACGCTTGTGTAATACAAACGTCGTCTCTGAAACATCCTCTCCGGCCTTTTAATGTATCCGATTAATTTTTAGACGTACCCCGTTAACTTGGGATATCTCCGGTACGTCCCCTTGCCGTACGTACACCGCATCCATCCCGAAAACGTATCGGGTATGCGAGACGGCAATAAACTGTTGTACCCGTGCTTCATAGGTCTTTGTATGTGATTGCTGAATTTTAATTCGAAAGTTGTCTGTGGTGGAACTTAGAGTAAGAGTGGGGGAAATATTTTTTTTAATTTAGAGGCTTAAACGAAAATTTTTGAAACTTTTGAGGGTTTAACTAAAATTTTTAATAATTTTGAGAGATTTAATCATAATTTTTTAAAAAATTAAGAGAGAACTTAATTAAAAACATTCAAACTTTTAAAACTTAATAATAATTTTAAAAATCATGAGGGGCTAATTTTAAATTTTTAAAAAATTTAGGGATAGAATTCAAATTTTCCAAAAGTTTGAGGGCTATGACCCCTCTATTCCCATAGGGGCTCGGCCCCTAAAAATTGTATAATTTTTTTAAAAAATGATGAAATTTGCTTTTCTTGCTTTCATACCCTTTAGACTTTAGTGTATATTTTTTCTATTCCCTAATAATTCTTCGTGCATGGTGTGTCTTATTTATAATCCTTTTCATATTTTTATCATTGAACCATCCTTACCCTTATTAAAATAACAAAGTGATGATTTGACTATAAAACATAACGATAACATTCGCACGCAAGATATCTAATCAACTATTTAGTCCATATTATTTTTTTTATATAAACTCACACATCTACATATTCAAACATTGAAATTGACATCGACACAATCAATTTTGCATTTCAAAATTTCCACCTAAATTAGAGGATGAATTCATACTAACTTAAACTTTGTTAATCGAAGAGTTCATTGCATCACACGTCCCCAAACTATGACTCTCAGTCTAAATTAGTTCTTAAACTTTTAAACATTCTAATACCGTCCTCAAACTATGAGCTTCATTCTAAATTGGTCCCTAAACTTTTGAGCATTCTAGTTTCATCCTCAAACAACGACTCTCATTTTAAATTGGTCCTCAAACTTTTTGAACATTATGATTTCATCCCCAAATTATCAATATATGCTAATCATATCTTATGCTAATAAAACCGTTACAAAATTGTTAATTGTCATGAAACACTGATGTATATTATGTAATAATATGATGTGGTATAAACGATAATTTGATGATGAAATTAGAATATTGAAAAAGTTTGGGGACTAATTTAGAATGAGGGTCATAGTTTTGGGATGAAAATGGAACATTCAAAAGTTTGGGGACTAATTTAGAATGAGAGCTATAGTTTGAGGATGGAATTGGAATATTTAAAAGTTTAGGGACCAATTTAGAATGAGGGTGCTAGTTTAGGGATGTATGATGCAATTAACTCTTAATTGAAAGCATTAATTAACTTGTATCGAATTGTTAATCTAATTACATAATACTAATAATTCTAGAAGAATTGATTAACAAAAAAAATCAAATGAACAGCAAGAAAATGGGATTGGAAATTACGATATCATCTAATTATACTTACCACCACCACCAAGCATATAATAATAGAAAAAGGAGAAACATTATTGATTCTTTTAAAGATTTGATTCTATAAATAAAGAAAAAGGAAGCGTTCTTTTTCCCCTCAGGTAGGGGAAGAAGAGAGATTGCAGGAGGGTCAGCCATGGAAGTATTGCCAAGCTTAGCCATGGTTGCAGTTGAGTGTTCACACGTGGTCATAAGCATTCTATTCAAAGCTGCTTCTTTCAAGGGCCTGAGCTATTACAACTTCATTGCCTACTCTTATGTTTTATGCGCCATAGTTTTCACCCTTTTAGTCTTCTTCAGGTAATAAATTTTACATAATTTCCTTTCGATTTAGATGTTTGGTTTGTACAGATTGTATCTTCTTTGTTTTGATATCTGATATGTTTGCAGAAACACAGTGTTTCCTCCTTTGAAGTTCCCTCTCATCTCTAGACTTTGCCTTCTTGGGATTACTGGGTATGGCAGCACACACGCACGCGCCCACGCACACTTATACACATAAACAAATATGTAAAGATATGTAAAACCCATGATTGGTTGACTTTTTGAGACAGGTATTTTGGTATGATTTGCGCTTATAAAGGTGTAGAACTTGGCTCTCCAACACTTGCATCAGCCATTAGCAACCTTACACCAGCGTTTACCTTCATACTTGCCGTCTCCTTCGGGTTTCTTATTCGTTCTTCCTTTGTTTATTCATGTAGGAGAAATTGATTAACTATTCTCATCTTTCATGTATTCTCCTTTTCTTTGAACATTGGCATAAAAAAAGGATGGAAAAAGTAGAATTGAGAAGAGCAGCAACTCGAGCTAAAATCATTGGCACCATAACATCAATATCCGGTGCATTAGTCATGACTTTCTACAAAGGCCCCGAAGTTATTTCATCTTCATCATCTGTTCTACAACTTCAAAGGCCTTTGCAGTCTTCTCAATCGAATTGGATTGCTGGTGGCATACTTGAAGCTATCGCATATCTTCTTTACTCACTCTGGTATGTTATCCAGGTAAGAAATGTACATGTTTCTAATCTCAACGATTAGGGCGTGTTAGATTTTAACGGAATCCGAACTCGAACTTTACAGGCCCAAGTAATGAAGATATATCCGGAAGAGATTGCTGTAACTTTCTTTTACAACTTGTCTGTGGCCCTTTTAGCTATCCCGGTATGCTTGATAGTAGAACCACAACTGAGTTCTTGGAGATTAACACATAGTGTATCAGTTGTTGCAGTCCTGTATGCGGTAATACATACTTTGGTAATCAATGCTCGTATTCGACTACCTTATTCGCAGTGTTCGAATGTCATAGCTGTTTATGGCTAATTGTTCAGGGGCTCTTCGGGTTCTCGTTTAGCTCGTGTGTTCACACATGGGGTGTACGTTTGAAGGGGCCTGTGTTCGTTGCGATTTTTAAGCCAACCTCTATTGTCATAGCTGCTGTTATGAGTGCCATATTCCTTGGTGAAGCACTGTATCTCGGAAGGTAATGAGCATTTAATTGAACATAAAATAAGAGACTTCTATGATATTGTTGTTGTATACAGAGTGGCTCAAATATTCATGACTGCTGTGCAATTTATTAAAAATGATTTCCTCAACTTTTGAATAAAAAATTAGTATAATATGAGAAAAATTCCATAAAAATTATTTTAGGGTATTCTTCCTCAAAATATGATCATTCCTATTTTAATTTTCGAAATATTACATTTGTTACAGTACCTTAGAAGTCGGATTCAACAGAATCTGATTTTGAACAATAAATTTAAAAAAAAATCCTAAAAACTGGTTCAGGAGAATCCCACTTAGGCAATTTTCAGGGTTTTTTTTGGAGAAAACAATATTCATAGTCGGATTTTGTTGAATTCGACTTTTAGGGTATTGTAGCAAATGTAATATTTCATGAATTAAAATGGAAAGTACCATATTTTGAGAAAAAAAATCCTAAAACTATATTTGAGTAAAAATTCTGTATAACATGACCCAAAATATATAAAGTACTGCAACATTTTTTTCATATGTTTTATGGACAAAAATTCTATGCTCCCTTTCGGTGCTATTTTTATGCTCAACACTAAAAACAATAAAAAAAATTAAATTCTAAGTCTCAACCCTAAATAATAAATTTTAAATCCTACTCCCTACCCTAAATTTCTTAAACCTTAAACCTAATTTTTAATGTGAAAACATAAAAAATGACACCAAAAAAGTAGAATATTTATTATATTCATGTTTTATCACTAATCTATAACTAAATTTTGCTCTTGCTATGTAAGCATTTAACTAACTCATTAGAGGGTTTTTTTTTTAAAAGATCATATGCGGCCATTCCTATTACGTATGATCAGAATTGCCCTGACTGAAATTTTAATTTTGCAGCGTGATAGGGGCAGTGATAATAACTAGTGGCCTTTATGCTGTACTGTGGGGAAAAGCTAAAGAAGCAGAAGAAAAAGGAGATAATGACGAGTCCCGTGGCTTAAGCAGTCTAGGACCCTCGTTTCCCTTGCTGGAAAGCTATAAAAGTTGAAGAAATGTGTGGGTAACACAATGGTCAATAGTAATACTTTTTCACACTACTCTTTGTCAAATGGACTTCATGATTTTTGTCGAAATAATTACTTGTAAACCCTGCTGGGAATGGGATGCAACCGACGCGTACAAAAAAAGTCGAAAACAGGGCACAACATCATGCATAAACAAGAACAGAGCAAAGCACATTAAAGTTTAAACAAAACAGAGACGACAACAGAACAGAACATCACGTAAACTCTATTTTTGTAGCGCCTACTAAAATGAATTTTATACATTTATTTCTGGGCTGTTGCTTTATTGAAAGGAAAGCCTATTGTTGTGTTCATCTTAAATATGACTAAATTTGGAGAAAAAATTTGAAGAAACCAACTTAAATTTTTAAAAATTTTAGAGGATTAAACGAAAATTTTTAAAATTTTTAGAGGATTAAACGAAATTTTTTTAAATTTTTTGAAAGATTTAACAAAAAAATTTAAAGAATTGATAGAGAATTTGATTAAAAATATTTAAAATTTTAAAATTTAATAAAAAATTTTAAAAATCTTGAGATGTCAAATTAAAATTTTTAAAAATTTTAGGGACAAAATTTGAGGGGAATGGCTCCCACCAATCCCTCAAACCATCCGCCATGATCCTAAATGTTGCATGGAATGCATACGATTGTTACATTTGTGAGGAGAGGAATCATAGACGGTTTAGAGGTATTTTAAGGAGTTGGGAGGAATTATTGGATTGCATCAAGGATATTATTCGTATTAGAGTACAGAGTAAATGTATTACGCTTGATAATATAAATAGAAATCTTTGTGCAGCTTAGAGAGATCCCAAAGAAAATGACTACCTAAATGCATGCATCTGATTGTATTAGCTTATTACTTAATTGGATAATATACAACAGCACATTTATCCAAAAAAAATCTCGAATAATATATTTAATCAATAAAACCACGTTATTAACATACCAGCAATCATTTGGATAAAACACTAAATTCTTTACGTAATGTCAGTGTTTAAAATCTTGGAGTTATGAATATGACAAATTAAGTTGAGAAATCACCCCATAATGGATGTCTACAGCATGCATTTTTAATTAATCAACTAATAAGTTTGATACTATATATAGCAAATAAAATCAATATAATAACATTCGATAAACATCATTCGCCTACTACATTAGAGTTAAAAAAACATGCGTACCACCCCTTGCCCAACCCATATTAGATATTTTTAAAAGATTTGATAAGTGTGCGTTTTGCTCCAAAAGCTGGGGAAGAAGAGTGAGAACACTGGAGAGTGAGCCATGGAAGCATTACCAAGCTTAGCCATGGTTGCAATGGAATGTTCAAACGTGGTCATAAGCTGTTAGGAATTTGTTATGCGGCAAAATAACCAAAGCGATAATAACATAAACCAAGACATGCACAAAAGACAAGATTTAGCGTGGTTCAGCATAGCCTACCTCCACGTACGAGAGAAATCAATCCACTATCAACGTATAGAGCCCGAAGAGTACAAATACATGATAACCCATGTAATCTCAAAACCCGGTGTACAAATCCCATGACCCGGTGGAACCAAAACACTCTGCCCAACATCCCTACAATACTCATCTATACAATATAGGCACAATAGTTGTAGAGAACCTAAAAGTGGTTATATCTCTTCAGAGTAATTACCCTCTCTCTTTCTCTCATAATTCAAAGGTTAAACTTAGTCTATATTTATAGACCCAAATACTTAGTCACCAAAAAGCCTTATTCAATAAAATTTCTACCTAAAATAGATATTTACTCATTAAAGTAAATCCTAATTACCAAGTAATTTCCAACCACTAGAATTACAATAAAATCCTAATTACCAATTAGAATTTGAGTCAAAATATAACAAATCTCCCATTGACACAAATTCTATTCGAGCATTGGTCTTCAAGTCTTCAACAGCTTCAATTTTTACGTAAGTCAAATATCCATTGAAGCCCCGCTGCCAAGTCTTCAACAACTCCAATTCTTACGTAGTATCCGTTGAAGCACCGTTGAATTTTGAGAATTACTCCCCCTGCAACTGAAAGCTCGTTGCAGCAATACTCCTCTAGCATGTCTCCAACATCGCACCGTAAAATCCGCAGCAAAAATTCCTCCTCAATCGCGCAGCTCGAACCATAGCTCATGATACCATTTGTTAGGAATTTGTTATGTGGCAAAATAACTAAAGCGATAACGACATAGACCAAGACATGCACAGGAGACAAGATTTAACGTGGTTCAGCATAGCCCATCTCCATGGACGAGAGAAATCAATTCACTATCAATGTAGAGAACCCGAAGAGTACAAATACATGATAACCCATGTAATCCCAAAACCCGGTGTACAAATTCCATGACCCAGTGGAACCAAAACACTCTTCCCAACATCCCTACAATACTCATCTCTACAACGTAGGCACAATAGTTGTAGAGAACCTAAAAGTGGTTATATCTCTTCAGAGTAATTCCCCTCTCTTTCTCTCATAATTCAAAGGTTAAACCTAGTCTATATTTATAGACACAAATACTTGGTCACCAAGAAACCCTATTCAATAAGATCTCTACCTAAAATAGATATTTACTCATTAAAGTAAATCCTAATTACCAAGTAATTTTCAATCAGTAGAATTACAATAAAACCCAACTTAATTACCAATTAGAATTTGAGTCAAAATATAACATAAGCATTCTATTCAAAGCTGCTTCTTTGAAGGGGCTGAGCAGTTACACCTTCGTTGCCTACTGTTTTGTTTTAGGCACCTCGGTTTTCTCCCTTATAGTCTTCTTCAGGTCTCTTTTTAACTCTTCATTCGAATTCGAATCAGATCAATGTTTGGTTTGTAAATATTATCTTCTTTGTTTAATCTGATATGATTCGTTTGCAGAAAAACAGTGTTCCCTCCTTTCAAGTTCCCTCTAATCTCTAGACTCAGCCTTCTTGCAGTTACCGGGTATGGCAATACACACACATACTGAGACACATGAACAAATCTGTAAATTTATGGAAACCCCATGATTTTTTTGACGATTTTGAAACTTTTCAGGTTTGATGTGTGCATATAAAGGTATAGACCTGGCCTCACCAACTCTTGCTTCTGTCATTAACAACCTCACACCAGCTTTTACCTTCATACTTGCTGTCTCCTTCAGGTTTCTTATTCCTTCTCCCCTTCTTCTTTGTTAGGATTATGACCATGATTGAGCTATTTTCCTCAGTCCCTTTCTTTTCTACTTGTGTTTGAACATTGGCATAAAAAAAGGATGGACAAAGTAGAACTGAGAAGAGCAGCAACTCAAGCTAAAATCATTGGCACCGTAACATCAATACCTGGTGCATTGCTCATGACTTTCTACAATGGCCCCATAGTTGTTACATCTCCACCTTGGACTTCACCATCATCTGATCTACAACTTCAAAGTCCTTTGGAGTCTTCTGAATCAAACTGGATTATTGGTGGCATCCTTGTAGCTGTTGCACATCTTCTTTATTCCTGCTGGTATATTATTATGGTAATGTGTATGTGTTTTACCAAGCTCCACTATGAATTCTTTATTGGGTAAAATACACCTCAAGGCTTTTTATTATATGTTTCGTAATAAATATGTCTCTTTTCTTCTAAAAGAAACAATTTAGTCACTCTATCGTTAAAACTAAAGCAGACGGCTTGATATGGTAACAATTTTAGTCCCCAACTTATACGTTATATTAATTTGGTCCTGATTTGAAATGATTCAATAAATTTAACCCTTTATATTTGAAAATTTCATTAGTGAAGTGATTGTGTCTACTAGAAGTCGGCGTTAAGGTCATAATGGGTTTGTTCCTTAGTCTATCAGTTGTCTAATAGTGAAGTGGTTGTGTCTGTTGAGCTAACACATACAGTAGCATAGAGTGCGAAAAATGGTCGAAGGGTGTGTCAAGAGAGTGCAATGTCGAAATTCTAAATATAAAGGGTTAAATTTATTGAATTATTTTTTAATTAGAACAAAATTGATTGAATGTATAAGTTTGGGGACTAAAATTGTTATTATAAAATATCATGTTTCAATTTTAACGATATAGTGAGATGTTTGTCAAAAAATTATAATTAAATGACTAAATTATTACTTCTAGAAAAAGAAGTGATACGTTTGATATCAAACCTTTAGTTAAATTACTTCGGGTGTATTTACCCTTTTTATTATTTAAAACTATGGTTTAATAAACTACACATTTTTAAATTATTTTATATCGAGAAGGGAAAAAAAATCATAATCTGGTACCTCAACTTGTATTCTGTCGACCATTTCCTCAATAAACTAACACTGATGCAGGCCATATAAATCACATTAGTTGTTTTTATGCAATCAGGGCAGAACATTCATGGACGAGTAGGATCATGATTTCATAAAATATAAAACAAATTATGATAAAATTATTTTTTTAACCTTTCAAAAAATATGGATTATACTTCATTGTCTGATTCTTTAAACTTATTTTTTTTAAATAGTCTTCCCAATAAATAAGGCTAAATTCCGCTACTGTATTTAATGGGGTAAGTCCATAGAATAACTTGATAGAAATAAAGTTTAAATACCTTTTTGTGGGGTTGTTTTCTATGTGTAAAGTCATTAGAATGTATATGATAAGAGGTTGGTTTAGATTTCGGATTATTTTTTTGGTCAAAATTAGATTTCGAATTATTATTCTATACATTGTCGGTGGAATAAATTTTTGTTGTCAACTTTATGCGGCCATGTATTTTTTAACCCCGAAACAAAGCTTGAAAGTTGTACAACTTTACAGGCTCAAATAATGAAGATATACCCGGAAGAGATTGTTGTAACGTTCATTTACAACTTGTCTGTGTCCCTGTTAGCTATACCAGTATGCTTTATAGCACAACCACAGCTGAGTTCTTGGAGATTAACAGATAGTATATCAGTGGTTGCAGTCCTATACACAGTAATGATTTGGTAATCAATCAATGCTGGTATTCGAATACATTATATTTATTCGCGGTATCGGAACGTCACTTGTTTGTTCATGGCTACTTGTTTAGGGGCTTTTCGGGTTCTCATTTAGCTCCTGTACTCCCATATGGGGCATACGCTTGAAGGGGCCTGTGTTCGTTGCAGTCATCAGGCCAACCTCAATTGTCATAGCTGCTGTTATGAGTGCCACATTCCTTGGTGAAGCACTGCATCTCGGAAGGTAATAAAACTATGTTTTTCGTGGCAAGCGATATATGATTACACGATATGAATATGATACGATAAACGGTAATTTTGTGTTAGATGTATGATATCAGAGTACAATTTTAATCGGTATATAAGAGACATAACACGGCTGAATCAAAGTTAATTTTGCAGCGTGATAGGAGCAGTGATCATAACTGGTGGTTTGTATGTGGTATTATGGGGGAAAGCAAAAGAAGCAGGAGAAATGAGAGATGAAGAATACGGTGGATTAAACAGGTTAGGACCGTCGTCTGATGGTCGGGTTCCATTGCTGCAGAGCTATAAGTTGAAGAAATGTGTAGGTAAAGGCCAACGCTTTCAAATTTCACAATGGTCAATTGCCAATGATCAAATGCCTGCAAATTGAGAGGAAAAAAAAGGCTTCATCAGTTTGTCAGTTTGAAAAAAAAAAAAAAACTGCATCCGTAATTTGAAATTCGTATATGATTTAAATATTTTTTAAAAATTTTATATATTTTCTATGGAAAAAAATTTTTGTTTCCCTAAAATTTTATAAGTTCGTCCCTTAAAATTTTATAGGTTCGTCCCCTAATATAAAATCGTCCGTTCCTAGTAATGACGTTGCTCAACAGTTAGCCACCAAATGATTTCATTTTGATGCGGATGTACGATAGACGAACAGGTTTCTGTCTGTATTGGTCTCCATCGTAGAAGACACTTAAACATTAGAGTTAACTGTACCACATATTCATAAATTATGACTCTCATTTTAAATTGATCTTTAAATTTTTAAATATTCTAATTTTCATCCCCAAATTATGATTTCCATTCTAAATTAGTCCACAAATTTTTGAATTTTTCTATTTCACCCCAAACTATGTGTAACGCCCTAAACCCGACGTCACATTTAGGCCTCAAGCCCAAACCCAATCATAAATTTTGCAACTAGATTTAGCCCAAACTTAAGCATTTTCATAAACCCAACAATATTTGGAAAATAGTTAATACAAAACAGTTAAATCGTTTGCATGAGAGCTCCAATTTAAAACAATGTAATAAAAGCATTCGACATGATTAACAAATCTAAATAGAGTTACAGACATAAATTAAGGGTCCTATGAATACATTGCCCGATAAGCCTAAGTATTGTACTCTTAATCGCATCGTTGCACTGAAATCTTACTCCGATGGGGCTCCTTTGAATGCAACTCAGCCACCTATTAACTTGTGTAAGGAAACAACGATTCCAAACGCTAAGCTCATAAAGCTCAGTGGATACACTTCTACTCTACCATGCTTCATACAGATCATAAACATAATTATGTAGCTAAGCAAGATGACATGACAGTTAAATAAATGATACAAAGCGTTAACATTAATCGCCTAACATATGCAATTCAACATCACAATAACAATAGGGCACTCAAGGCCCAAGCACACAATACAACATCAATGTAGGAGTAAGGCTCGGGTCACATAGCATCGGGAATGTACACTCAATGGGTGAAGCTAGGTAACGCAACATCGGAACATACACCCTAGGTGAGGCTGGGTCATCTAGCATCGGCACATACACTTGTACTCGGAATTCCCCCTCGAGCACCTTCGAATAAGGCCTGTATCACATAGCATCAATAACCTCCATTCGGTAATTCTCTTACCATGGTGTTGCAACACGTCTTGGGTATCCAAATCCTATCAAACAAGTGCCCACTCGGCACACCACATCAAGTACCTAATCGAGTTCTTAAGTTTTATGCTCGGGTATAAGGATATTTCTCAGTTTCTCAGTTTTAAAATTCATTTTAGGCCTTTAGGAGTCCATAGAATCGAACAATATAATTTTTTAGCTTTCCGGGCAAAAACTCACATTTTTGGGCAGATTGCCCAAAGGGTACTGATACCCTCCTTCACGTACCAATACACCCTTCAGGGTACCGATACCCTTCCAAGCGTACTGATACCAAGCTTCACACTCGCAGGGGTTTGGCTAGCTACCCTGTACCGGTACACGAGGCATTGTACCGATACACCCTCAAGCGTACTGATACCCATTTTGGCTACTAGAATTTGATGGAACAAGGACGGTACCGATATGCCCCCACGCGTACCGATACCTCCTTTAAACACTTGCTTGAAAAGCCATAAAAGCAATGGGGTACCAATATCAGTTCATACTGTATCGATACACGAGCCTCGAATTCAAATTCTAGAGCTCGAGTTTTATCCCAACACTCCCCCAATCATTATAGAAGGACCCCAAAATAAACCTACAGGCTATGGAAGATAGTTTAAGTGGTTTTCTACCATTTTTATCTCATTTAAACACCAACTAAAAATTTCACCATTGACACCCATACTCAAGCATTTCAACCCTAAATCATCAAACAAGTATACAAGACCCTATACTTAGGATATGCAAGAAACTAAGGGAGTTGAAAGTGTACTAACCTTCCTTCAAGCACTGAAAAAGAACATCCTTGCTCTAGCCTCAAGTCCTCCCCTTGTCTTGAGCTTTTGAGTGCACCTCAACCTCTTTCATTACAAGGTAATGTTGCAAAACCAGTCACAACATTGCTAGAAGGTAAGGAACATAAAAGGAAGAGCTTAACAGCAAGAAGTGAAGCTATATCTTCAATTCCTGTACTTCCTCTTCAACCCCTACCAAAACCCATTTCTCCAACTCCATCATTCCCACTCGATTTTACCTTGATAGATAGATCCTTGGATGATGAGAAATTTTCCCTCTACAATAAATTCGAGATTCACGCAAATGAGGGTAAATTTTTTTACCTTTGTTGGTTTCTTGGAGAGGAGGTGAGGAAGGGGATGAAGGGGTGCAAAAAGGGGACAAGGTGAGATCACCTCCCTCAAAATTCTACAGAGAGAATTAAGAGAGAGCATCCTTCTTCCTTTCAAAGAGGGAAATTACCTTTTTGCCCCTCTATTCCTTCTCCAACTCATGACCAAGCCCAATAATAATAAAAGGCCCAAAGATACCCCTTTTGAGCTTCTTACGGCCCAACAACGAGGCCCACCCAACGAGACTCGACGCTTGGGTGCGTTAGACCTACGGATTCTGAAATCCGGATCGTTACAATATGACCGTAATTCTAAATTATCTCCAAACTTTTTAACGTTCTAATTTCATTCTAAATTATTTGTATATGCTAATCACGTCCACTGTTAATAAGATTTCTTGTCTCGAGTGGTGAACAAATAAATTATTACGTGAGATGGCAAAGAAAAATAATTGTTTTAGAATACTTGCTGGGATTGTGGAAGAAAAGAATCCCTAATAATGTATTTAATCAACAAAACCATGTTGTTATCATTGTAATAAAATATTCAATAATCATTAATCACCATTCACCTACTCCAATAGAGTTAAAATAATCATTTGGGATTTGTCGAAAAAAAATAATCATTTGTATTAATTTGTTAGTGTAATTAAATAATACTAATAATTATAGACTAATTAATTAACAAATAAAAGAATCAAATTAAGAGCCAGCAAAAAGATTGCAAAATTAAGATGCAATCTAGATATTAAGTACCACCCCTAACCATATTTGATATCACAGGAGAAGAAGAGTGAGTTGACAGGAGGGTCAGCCATGGAAGCATTACCAAGCTTAGCCATGGTTGCAGTGGAGTGCTCAAACGTCGTCATAAGCATTCTATTCAAAGCTGCTTCTGTGAAGGGGCTGAGCTGTTACAGCTTCATTGCCTACTCTTATGTTTTAGGCACCTTGGTTTTCTCCCTTTTAGTCTTCTTCAGGTCTCTTTTTAACTCTTCATTCGAATTCAAATCAGATCAATGTTTGGTTTGTACATGTTATCTTCTTTGTTTAATCTGATCTGATTCGTTTGCAGAAAAACAGTGTTCCCTCCTTTCAAGCTCCCTCTCATCTCTAGACTCTGCCTTCTTGCAGTTACCGGGTATGGCAATACGCACACATACATGAACAGATCTGTAACTTTATGGAAACCCCATGATTTGTTTTGACTATTTTGAAACAGGTATTCAGGTTTAATGTGTGCATATAAAGGTATAGACCTGGGCTCACCAACTCTTGCTTCTGCCATTAACAACCTCACACCAGCTTTTACCTTCATACTTGCTCTCTTCTTCAGGTTTCTTATTCCTTATTCCCTTGTTCTTTGCTATATATATGTATGTTCATATATATACATATATAAGAGACTGCAGTTTAAATGGGCAAGCATCTGGCCGGTTGGCCAAGCTGCTTATTTTTGTTCTTTATATTCTCTTAGGTCATGGGTTCTATACCCACTAGTAGGAGTATAAAAGAGCCGAGTCGAGCTCGAGTAGTGTTAGCTCGACTCGGCTCGTTAAGAACCCGAGTCGAGTTCAAGCTTGATTGAGCCTAATCGAGTCAAGTGTTGACCGATCTTTGACCGCGTCGGACTCGAGTAGCTTGACATCTGTCATGTCTCATTTAAAGCCCTATCGAGAAAAAACTTTGATACACAAGTTGCATAAACTCAAGCTTGTTAATTTTAGGTTTAGAGGTTTAGGTTATTGGGTTTAGAATTTAGGATTTAGATTTTAGGGTTTAAGACTTAAGTTTAGGGTTTATATTTTAGGATTTTAAGTTTAGGAATTTAGATTTTAAATTATAAAAAAATAAAAAAATTAATATATTTTACTTTCGAATAGCTCGCGAGCTTTTCAATTCAAGTATCAAGTAGCTCGGCTCGTTAAGAACTTGAGCCGAGTTTGAGCTTGGGTCGAGTCCGATCAAGTCAAACTTTGACCGAGTCGGGCTCGAGTAGCTCGCGATCTGTCTCGTCTCATTTACAGCCCTACCCACTAGGACTACTCTTCTTCCTTCCCTAAAGTCCCTTCTCCTCACCTTTAGGTAAAATTATGATTAGATTTAGGATTTGTAAAAAAGAGACCGCAGTTGAATGGCTTTTTAATTGAAAAGAATATTCTATTTCTCTAAGTTTGGGTCATAGGGTAATTTTTTCAGTTCCATTTGGGGTTGGTGATTCTTTTCGATTTGATTATATTTAGAAAGGATATTTGGGCCTAAGTTGATCTTATTCAAAGTTCCTTGAAAGGTTGGTGATTTTATTCAGTTTGTAATACATTGTTGCATTGATTTTGCCTGGGGGAATAGGTTGCATAGAGGGCGGGTGATGATTGTGTTTGGACTATTAACTTGGATTGTTGTATGTATGGAGTGAGGAGTCGTTTTCTTGTTTTTAGTTCGAGTCTCAGGTGCATTGCGTGACTTTTTTTGTGTGTTTCTGTGTATCTTTGTTATCTTCGGATCTGTTTCTGAACTTTACCTACTGTTTCAGTGGGTTAGTATAGGCTTTCGCCAGTATGTTTTGATTATTTTTTAGAATCATGCTTATATGTTCATGCTTGTGCTAGTTTCCTAAGTCCCTTTTCTCTGTCTTTGAACATTGGCATATAACAAGGATGGAAAGAGTGGAATTGAGAAGAGCAGCAACTCAAGCTAAAATCATTGGTACCATAACATCAATATCTGGTGCATTTCTCGTGATTTTCTACAAAGGCCCCATAGTTATTCCATCTTCACCATGGACATCATCATCATCCGTTATAGAACTTCAAAAACCTTTGGAGTCTTCTCAATCAAACTGGATTCTTGGTGGCATCCTTGAAGCTATTGCATATCTTCTTTATTCCTGCTGCTACATTATTATGGTAATATCTGTGTGTTTTTCCAAGCTCCACTATGAATTCTTTATTATCTTACATGAACTTATGGTTTAATACTTAACATGAAAATTGGTACCTAAACTACGCATTTTTAAATTATTTGATATCGAAAAAAAAAACACTATAATCAGGTGTTGTATTCTGTCAACAATTTCCTCAATAAACTAACACTGATGCAGGCCAACTAAGTCACATTAGTATTTATATGCAATGGTTTTATTGTGTTTTTCTTAACCCCGAAACTAAGCTTGAACGTTGTACAACTTTACAGGCTCAAGTAATGAAGATATACCCGGAAGAGATTGTTGTAACTCTCTTTTACAACTTGTTCGTGTCCCTATTAGCTATACCAGTATGCTTTATAGCACAACCACAGCTGAGTTCTTGGAGATTAACAGATAGTATATCAGTGGTTGCAGTCCTATACACGGTAATGCTTTGGTAATCAATCAATGCTGGCATTCGAATACATTATATTTATTCGGGGTATCGGAACGTCACTTGTTTGTTCATGGCTACTTGTTTAGGGGCTTTTCGGGTTCTCATTTAGCTCATGTACTCACATATGGGGCATACGCTTGAAGGGGCCTGTGTTCGTTGCAATTTTCAGGCCAACCTCGATTGTCATAGCTGCTGTTTTGAGTTCCACATTCCTTGGTGAAGCACTGTATCTCGGAAGGTAATAAATCTAGTATGATATAAATATGATACGATAAATGATTTAAATATAACAATGAATAATAACTTTGTATTAGATGTATGATATTCGAGTATGATTTTAATTCGGAGTATAATAAGAATATGAGACATAACAGGGCTGAATCAAAGTTAATTTTGCAGCATGATAGGAGCAGTGATCATAACAGGTGGTCTTTATGTTGTATTATGGGGGATAGCAAAAGAAGCAGAAGAAATGAGAGATGAAGAATACGGTGGATTAAACAGGTTAAAACCCTCGTCTAATGGTGGGTTTCCATTGCTGCAGAGCTATAAAAGTTGAATAAATGTGCAGGTGATGGCGAAGGCTTTGAAATTTCGAAATACTTAATTGCCAAGGATCAAATGCCCAAAATCCACTAATTTACGAGTTCGAATCTCGTGCATAAATGTAATACCTCTCTAATTCATAAAAAATACCACAAAGGGCTTAAACTATTACTTTTTATTTCATCCCCAAATTACGACCCTCATTCTAAATTAGTCCACAAACTTTTGAACTCAATTTCATCCCAAACTATCAGTATATGCTAATTATGTCTAATGTTAATAAAATCGTAAAAAAAATATTAACTCAATGTATACAATCATGTGTTTTATGTAATAATATAACGTGGCATAAATGATACTTAATGTATATCACATACCTCTAAATCATTGTTTTTTTTTTATTTTTATTCGTTCAATTTGTTTACAATTATTATTATTATTATTTATAAATCCTAAATCTAATTCTAATTCTAAGAAGAGGGAAATCTAGAGGAAAGAATAAATATAAGCAGCTTGGCCAGTCAGCCAAATATTTTTTACATTTCAAAGTTAAGTCATTATTTTATTTTATGACAACATTAATGGTCGTTTATGTCACATCATATTATTACATAATACATTTTAATGTTTACATGACAATTAATAATTTTATATAACAATTTTATTATCAGAACACTATTAATATGTATTAATAATTTAAAATAAATTAAAATACTTAAAAATTTGAGGATTAATTTAAAATAAAAAACATAATTTAGAGACATGGGATGAATTTAACTCTAAAAATTATATATACATCACTGTATATTAATTTCACAGTCGAATGCAATGATGGCACAAACAAGCAAAGATATTTAAGCAATTGGTTTGATTAATATTTAAATCAAACGTATTTTAATCGAACAAATCAAAGTCATAAAAACATTAATTATTTTTTTGAATAATTCTTATATGGAGGAGGGGAAAGAAAAATTTGTTCTTACTATGTTTAGAACTTGCAATTTAAGGGGAGAGTGTCAACTGGTAATTTTTAGCCACTGACTCTAAAGGTTGTTGACTAAAAGCATTAATTATTAATTAAAGTTGAAGATCATTATGGATTAACTAATTAATTTTAATTAAATTTGATTTATACAGTCGATTTCCATTTAATTGAATAAAAAATATTTCGAACTGTTTGATTGAACAGAGATGCATTACATTCTGAAAGTAAATATCAGAATTCAAACTCACACAAAATAAGAAAATATAAATATCATTAGCCACTAGATTAATTAGTGAATCTCTATTTCAAACAGTTCTAAATGGATCAAACTGGCAAAAAAAATAAAATAAAGCATAATATAACTTGCCCTATGGTAAATAACCAATCATCGTACGGTTCATAGAGTTCCATCGACCAATAATATATATGGTAGGATGGCAATAGATCAGACTTAGATTATATTGTATAGAGTTCAAGTTTAAATTCGATTACAATTATACTCGGACATTTTTTTTAATTTTGAATTTGATTTTTTTTCAATCAAATATGGATCAGATTTGTTTTTGGATCATATTTTTTCGGATTAAATTGATATCCCTAGTTTTGACTCGAGTCTGAGGGATAGATCTGCGAGTTTTAGCGTCTTTAGAGTATATTGTGTTTCGACCCTCTGATTGTTTATTTTAGTGCAAATCAGTCCATAACTTTGTGTATTTAATTTTTTGTGTTTTTAATATATGCCATTTAATTTTGTATTTATTCATTTTCGTCACTTGTTGATTATATTTAAATTTTTGTGTTTATTATTTATACTTTTAATTTACTTCCTATTCTAATTCATAATTTTAACCTAATATAGCTTAACTTTATCTTGCAATTTCACATCATTTACTTTTTTATTAATTAATTTCTTTAATTTCCGGTAATTTATTGATAATTTATATGTATTTATTTTTCTATCATATTTTTTTTCTTGTTTGTTTGTCTACTACTTTATCTTACATTTATTTCTTTTTTCATATTTATGTATATATGCATATGTTGTACGTAGATATATTACACTATATTAAGTTTAGTTAATAGATATAAAAATATTATTATTATTTAACTTGCATTTTTAATACATTTATATTTTTATTATCACTTTTAATATATATATATATATATATAAGATAATTGTGTTTTTATCATTATTCTAAGTTAACTAATATATATTTATATTTCGTTTAATGTATTTAAGTTAATTTTTTACTCTTATTGTTTAATGTAAATATTATAAATGATATTTTTTAAAGAATTAAAAGTCATAAATGTTTTTATTCGAATTCGGATATGGATCAGGCTCGTATCAGATTTGGATCAGACATGGACTTAGATCGAATTCAGATCGGATCCTGACAATATCTATATCCGATCCGTCTCCTATTAGGACTCGAACCTTTTTTCGAATTCGGATATGGATCAGGCTCGTATCAGATTTGGATCAGACATGGACTTAGATCGAATTCAGATCGGATCCTGACAATATCTATATCCGATCCGTCTCCTATTAGGACTCGAACCTTTTTTCGAATTCGGATTCAGACTTTTTCCAATCAAATTTGGATCGGATTCGAATTAAATTGTCAAACCTAATATATGGACATGATATTTTTTATATTCTTGTCGGCACTTTTTATTTTATTTTTTTGTTTTAAAGTATTATTTTTATATTAAATTTTAATAAATTATTAATTGGTGTTATTTAAAGGCTTAATATAAAAATAAGTGTTCAAATTATATTTTTAATCAAAATGAGGTGTTTTTAATAATTTTTTATAATTTAGAAAATGAGAATCTTTTTATAAAATAGAAAAGAACTTTTATAAAATCAAAATGAGGATTGAAAACATAAATATAATTCAAAATCATTATAATACTTTTAGAAAACGTTAGGCACTCACTTTTAAAGTTATAAAATGATCATTAAATATATTGAACTGTTACAAGATGATTATTTGATGTTATAAAATAGTATAATAATTTGATTAATTTAATAATTATTTTTTAACAGATTGTTAAATTCAATGACCATTATGTAACTTTTGAAATGTCAGTGACTAAAACTATCATTCTTCATAGTTTAGTGATTGTTTGTGTACTTTATCCTTTAATAATTATTTTCAACTACTCTATTAGAGTAGAAAATTAATTTGTTAATGCAACTACATATATTCATTCTAGAATAATATATTAACAAAAAAAAAGGGACTGCAAATCAAGTTGCCTGTCATCATCATCACCAAAACCATTATTATTAAAATCCAATGGAAAAAAAAAACCAAAGAGATTATACTTTTTTAAAGTTCGATTCTACAAACAGAGAGAAAAGTAAAAAAAGTCTTTGTTTTTGAGTTAAGGTTCGGAGGAAGAAGAGTTGGGCCATGGCAGCAGTTGTGCCGAGCTTACTCATGCTTGCAGTGGAGTGTTCAAACGTGGTCATAACCATTCTATTCAAAGCTGCTTCTTTCAAGGGGCTGAGCTACTACAACTTCGTCACCTACAGTTTTGCTCTAGGCACCTGTGTTCTCATCCCTATATTCTTCTTTAGGTCTTTTTTTCTTATCATTCAATAAATTTGTATGGTTTTCACATAAGTTTGATTTCAAAGTTTAATCTGATATGTTTGCAGAAAATCAGTGTTCCCTCCTTTGAAGTTCCCTCTCATCTCTAGACTCTGCCTTCTTGCCCTTACTAGGTATATATATATATATATAGGGGCAGACGCAGAATTTTATGTTAAGAGGCCGAACTTATAAAATTTTAGGGAGAGGGCGAAAATAGAATTTCAATAAAAAATACATAGAAAAATTCTAAAATTTTCAAAAATACTATATATGAATTTCAAATTTTTAGGAGGGACGACAAACCCTGCAGCCCACTCTGGGTCCATCCCTGTATACACGTATATTTATTTATATAGTACTTAAATCTTTAAATTTATGCCCAGGATTTGTTGGTGTTTTAGAGTTGGGTGTTTAGCAAAGATATGTTCATATAAAGGTGTAGAACTTAGCTCTCCAACTCTCTCATGTGCTCTTGGCAATCTCATACCAGCTTTTATCTTCATACTTGCTGTCTTCTTCAGGTTTCTTCTTCCCTTGTGATTTGTTTATCATTCTAGTATTTCATGTTCATGCTTGAGCTTCTTCCTCTTCTTTTCTCCTTGTGTTTGAACATTGGCATGTAAAAAGGATGGAAAAAGTAGAGATTAGAAGATCAGCAACTCAGGCTAAAATCAAGATCAGAAACTCAGGCTAAAATCATTGGCACCATAACAGCAATATCTGGTGCATTGCTCATGACTTTCTACAAAGGCCACCAAATTATTTCATTAAAATCACCATCTGTTTACCAACTTCAAAGGCCTTTGAAGTCTTCTCAATCTAATTGGATTATTGGCGGCATCCTTGGAGCTGTTACATATCTTCTTGCTTCATTCTGGTACATACATGTATGTATGTCGTGGCGGATCCAGAAACTCAAAAATAGGGTCCAAAATTTTAATACACTTTTTCTTTATAAACGAGTGTGTGAAAAAAAAAAATTCCTTACAAACTAAATTATATTTTTTTAATTTTTCCAAAAAACAGGATTGCATGCTGTCACACTTAGAAAGAGGTGGGGACATTAATTGACGTCGAAAAGGAAAAAAGAGATCTTAAGGTATAAAAACGGTGGCACTGCACATTCTATTAGACACGTCTTTTGGTAATCAATGCTGGTATTCGACCACCTTATTTGTAGTATTGGAAATCTAGAATGTCAGTTATTTGTTTATATCTGATTGTTTAGGGCCTTTTTGCGTTCTCATTTTGCTCAGTTGTCCACACTAAAGGGGTTCTGGACAGGCGCGATAAGAGCGACCGCACAGGGCTCCCAAGAGAGAGTGCCCCAAAAATAGAAAACTTAAGTTAAATAGTTGTAAAAAATTATAAATTTGTATATATAATTATGTGTATATATATAACAATTATCTGAAACTTTAAACATACAAAAAGAATGACAATATTGAAGTGAAAATGTTTGATTTTTAGATGTTTATAAGTCAATTTTTTTTTGCTCATATAATAATATTTTTCTATTAAGGTAGGTTTTTGGAAGAAAAAAAATTATATCTCTTATCTGTTATAAATTAAATGCTTCATTTTAAAAATTGCACAGGGCCCCCAAAATCTTTGAACCGCCCTGGTCCACACATGGTGTATATGCTTGAAGGGGCATGTGTTTGTAGCAAGTTTGTTTTTTCAATTAATAATAAAAATCTCAATTGAAATTTATGTGCTTGAAATGTATTTAGACTAAAAAAGATTAGAAAATAAAATCTAATTATATTAGTATAAAAACTTAACCAACGGGTTGGTTTAAGTGGTAAATAATTTTGTGTATGCAAAAAAATTCGCTTGAAGACTCACCCACCAAAATCAACTACGCGGGTCGATTCGATTAATTAAAGCAAAATTCTGAAAAACAAGAAGAGCAACAAAAAAAACTTTGATAAGGAACTAAAACATATATAAACCCAAAAATTTGGAAAGACTCCTCTCATTTACATGTAGTTCGGTACGTTCGAATTGGTTTTAAACTTTAAATTTAAAATTTAGAATCTAACTCGAACATCTTATAATTTAAACTCGACAATTAACCGCTAATTGGCACCATAACATGAATACCTCCTGGATTAGTGAATGTATTCTATAAAAGATTTAACTGTAGGATATTGAAGGTGGTGGATCTAGACTTTATATTAAGTGGGTTCAAGAAAATTAAAGTTAAACGAATTAAGTGGGGTTAAATAGGTTTAAATATATTTAATTATACTCTGTACCTTCAAACTTTTCTATTTTTATAAAGATTCCCTAAGACTCAAGTGGGCCCCACTAAATTCAACTTAAATTCGCCCTTCGATATTGATAATTTGATTCGATTTTAAACTTATACATGAATCAAACATCAATTACATGTAAGGGTGAAAAATATAAGACCAATTAGACTCCTAATTTTTTCTTTTGCAAACAATTAAGTCTCTGAACCAATAAATTGAATCAATTAAGTCTTTTTGATAAATTTTGGCCATTAAATTTTGATATATTTTTCTTTAGTTATTATTGTCACATGATAAACTCAGTTCTATCATGTGACATTTATATTTTTTTTAAATATTTTTATAAGTTTTTTTAGAATTTTTTGGATTTTTAAAGAAATTTTATATAAAATATTTTTTTAAAATGTCAAGTACTAATACAGTGACACAATACACTGCACTAAGTAATATAAAAAATCGTTATATTCAACCGTTAATATTGGTCAAATGGCTTAATTAATTTAATTTATTAGTTCATAGACTTAATTGAATGAAAAAAAATCATAAGCTTAAATATATATTTTTTTTAAGTTAAGGCCCTTAAGTTTTTTTTTACCAACGTGGGTTTTTGGGTTAGTTTGTTGTTTCATTTTCTTTTCCGGGTTAGCTTAATGTTCTCAAGACTCATCCTATTTTGGTATTTTAAGGGTAAAATCCTTTTTTAATTTTAATAATTTATAATTGAAATTTGTGAATATCAAGTCGGGTTAGTATTAAGTATACGTTTATTTTTAGGATTAGGCTCGAGGTGAATAAATTAAAAATAATTTTTAACATATTAATCATAAACCCTTAATTCTAAATAATTTAATTATAAACTCTAAGCTAAACTCTTAACCTTTAAAATTAAATGTTGTGCTCGATTTCCTTTAACCGAATTGCTTGTCAAGTGGTGGAGAAGTGATTTCTTGGGTGATGGTTGTGGAAGCAAAAAGATAGAAAAATTGATGCAAGGATTTATAGTGGTTCAAGCTTCTAACAAGCTCTACATCCACTACCTTAGCTCCCACTAAAGATTTCCCAAATTCACTCTTGAATTTCTTCCCCTTTTCTAGGCTTAGGAGGCAACCCTTACACACTCAAAGCTTCTACCCCAAAGCTTGAGTTTACAAGAGAAAAGAAAACAAAGCAAACAAGAAATCCCTCACTAGGTATGTTGTTTGCACAATTAAGCCCACTCACTCAAACCTAAACACTTGAGCAATTATGACAATTAAAGCTCACAAGTGTTGTCTATACAAGGAATATGAATTAAAAGCCTTAAGACAATTTTGGCATCATAATGTTGTTGACAAAAGAAGCATTAGTCTTCCATAGATGCTTGGAGGTCCCTTATATACTCCCAATTGAGTTTCTAGCCGTTGGAGACCGTTGGGATTGAATTGGAGCCGTTGGAGCCTCTATTTCCCGCAATTAATGCAATTCTGCAGCTGTCTGTATCGATACACGGGTTACCGGTATCGATACGCCCTTCTTAGAAACTAGCTGTTAAGCTCTTAGCTGTCTAACCGTATCGGTACGCGTGTACCTGTATCGGTACAACTACTAGCCGTTGCGCTCAGTCTTGCTAACCGTATCGAAACACCTTGATCTATTTGCTAACCGTATCGGTACGCCTTGGTTTGTTTGGCAAACCGTATCGGTACGTGTTGGTATGTTTCGATACACTCTGCAATTTGAAAAACCATTGGGAAATAGTCGTTGGGAGTATTTAAAATGGGGATCGGTACGTGTACATGGGTATCGGTACGACCCTACCCGTATCGGAACGCCTAGGGGCGTATCTGTACGATTTTTGATTTCTGGAAAAATACTGTAGCTGAAACCCTTGAACTGTATCGATACGGGATATACCGTATCGATACGGGGTATACCGTATCGGTACGTCTGTGTTGAAAACGTTAGTTTAGCTACTTTAAAACATTTCCAAAACCTCTCAAAAACTTCTCAAATTTAATTTCAAGTTGTTTGGACTTAAAATCATTTTTGAAATCTTTTCAATTTAGTCTAAAACTATTTTTTAATTATTATATCAAAACAAATATCTTAACAAGCTCTCTTTTTGATATAATAAAATCAACTTGAAAAATTGTTTTTGAGATTCTTCCCCTTCGTAAAAATAAAATTAGAATAAGAGATTAATTTGTTAAAATCTTTAAGCTCCCTCTTATCCACTTGAAAAATCAATTTTGCAAAACATTATCCCCTTTTTGTTATATCAAAAATGGTTCAAACCAAAGTTTGAAAACTTTTAAGTCCATAACAATGGAGAGTTTTAAATAAAATTTGACAAAAGTAAGTTTTGTTTAAAATTGGCTCCCCCTTACTCAAGCATCATTCAAAAGGTTAGTCCAACATATATAATAAACTAGTTGAATTAAAATAAATAAATCAAATTAAAATAAACTAAATTCAACTAATTTTACCACACTTGAACCAAGGGAGGATGTGAAGCCTTCTTTCTTCAAGTGTTCATCCTTTGTGTGTATAGAGCTCCCCTCAATCTTATCACTTGTTGATCAAGGCTTCATCACACCTACAAAAGACAATCATTTGATTTTTGGTATCCAAATTGCTTTGGATCCATAGGCATTAGTAGCACATAATTTAGTCCCCTTAGGAATCTATTTTTCAATTTTATCACTTGTTCATCCTTTGTAAATGTAACACTGTTATGTTAGTGTATGATGTCGTGTAGTACTGTCACGCCATATAAAGGTGTTTATCGTTAGTGAACTAACGATTTTTATCCATTGAAGAGTCATTTTGACCCAAAATAAAATAATAATAGTCAAAGTGCTCCGAAAAAATATGCGCCAAACTAACTATTCAATCGTACATTAGAAATATTTTTTTTCACTATATCTAAAAGAATCGTTGAAGGTCAATTATATGATTTCTTAATTCTCTAAAATAAGAATGAGAATGAAATTAATGAATTAATTAAATTATTAAGTGTGGATCGACGGCGAGGCTTTCAACATCGTTGAACACGTGAAATTGTGAAAAACAAAGTCTTGCTAGACTTTTCTCACTTGCTTCCCTTTGCCCACTAGAACCAACTATGTCGTCCACGAAATTTCCATGCATTGCTATATGCAAACTAGTCTGAAATCCACCCCCTCTCTCTCTCTCTACATGAAGATGGCAAATCAAACACATTCTCATCAATATATAGAGAGAGGAGGGTAAGAAATGCAGAAATGGAGGTTGGGGGAATCTTGTCGCAGGAGCGATGGCACTGCTTATACATGTATATAACTCAGAGCAGTGCCGTCGCCTTGAGACAAGATACCTGCAACTTCTTTAATTTGCTCGTGCTCATTAACCTTGTACATGTTCGGTTGCATGAGAAATGGCTTATCAATCTCGTTATGTCCGAATCTCCGGTAACACACGATATCAACGACAACGTCCGAATGGAAAGTCTGGCGCCAGTGTACTGCAAGCTTGCATATGTGAACGACCGCCTCTATGTCGTCATCGTTAACATGAAAAATGGGAGCATTTAAGGCCTTGGCAACATCGGTACAATACTCCGAAGATCGTCCGGCCCTCGGATCAGTCGTAAATGCCACTTGATTGTTCACTACAATGTGTATAGTTCCACCGGTTGTGTAGTTTGGCAGTGCACTAAGGTGTAGAGTTTTATATACCACACCTTGTCCTGCAAAACTTCCATCCCCATGAATCAATACGGCCATGTTCTTAGTCCGCTGCACGATCGAACATCTCCTTCATACCCGAAATTAATGTCTCCCCACCTTCAAGCCCAAATCTTTTAGCTGTTTTCATTTTTGTTGCCAAGAAACTTTCAAACTGTGTACTCTACATGAGTCTATAAAGAATTACAACGTGGAAGTCCTTATTATAGTGGATAGGTGTAGGAATTTCGATATTTTCTATTAACCAATTACATTTCTCCCGTTCGTCGATGTGCATAAAATTGTACCCGATGCTCCCACAATATGCTTGCTCGAGACGGGTCAATATCGGCCTAAGAGTCTGAACCGGTCTATTTTCAGATAAAAATCCAAACATACTTCATACACCATAAAGAATTCGCGGTCAAGATCTGTTTCGGTGAAACCATAGAAATGCAGGGTCTAACACATCAGGAATTTCCCTTTCTTCCAAACCAAGGGGGTCTAATTTTGATTTTAGGTGACCATTAACTTGGTAGTCCCTTACAAGCAACATCAAACGCATGCTCTCTTGTATAGTTTGGCCCGAAACTCCGGCCGGCCCGATGCATGTCCAACAAAATTTCTGAAGAAGTTTCCCAAGATTCATTGACACCGTTCAGATCAGATTCTCTGGCTCTTTGAAGTTCTTTCAAGTACATACTACTCGTCCCATCGAGAAAGCTATCGACTAGCTTCGAAAGAGGCACAACACTTGGAACAAGTGAGGCTTTCGGTGGAATGAAAAGGTGGCCTCCCTAAACGAAAGATTCGTCTTCTTATTGCATATGATCCACCTTGGGAAAGAGTTCTTCGGATAGCTAATTTTCCCATATATGAACTTGCTCTAAACCAAGCCATTACCTGTGACACAAGGTATCCAGAAATAAATGCCAATAAAAGATCAAGATTAGTTTAATGGCGAAACAACCAACTCACTGGTTAGATAGAGATATTAGAAGAAACTCAAAAGTATTAAAAAACAAACAGTAATTAACTGAGTAACAATGGTACAAGGGTTAATTTCTGAAAAAAAAGTAAAAATTGAAATTTATGGTACAAAAGATCAAGGAGATAACTATGGAGTTGGTAGTTAAGTGTTGATTATAAGGTAGTAAAAATTAAAATTTGTGATCAAATAAACTCTTTTTTTGTTAATTTGGGATGATTATAAGGTAATGTCTTTAAATCTTTCTTAACCATTGATAACGGGCGCGCACACTCTGCAGATTGGTGTTTCAACTGAATTATCATTTGATAGTGAATTTTAAAATAAAAATTTGATTATCGACTAATTTGCGGCACCGATAAGAATGTATATAAATAAATTATATAAGTGCTAGGAAGACTGATGTTTAATCAATGAATCAAGTTGTTAATGGCCGTTTTGTTTATCCCATTTACAGCTTCCAGTTCAGACTCTCGCTCCCTTATCTTTTCCTTCATATATAAATATAAAAGAAATTGCTATGGAAAGAGCAAATGAATGGTAACCAAGATAAGTACAATCTACCTTCAATGCACGTAACATGGTAGCTTCATGACTCCTAGTTATACCTTTCTCTTCTTCCTCCTCGCGGGGACTCAAGAAACTAACCTCCCTACGACGACCTCATCGGACGAAATCTCCGTATTTCAACTTAGACCAGCATAATCCTTTCTTAAGAACCTCCATTACCCAAAAGTTACATTGATTTCTTTGCCCTACAAGTTTGGACAAAGTTTGGATTTTCTCCTCACCATGGTTTAATTTTCATTAATTGTCTCTTAAAAAAAGAGATTTAACTAATTGTTAATTTTTTTAAATAACAGTGTCTATTGTCTAATTTTTCAATAATTTAAGTAGAAATTAATCCTATCAAGTCATTAATAATGATTTATACATGTGGACAATACAGTCAAAAAGTCTAATTTAGATATCGAGTGTCGTATTAATCACTGAAGTAATCTAAATCTAAGAAATCCTAAAATGGTACTTATATTTATTTATTTTTATCCTTAAATCAACATTCATACATCTGGTGAAGCACTAAAATATTAAACATTCATCATAGTGAGCATTTAACCTAATTCATGCTTTGGAACTAAGCCAAATAAGTAAAATCGGACACAATGGAAATTTCATAATATTTTTAATCATACTCTCGTATTTCATGCTCAAAATAGAAAATTGACACTTTATACCAACTCAGAATCATAAATATTAGTGTCATGCAAAATTTGTTTTAATCAGATTTCAATCATTACTTTAATTGCATAAACATGACATTCTATGGACTAAATTGTAAACTTTTGATTAATTTCATTTCTAACATGCAATTATAAAATTTTCAGTTCAAACACGAAATTAAAGTTACTAACAACTTACTGTTGAAATTTCAGCTTAATTTGAATTACTGTTCACTTCCAATTCAACTTGCAAAATTTGGAGACTAATTTGTAAAATATCATCTATTTAATTACCAAAAAGTAAAAACTAACTTTTTAAGCTTTAAATGATCTTTCATACTTTTTCGCGTGAACAAAAAAGGTAAAGGGTTAATCCTTTTTCATGAAGGATCGATCATTTTGTAGAGGGATAGATCCTTTTAAAAATGGATCGATCATTTTTATTCAAGCAGCTAAGGGATTGATCATTTTTCTGAAAAATTATAAATTCCAATTTGAACAAGTATAAATGAGCTAACAATCAAACATCTAATTATTTATATAGTTAATGAACATCTATAAACATATTTTTTTATTATTCTAAGAGTGAGTACAAAGTAGTATTTGTTCGTTTGGAGAAATTATTACATGAACCCTTTCCACCCTGTCATCAATGGTCCCAAATTATTAAAAATTTTCAAATTAATATTTATTTCCATGTCACTTACACATAAGAAAACCAATCAATTAAAATGTTGCCAAAACTACACCAAACCTCTGGCATTTCTTTACCTTTGCATTAATTAAAATTAAACTCTAAATCCTAAACCTTAGACCCTACTAAATCCTAAATTCTTAAAGCCTAAAACAGAACCCTAAACCCCAAAACAGAGTTAAAAAAAGACAAATTTTTTAAAATAATTATTGCAAAAATAAAGAATAATCCCTCAAGGAAAGAATTTATAATTTTAATTAATACAAAGGTAAAAAAATTAAAAAAAAAAAGGTCTATAAATGCGGCAGGTTTGATGTAATTTTGGCAGCATTTTAATTGATTGATTTTTTATGTGTAAATGGCATAGAAATAAATATTGTTGCGGAAATTTTTATTAGGTTGAGACCATTGATTACATTGTGGAAAGGGTTCATGTAATAATTTCTCGTTCGGAAGACTCTCAAACCATTTGACAATGAATGCTCAAGCACCCTTGACATACGATAAAGGGAAGAAGCAATTCGAGCAATCTATTTCCACGTTGACTTGAGCACCACTATAATAGCACTTGGCATCTAAGCAATCTACTTTCCGAATTATATTGAACCAGGCATATATACATTTACCAGGTTACCTCCAGCCTACAATTCACAGAGCTTAGATCAGGAACTTAAAGTCCAATGATCCAGAAACAAATGAAGGATGCTCAGTAAGGTTTGTGGATATAGATACGCCATAGAACATATGACGGTAAAGTGTAAACGTTTTTTTTAATATATGGTTCAGTATTAGAACAACTCAGTTCCGGTCCGACAACTCTTTCATCTGCAGTAGCACATGTGGTATATGGGATTGTAACTATCATGGACTCGTTAAAAACCAGGCCATGCTGAGCATGGCTAGCATATGTTACACGCAACTTTGAGTAACAATAAATGTCGTGTATCGAGCATATCGGTATTTCGATCGATTTTAGCAAGAGTCGGACTTAGCTGCTTCGTGACTAGATTAGAAAATTGTAAGATCATTGAATCAATACTAAGATCAGCTGGTTTTCCCTAGTACTATCTAGACTGGCAAACATGTCAAAATTCATGTAACACAAATTAGAAGAAAAACTCAACAGATTCAATCAACCAATTAAAAAGTAAAAAAGAGTAGAACACCTGTTAGATGTCTCTTTCCACTGGACCAGTTCTGCTAAGATTGGAAGCCGTCTTATCAGTTCTTTCCACCACTAACACGTCTTCCAACAAACACCTGACCAAATCCACCTTTACCAAGCTTTCTTTCTATCTTGTACATGGGAGATCCCCAACTTGAACCTTCAAAGTTAAAAGGAAAATAAATCCCATTAACCAAACTAAACGAAAATTCATATTACATAACTAGAAAACAACTATTACCAGAAAGAAAGAGAATGGAGAAAAAAGGACTTTCCATTTTGGGGAAAACAGTTGATTTTAACCTTTCCTCGTTTCCTCAAAATTCAACCCACCCAAAGGTGGTAGGTTAACATTCATTCAGCTAAAACCAATCACTTCATATAATTAAACACAGTTTAGTAGACAAACAGCCTGGGATTAATTGGCTCTCAGCATTTTTACCAGACAACAATTACACAAAAACATAAAGGACTAAAAAGATGAAAGGGTGCTGTCATTAAAAATATTGGAGAAGCAAGTTCCAAAGACAACAGTAATTTCAACAATAAAACAAAGCAATTCAGAAAACAAAGCAATTCAGAAAACAAAATGAAGAACAAAGCAAAACCACAAGCATACCCTCTCCGGGAAAGGTGCAGTATTCCCCTCCTCTTCCTTTCCGGCAGCCTTTTTAGCACTCAACTCACCGCTATCGTCCCCCATCGCAACCTCCTTCTCTTCATCAACTTTCACCAACTCCTTCCTCACAATATCGTTCTCTCCCTCCGTAATCACAACCGCCTGATGATTAAAATTATGACCCTCGCTTACTTGCAGCTACAACGACCTGAGGGTTGCTTCCACCTTCAATCTTTTGGCGGCCAACCTCGTCCTCGGCCAACCTACCTCAACAACCTCAGCCGCACGTTTCCGACCTCGATTCCTCCGCCTCGTTTGCGTTCCTGCTTCTTCTGGTTGCTGCGGCTGCGCTAACTTGGCGCGGCCTCTACAGACTCCTTGTCGAAGCTCAGGCATTTCATAAACCCCATACAACTGAGACGAAAACCCAGTAATTCAATCATTGCATAGTTTCTTCTACAGGGAAGATATTTATTAGAAATTTGAAATTAATGGGGGAAATTGTTATTTCCAGAACAAATTTAAGGAAGCCTGGGTTAGAGAGATGATTAAAAGATGAGGGGGGGGTTTTGAGGGTTAGGGTTTAGCGGAGGGAAGTTGTGGAGAAAATTCTAAAGAAAATTGAAGGAAATGAAAATTGGGGGATGGAACGAGGCGCGGACAAGACCGACTCCCCAAGTTTTTGTTAAACGCCGCTACATGCCACTCTATTATTAGTAAATTTACAATTAAATCATCATATTTTTAAAATTATAATTCAATCACTCAATTAAACCTTGTGCCATTTAATCTTAACGATTGTACGAAGTATAATATTTTTATTCATGCAACATCCAGAACTTATTTTAGAAAATGATAATTAAGTCCTTAGTATCATCATCAACAGTTATTCATAAGGATCGATAAAATTCAAATTTTACTATAAGATTTACTTAGATTTCCTCATTCGATTCATTAGATTAAATTTTTAAGCATCTATTTCAAAAACCTCATAATTATTGAATTTCTTGAATCTCAACCTACATTATCAGTCGTTAGATGATCTATATAAAGTTAGGATATGTTCTTCCTCTCATTAACAACAATCTCTCTATTGTTGAAATCGTCAAATAAAATAGAAAAATACAAATAACTTAACTACCACCCCATGTGAAAAGACAACTAAAAACATTTTATAATGGCATCGTTTAACGTTTGTTTGAGATTTAATAATAAAATGATTTAATTGTTACATTCAATTATTTAAACGAATAGACTACATTTTTTTAAAATATAATAATTATAAACTTACTCAATAACAGTTATTAATAATAGGCTTGTAAACAAACCGAACGTTCAGCGAAAAGTTCGTTTATTTATTAAACGAATAAATATGAACAAGTTCGTTTAATTAAATGAACGAACACAAACAAATGGCTCATTTGTTCATTTACGTTTGTGAACATTCGGTAATCCGTTCATTTATGTTCGTTCATTTATATCCGGTCCAATCTCCAAAGCCGTTTAAAATATTAAGACCTAATAAATTTTAACCTTAAACTCATTAATACTTTAAAATCTAATTAATTTTAAACCCAAATAAAAATACTCAAATCAGTTAAAGAAAATATAAACACTAAAATTATTTGGAAAGAAAAAACTCTTCTCAAATATAAACTCGATTAATTTTATGTTCGTTTATGCTCGTTTACATTCGTTCATTTGTGTTCGTTTATCATTTTAATGAACGAACATGAATGAACAAGAACAAGTTACATTCCTTAATGAACGAACATGAACAAGTAATTCCGTTCGTTTAGTTGTTCGTGTTCGTTCGGTTAAAGTTAAACGAACGAACACGAACACACCATTGTTCGTGTTCGTTTACAGGCCTACTAATAACTAACCTTTTTAAAAAAGAAAAAACAATGTTTGATAAGGGATTCAAGAGATTATTTGAAATATTGGCAGGAGGATCAACAGAGGGTTCGAACGAGGCTAGCTCCAGCTATGTCCTCGGCGAATGATGTTGGTCCAACTGCTCTTTGGAACTGCTGAGTAGACAACAATTTTTGCCCGAGAACATCGATGACGTACTGGTTTCATAGTCCGTAACGCGAGCAGTGTATTCATGGTCGCTAGGGTCGCACACTGTCCAGGATTTTTCTATCCGAGAGTGGCCGAGGCGCTGCGATGGTAAGTAAGACACCAGTCGGGGGCGGGCGCTGTTTCTTCCACGGGAATTTGGAAGCATCGTTATCGACTGTAAGTACATGCTTCTTGATCGTAAGGATATTCAAGTTCGTTGGATTAGACAAACGGCTAAATGGGAAGCTTCATAATCAAGCTAGGAATGTTGTCTTTTGAGGGTTTTCAAGTACTACAAACTTGTCCTACTTGTGTTTTATCTTGAATGATGTTGTTTGAGTTGGGGTGAACAAAATTTGATTCGATTCGAAAAATTAATCTTTGAATCAAATCAAATTGGTTTGACTTGTAATTTTGTAAACCCTATGTACCAGAAAAGCAAAGAATATCTATATGCATCTATGATATAATGAATTCTCCGAGCCTAGTGCATCTTGTTACGAATCAGCTGAATATTTAACCATTGTTGAGTAAGTACCATATATGAATAACATATACTATTAATAATGGAAACAATACCAGTTTTTAATCCCACCAAGCTTCCCAACTTTCTTCTCCCTTAACTCCGATTCCACCTCTGTAAAGTAGCCAATTTGTCCAATCTCTGAAGTCCTCCACAGTCCTTGTAGACAAAAGGAATGGCAAAAGGGGTAACGAATTTAGGAACGATCCCGCATCTAAAGAGAAATAAATAGAATAAGATTGCTTACTTTTGCCACTCAAACCCAGAAGGATTGAACAAATAGGGAGCAAAAAGCCATGAAAGAGCCATAAACCAACTGCTTATTGAAAGAAGAATGTAGGACAATGCACCATCATTATACCCATATGCAAGGTACACCACCAACAAAAGCACAACTTCTAGCCTGAATGCACCGCAAAAGATTAACTAAGTATGGCTGGTTCAGTAAAAATAAACACACACACAAATGTACAAAGAGAGAGAGATATACTCTTTAACAAAATGACTGCGAGAATATAATCTGTAGTTCTCAGAAAATTTAATCACCTGAACCATGGAGCATGGTGCCATGGTTCTCACTAGAACACATCAAGAACAAAAGATAACCAAATAAATAAGAAGTCTGATGCAAATGCTGAATGACAAGCCCACCCATCATTCTATTGAATTTTGTGCACAAAATCACATGAAACCAAGATGATTAAACTGAATGTGGTATTATAATCATGGACCTTGCAATGGTGTGCAAACACATTGAGGAAAAAACCGAGATTAGAATGGATTCATTACTAGTGATTTAGAATACAAAAATTTAAGTTGCCGCTTATCATAAGAAAATAGATATCAATTAAATGGGTTGTATAAAGCCATATAAAGGCAACAGTAGGAAAGAAAAAAGAACTAATTGCCCTCAGGAAGCCTTGCTCCAAGATGAAACCCAAAATCATTGGCACAGCCGAGAAGATGCCAATTTGAAACAGAAACTGAGTATTTAGAGCAGCTTCAAGAGCAGTGTTGTCAGTTATTCGAGCTCTTACTTGCATTGTTTCACCAACTCCAGAAAGTGCCTGAAACAAAATTTTGGATTAATACCCAGCTAAACAACCATACATGTGTACACATACAAACGCACATATCCATGTATGTGCAAACAACCACACAATATTGAAGGACAACCAGAAATAGAAAAAACTGCAAAGCCAATCACTACAGTGAACTTAAATAACACCTAGTTTGATTTAATTGTAGTTAGAACATCTAAACATCTTACTTACCAAACCTTCCATAAAGGAAAATATATATAGTCCACACGGTTAACTGCAAGAAGAAAAATAACCTTGTTCAGCAATGAAAATACAAATTTTAATAACATAGATACATAATGCTGCATGAAGGTATAAACTACATTGCATTTTCTTGCATGGAGGAAAACCCATCTATAGCCGACATTTTGAAGATAACGAAAGCATATAAAAAAGAGTGCATCAAAAATTAAAGGCACCAAAACTGCATGAAACTCTTTGCCTATAGCAGGCACAGTTTTCTGATTAATAAAAAATGTAACATTAACCATTTTGTAGACAACAAACATGCATAGAATCAATACACAGAGCTAAAATATGATGAGGACAAACACAAATGCTACAACATGAACATTGAATCATATATATTCACTTAAGTAATATATACACGTGTACATGTAATACACGCGTGTATACATGGCTCAACTAAGTATTCAACACTTTGTATCAGTTAACAACAGCAGTTATGTAACAGTCGCATACCATGGTACAAAAATAGTATGCCACGGTGGTAAAGTATAATGACAACATTCTGAAGAAGTCAAACAGCAGCCCAAGCCTGTATACATCTCGACTAAGAACCTGTTCACCGTTACCACCAGCAACCTTCCCTTCAAATAAAGCAATCTGATTGAGCCAGTAGGGATTCTGAACAGGCGCGATAGGAGCGACCACACAGGGTCCCGAGAGAGAGGCCCAAAAATAGAGAACTTAAGTTAAATAGTTGTAAAATCAATTAGAAAATTGTATATATAATTATGTGTATATATATAACAATTATCTAAATCTTTAAACATGCAAAAAGAATGATACCTTTTAAGTGAAAATGTTTGATTTTTAGATGATTATAAGTCAACTTTTTGTTGCTCAAGAGAATAATATAATAATATTCTTTCTATTAAGGTAATTTTTTTGATAGAAAAAAATTTATATCTCTTGCTTATTATAAATTAAGTGCCGCATTTTAAAAATTGTATAGGCCCCTAAAATCTTTGAATCGTCCCTGGATTGAGCCCAACATCTCTTCCTTTGCCAACCTACAAATTCAAGTCGATAACTCACATCTCCATGCTGTGTGATTTGAAAAGAAGATATAATGTAGAACAAGTATTCTAAAACTCTAAACAGTAAGAAATAAGCCAAATTCTAAAAAGGAAAACTTTCATACACAGGCCGTGTAAACTTTAGTTTACACGTGCCTTTTAATTTTAGAGGTTAGGATTTTAGTTTAGGGTTTAAAGTTTAGGGGTTTAGGTTGTAAGCTTTAGAATTTAAGGTTAGTGTTTAGAATTTAGTGTATAGGGTATAAAGTTTAGGGTTTAGTTTTTTAGAGTTAGGGTTAGGAATTTAGGATTTGGATTTTTATAATGTAAATATACATGCTTGTGTAAAATTAATTTTACACAGCTTGTGTATCAAAGTTTTACCCATTCTAAATTATCAAAATAAAATACTAAAATACCAAGAAAACATTAAAAAAATCAGAAATCCAGGAACACCCAACTAATATAACATGCATACTAACTAGCCTAAGAAACTAATAAGATGCAAAAAAGAGAAATATCCTCAAATAAGGATAACTGTTAGGTAAAGCATATAGGTAGTTTCAATTTCTCACTTCATGCTTTTCTTGTTCGCAATGCTTGGGTTTGAAGTGAGATGTGGTCCTTTTGGAAGGGGGAAACTGTACAACCCTTTGGTTTCTATATGTATTATCACAGTGATTTGATTATTAAGTTTCCAAATGATTTCAGCCTTGTACTTTACTTGAACTCTAGGTCCTTGGTTGGGCTCAAGCAATGCCTAGATTTACTGCTGAACTTATGAAGCATGTGCAAACATTCGAAACAGAGTTATATGATCATTGGGAGGCATGTTATTGATAAAAAGCATGCCCAGTGGGACTCGAACCCACAATCGCTTGATTAGGCCATGGGTGCTATTGGATGTTTATACTATGCAATATAAAGATTTATAATGTTTGATTTAAGCCTACGGGTCAATTTATAACCCTCAGTAAAAAATCAAAAAAATAATCAAGTCCTCATAAATTATTTGCACCCAATTTAGCACTCATGAATTTTTTACACTTAATTTATCTCTCATAATTTAATTAAGTCCTTTTATAATGTTGACCATTAGTGGACTCTTATGATAAACATTACGAAAAGACTTGATTGATCGTAATTTGAATTGCAAGGATTAAATTAGATGTGAAAATTTTATAATGACTAAATTGACTTTTTACTAAAAGCTATATTTATATTTAAGCCTAATTTTTATGTTAGATGTTTGTTCTTGCCGTTTTTTTTTTTTTTGAACTTTACAGAGAAAATTAGGAAAATATATATTGATGAGCCTGGTTAGGTCCAGCAGGCAAAGTAGCTAATAATTAACATAAATTCGGTCCGGTTAAAAAAATAATTTAGACACTTAAATTATAAAAAAAGATAATTTAAATATTTATTTTTCATTTTAAGCCAAATATAATTAATAATATTCGAGTTAGCATGTTCGTATATTATTTTTTTAATAAATTCGTTCATACTATCAGGTCATTATTGACAAGGCTTCTTACTCAATAAATGGTTAAGCGATTGTTCACACGGTCAAAAATAGTAGTATATGCAAAAGGATATGGAGGGCTTGTAAACATATCTTTATATAGATTCGAATACAACTTTTTCATGAAAACTTAAAATAAAAGATATTATTATAATGAATCAAACCAGACAGCAATGTGAAACGGACCATTTCTGAAGGGTTTTGTCTTGACCAGGTCATGGATTGATTGGATCTCCACCTCAAAGTTGTCAACGTTTATTTGAAACCAAATTATGATGCAGACCGAGAGGGATTTGACTTTGGATTCCGTCTCCTTAACCAAACCTTAGTTTCACACCATCTGGTCCACAGCCAAATCCCTTTCTTTCATCGTGTTGTATGGACTAAAGAATCTCCCGGTCTTGCTTCTACATGCACAACTTTTTGCATATATTTATGTCAGACTGGGAAAGCAGCAATGGAGATAAAAGCAGCAAAGAGATTGGGATGGAATCTTGTCGCAAGGGAGATGGTGTTTATTTCATTTATATTTTTTGAGATACATATCATCTCTCTGCGTCAAGTTTCATGCCAACTCTAATCTTATTCGGTTTTCTTGGCATTGTTTGTTTTGTCTGGCAAACTTTTACAAGGTTGGTGCACTATTTCTGTTCTTTTCCATCTTTTCATGGTACAATGAGTTGAGGGGGTGTTGCGGGCAATCACATTCTTTGAAAATTTTAGATTTTTATATAGTTCAGATATTTTTCTTTGTATTTTATATTGGTGGTCTAATTTCACATCTTTAAAATTTTGACTATTCAGACTTTTTCTCATTTATAAATCAAAAGATACTAAGCGCTTAAGCATGTTTAATCTTATGTCCTCATGTATATTGTAGCAATAGCAATGTCAATCGAGTCATGCTAAATTGACATTTGTAGGTGTTTTTTAATTATGAGATTCTTCACCAACCGGTGACACAATTGAGTAAAAATCTTCCTAATCATCAATTTATAACTTTTGAGCTACTCTAGAATCTAGATAATAATATATTTCCTTCAAAAAAAATTGAATGCGGTTTCAATAATTTGGTATTATCTCTAAACTTTCCTCTAATCTTTTTCTTAGCTACTCGACAATTCTTCCCCTAGCGCCTCAAATTTTGTTTTGTAGCCGGCAGCGACATTGGTTTTATTACCGGTTGTCGACCGCCGAATTTATTTTTATTTTTTAGTTTTTCAATAAAATAATTCTATCTTTGTGACACAATTTTTCTGCCTTTATGGCACGTTTATCTCTGTCTATTGGCATGTTTAACTATGTCTATTGGTGTGTTTATCTCTGTCTTTTAGCATGTTATCTTCTATTCCTTCGGTCGTTTTGGCCGTTCTTTATTTTAAGTTTTTATCATGGTTGGATTTGACGACGCCACAACTAATTAAGATGGCGCTTATTTGTAATCCTGCTGATCTTCCTTGCTCTGGACCTTCGATTTAAATTTGGATACGCGATTTGCGCTTGTGAAGAGTTTCTCACGATGCTCGGCTTCAATTTGCGTTTTTCTGTGGTCTATCCATAACTTCATCCCCTTTTGTAGTTCGTTTTGCCGATGTAGTCATGTTTCGTATCTATTTTTCGAAAGAGTATTTGGATGGGTTTATAACCTTTTCATGTATTGTTTATGTCTGATCTAAAGTTGCTAGTTTTAGAATAATGTTCAAATTATGTATTTAGTTTACAACGATAGTTTGTACACCTTATTGTAATTTTGGGTATTTTCTCGTTAACAAAACTAGTGGCTTTGATATTATGCATGTATTTTTCTCGCTAAGCAGGGTTAACTTATTAATAACAAAAACTCACTACAACAACAACAAAAAATGAGCAAGTCCTATTACAGAAGACCGAACACATCTTACCTAATCAAATCAAACCCAGAATTTTATCAACTCATGAAAAATTGACATAAGATAACGACAAGTATAACGATCACACAATAAAAAAGACACTAATATTTTACGCGAAAAATCTTTAACAAGAAAATCACAAACGAAGGAGAAATTCATTACAATGTTGAAATAATGCAAGAAATCTGTGTTTGTGCAGTTAACATTGTTTGTACTCAATGAACGACACACTACAACCCTAAACTACTCTACATACTTATAGGATTACAAAATAAACTCGTGTGGTAAAAAATCCACTCAAATTAAGTTACAGATTTTATTTGTCTCACAATTTTATTTCTTCACTAAGTAATTCGCACTACGAATGTTTCGGACCGGAACAATATGAAATTCAGATCACAAACACTAACAAAAATAATTCTATTTGAATTCCCAATATCAAATGCCATGACTAAGGCAACTCATTTTTCATTTTCTTGTTGGCTCCTACGAAATAAACAATGCACGAAATTTCTAGGTGGGAGAGATAATTTTAATGAACTCATTAATACTTAATTATATGGAGTTTATCAAAGTAAGTAAATTACTAGCAAGCTTCCATTTGGAAAATGATGAACAAATAATAATAAAAAAAACAATGCTCAACTTTGTTGAATATTCGAGTATGAACTTTTAGGGTTTTTCCATCACCTTCTTCGTAATTTTTTTCTTAGAAAATAAAAATACTTTACATTATAGAAAAAAAAATGTCAAGTCTTTTGGCACTATAAATAGCTACGATGGGGAAGAAAGGGAAGAATGCAAGTGAAAAAGATGAGGTGAAGGTGTGATGTCGCAGGAGAAATGACATCGACACCGATAATTCAAGTTATTGTTTTTCGGTCTGTGTCGTACTTTTGCGACATTAAATCTTTTTACTTCATTGTTATTTAGTTCACTGATGAGCTTTCGAGGTACTTCTGCAACAATAAATCATTGTACTTTATTTTTATTTATTTTTAAATTAATTTTGATGATGCGAGGTTTTGTCAATTCTCAATGTTTTATTACCATATCCATATAAATGAAACGTCATGACAAAGAAAGGAGATGAATGATCAAGGTTAATATCTCGTACAATAATATTATATATTTTTTATACACTATCAACGAATCAGATGATATAACATCATATATAAAAATTAATTTAAAAATTAATAATATATAATTATTTAATTCATTAATAATATATCAAATAACATATCATTGATACATCAAATATTAATTTATCAAATCAACAAGATTAAGATAAAGAATTTGTAGAGCAAGCACATTTGGCCGGTTGGTCAAGTTGTTTATCTTTGTTCTTTCATATTCTCCTAAGTCATAGGTTCTAGACTCACTAACAAAACTCATCTTTTTTTCTCCTATAGACATCTTTCTTTTTCCCTCTAAATAAGATTAGGATTAAAATTAAAATTTATTTAAAAATAAAAAATTTGTAGAATCTATCAAATATTCATGGTCATGTAATTGCATAATCGCAATGATGATGTTCTTTACATTTACACAATTGCAATGACTTTTGGTGCATTTTTTTTCTTTCTGCTCTCCCTATTATATTCTGACCACTGTCTCCTTCCCCTCTCTAGCCTGCAATTTTTTTTTATTTCTACATAGTCGATGACGATATCAGTTTTAATGTTAATTATCGACAGTTAATAATATTTTTTTATTTTTTTATTTCGTTTTTTATTTTATAAATTTTAAATTTAATAATTATGTCCTTGTGACATACTTTTTTTTTACTTTTTGGTACCTATCTTCTGTCTTTTGACACTTTTTTCTCTTAATCGATCACTTGGCCGCTTCTTTTTTTATTTATTTTCTATTATGGTTGGATTTGACGTCGCCACGACTGATCAAGATGGCGCTCCTTTGATTATCCTGTTGATCTCCCTGTTTTGGACGCTCAAACTGGATTTGAATACGAGCTTAGTCACCGCTCTTGTTCACGATTGAGTTGTGGTAATAATCGTGTTGTCAACGTGTCTTATTACTGTAATATGCATTTTTTAATGTTGTTTGTTGTTGGTTATTTCCTTTCATCGCCATGCTTTGGTGATGTTTGTATCTATTTTGTTTTGAGTCTTTGAGTTAAGGTTTTTACCTTTTCTTTCAATGGTACTGTTTATGATCTAAAGATGCTAGTTTTTGGGTTTTTAAGAATATGTCCGGATCAAATTTATTTACCTGAGTTGTAAACTCTCATTGTAGTCTTGTATTTTTCCTCTTTTAATAAAATTGACATACTCACATTCAAAAAAATATGATTACGATGGAGAAATTTTAACGAGATGGTAAAAAAAAAAAACTCTTACTAATTAATTGGAAACTATTTCATATTTCTTTCGATCTTTAGTAATATCTCACGTATACTTTTCTATATTTTCAACCAAAACAACAAGAACAATTATTCTATTGTTATTTTTTATTATTTTTGATATTCGATCCATTGATTAATTAATCTAAATTAAATATCACATAAATGCATTATGCAGCAACTATTCTATTTTTTTTCTTTGTTTACAACAACAGAATTAAGATTTTTTTTAAAAAAAATTTCCAATGTGGAGATTAAACACTGCCCTCACGTTTCAGTTAAAGTGAAGAATACCAAATCTCGGACACGAGAGTAACAATGTCCATTGAAACACTAAAAATATGAGCAGAGAACAAAGATTGTGATTAAAGCATTAGGTTTTATTCACGTCAAAAGATTGCTGTTGCTTGATGTTTAAGCCTTGATTATGGGGAATGGACAACATTCTTTTGTCGTAAAACTCAAGAATACGGCTACACTGGCAGAAAGACCTAATTGAAATAATATCAATAGTTGAAGGACTCAAATAGAATGTTTTGAAAATTTGGATCAATATGGAATTTAGATATAATTTGGGGACGTTGGTGCAAATCACCCTAATTATATATATGGTACTGTACATGGCTAATTAAGGAAAGGATTAGTATTTTCATAAGTGATGCATATTTTATAATCTATTCAATCTGGAACAAATAAAATCACGCAATTGCAAGGCAAAAAAAAATTCTATTTTTAAAAACTTTGTTCAATTTGTGATAGTTACATTAGCACTGCAAATATATGCATCCATCTCAACTAATCCACATAGTGATCTTGTCTACTTCCTGCCCCTTGCCGGAAGGAATACCGAATACTCGATCCATCATCTTCATCTTCTGATTTATGTATAACCAAACCCCAATTGCCATGAACGTGCCATTAACCAAGTTTCCGATGGGATGGGATGGTATCATTTGCATTGCCGCGGCCGAAAATTGTCATTGGATAGAAGAGAGTTGATCAAAGTTTCCAACCTTGTTGCTCCATGGCCGGGCTTGATGACCGTTGTATTACCGATAAAAGAACAAGGATCACTCCCGTTCTGCCCACTTCCTACACACCAACCACCAGGAGTAAACATGTCTGGACCCCGAGACAAGAGCTCTGAGTCGATCTTGTCTAGCACTGGATCATCCTTAGGGAACTTTCTCGCGAAAGGGGTATTGCTGTTAATCATCCTTTCCATGTCGTCAAGCTTGAGGAGATGAGGATGCTGCTTAGGAGGGTTATCCCATGATATAAAATGGAGGTCACTGTTTACCGTAGTGTTACGGAATTCTTGAGCATTACAAATCACGGTGTGGAAGTAACCTTCCGGAGAAGATAAAAAGTTAGCATAGTACATGAGGACCGTTCGAGGTAGGTTGTCCCATCCCCAAATGCAGTAATCGATAAAAGGTCGAGAAAGTGCCATCCAAGCAGAACCTATTACAGAAAAAGAGATGCTTGTCAGAGGTATCACCTAATGCAGATACATCGAACCGCAAACATCTACAGAGATAACAGATTATTGCAACAAGGTATTTAACTTATTTTACAGATGCAAACATGGGAAGATTGATGATGATGAATATGCATAAAATTATCTTTCTAGCACATTCAAATTATGATAAAGACTTGGTTCCTTTGTGTTTTAAGGGGAATTGAAATACTGAACCGATAACCATGGACTTCACCGCATAATTGACACGTTCCATGGCATTTAGCAAACAAAGAAAAGATACAATTAAAAATAATTTAGTTTCTATGTGTTTCTCACTAGCAATCCTTTATGCCGGCAGCATCGCATTCTTTGGGTGCTTTTAGTATGATGCTGCAAACTACAGGCTTAATCGAGTGAAGCAGTTGGGACATTTCATTTACAAGTCTACATACCTATCCACGCCAGAGCAGAAACTCCTAAATCTTGTGATGATATAAAAGGTATAAAAACGAAAATAACCATCCTCTAAATAACCACATCGATAAGCTGCGTTCATACAATTCGAAAGAAGAGAACACGAAAAGGGAAGTTGTTTATTCTCCATAGTCCACCAAATTGACCTCATTTCAAATCTTAGCTCAGCTAAAAAACTGTGGAACCCCAGATCATGAAAATATAACAATCAGATTTGTAATATTGACCTCTAACTTGCTCAATAAAGAATCACCAAATGGAAACCGGATATTCCATTTTCAACCTTGATTCCACTATTTTGACAATTTAACCAAACCTATCCAGTGAAACATAATCTAAAACGATCATTCAAATCTATTAGAGATCATTAAATAACCATTAACTAAACATAACTAAATATAGTAACCAACACAAAACTTTAAGAAAGTTGAAGGTTTAAACATGTTTGCCTGTAAAGAGTTTGAATGCAGTAGGCACACTTCTCCTTTGAGTAACCCAAAACACATCAGATTTCTTCACACTATACAACCCTGGATCTATAATAATTGGCTTTGCTCTATGAAACCTGCCATTTACAACAACAAAAAACCCCAATAATCACTCAGTTTCCATAAATAAAAGATACCCAGAAGAGGAAACTTTGAGCATAATTGAAATCTAAATGTTTCAAAAGTACTCACTCCTTCCACCCAATATTGCTTGTATGATCAATGAAATTCAGATCTCTTGGCAAGTTTGAAAATGTGTGAAACAGATCTGAAAAAAAATAAGATAAAAGAATGATTTTTCAACCCAAAAAATGGGATAAAAAATCAAATTTTGGAATATCAAAACTCACCATCTTGAGTAACAAGGGGATAATCAGAAGCACTGAGATTAATAAACCAATCCCAATCTCCACCTTCTTTCAACAAAATTGCAGCAGCGTGAAGGGTATTAGCAACCATAGTAGGACCTCTATAAGTAACCAAATTAGCCTTCACGATCATCCGAACATTCCCGAATTTGTTAAACAGTTGATGATCTTTCACATACTTCTCCAGATCGAGCCTCTCTTCGGAGCTAGCTTCCCGGTCGAGATGAACCACGTACTGATTCAAAGGATGATAAAGGGCCAAAAGGGTCCTTCTCAGCATCCGGCCGTCGCCGGCGGAGCCCGAAATGAGGTAAGCGAAGCGGGGAGGTACAGGGAGAGTGGAGACAGGGATGGGTTTGAGTTGACTCTCAATGAAAGGGGAGGTGCCTCCGCCGATTACGGCGGAGGGATAGTAGAAGAAAAGAAACGGGGAACCGCCGAAAGAGGTTAACGTTGTTAAAAAGAGTAAAAACAATGAAACGATGGAGCCAACAGCTAATGGCAAGATCCATTTCCGCTCCATTGCTTGATTACTGTTGTGGCGAAACTGCGAGTAATAGGTTCTTAATTTCTTCATTCTTTTTTTAACCTTTTTTCTTCTTCTTTTGTTGGGTTTCTCTGCTTTTTCTGTTGTTTGGATCGAAGGAAAAGAATGACGGAAAATTTGAGAGCTGATCTAATCTATCTGAGAATGTTAGAATTGCTGCGTTGGGAGTGAAATTTAACAGCCGCTTTATTTTCCTCAGGTGTGTTAGATACAGGAAGAACAATTTACCGCCGTGAAAAAGAGGGGATTTAGGACAGTTTAATTAAGAAAATCTTTTATTATCTTTAGAATGTTTGTAGTTTTTTTTTAAAAAAATTTAATATTTTTTAATAGTCTAAAGATGTAAAAATTATATCATGGATCATTTCTGCCACATTATTCATGAGACCAACCAATAAAAATTACTCATTTCATTATTTTTTATGTCATATTTTTACCAAATAAATCTTCACTTAGTAAAAACTGTTTTTAAAATTAATTTACAGTAAATATGAGTGGAGATTCACTTGTTAAAAATATGACATAGAAAAAATAATGAGATAAGTGATTTTTATTGGTTGGTCCTATGGATGACGTGACTCATGATATAATTTCTCTTAAAGGTGATTACAATATAATATATGTTCATACATATTTTTAACCATTTGACAATACGCATACACCTTGTAGACAGAACGATTTGAACCGTGTTTCTTAAGATGAAAATCATCCGTTTTTTTATTAAGACACTTGTTGGATTAAAAAAACTTAATATCTAAATATAATAATAACTGAATAAATACATTAATGGTTTTGGAGTCAATAACAACAAATTTAACAAGTACTTTTTATTATATAAGATTGTGTCATATTTATTATGTCAGTGGAAGGTAAAATTTATATAAAACTGTTTTTGTAAAATTAAAATAGATCTTTTTAAGAGAAAGAATAGTAAGTTTTAAAGACGGTTACTTTTTTATGTTAAGCAGGGATATATTTACATTCTCAAGTAAAATGTCGAGTTTAAATTTATACAAGATGAGATAATATGAATATTTTTAATTATTCGATCAATTAGTAGATCTCTAAAACTTACCTTTTTTAAAGGGATTAGCTTTCTTAATTACTATACACACATTAAAAGACATAAATGTGTAATCACTCATTTTTATCCGATTTGTATAATATTATAGTAGTATTGTTAATTAATATAATAGTATATATGTATTATCTTTAATACGTAAAAAATAATAACAAAATTATTAAAAATAAGAAACAATATAAAATTAAAAGAGAGAGGAGGAGTGGAGCATAATGCTCCACGTCACCCCCACCCCCTTATATTGCCTATAAAAGGCGTGGGGGGCAGCCAATGGAGGCAAGCAATTGGGGCGGGGAAGCCAATTAAGAGAGATGTGCTCTCAGCTCCCCCAATTAAAGAAAGCAGTGCTCTCGATCCCAGGGTGGTTCGAATAATCATCTGATCGAAAGTCCCTTTGTGGTTCGATCGAATTAGTTTTGAACCATAATTCGAGGGCATGGAGATCTTGGTGGGGGTCGGTCAAAGTTTTTCATCTGAGCTTCTAGTGGGGTAAAAAATTCAATTTTTATCTCTGTATTTATTTCAATTTATTATTATTTTAGAAATATGGTAATATATATAGTTGTGTTGATATTTTTAATTATTTTCATGTTTTTATAATAAATATATTTTGTATGTTATATTAGATCTAGTTCTTAAAGTCTCGATATCCAGTTAGGAGTGGTATCCCGGGTCTCTGGGTGTCATCTCTTTTGGTACCGCAGACTATGGGTTTTTTTATGCATTTGAATTAATACCATGTCCATGCATTTATTATGTTGCATATAGTTTTAGGCCTTTGATTCCGGTATTCTAGTAGGAGTGTCATCTAGGTCTCCGAGTGTCATCTCCTTTGGTACCGTGGATATCAAGGCAAATTTAATATTCGAACCATGCATTCTGAGAATTAATTATTAAATCAAATATAATTTTTATTTTTCTTAATAAATACGATACGAACGCGTTAGGTACCAATTTTGGGTGGTGTGGGGTGCTAACTGTTCCCCATCCGTAACTAACTCTCAAACCCAAATTTTCAAAATCTCTGGTTTTTGTTTTTATAGTGTCCGTCCTACCAAAGTGGCCGATGGCGACTCCATATTTTTAAGATACAAGTTTCACAAATTTCATTTTTTAAATAATATTTCAATAAAATAGGGGAACACTCCCTTTATACGATTTTTATAATTTTCCGTAGTGGCCCAAAAAACTAGTCACTACAGCATGACTACTCTGCTGGGGACAATTTTTGTTTTCAAAAATAAAAAGAGAGTTAAGCCTTAATTAGTTTCGTATCATAATTATTAAGAAAAATTTAAATTCGGTTTAATTTAATTTTTAATTCCTAAGTCTGGTTTGTTTACCTTTTTGACATCATATAGTAGTCTTAGAACCTTTAGGAATGAGTGATTACTTCACTTTGTGGGGTTTTCACCTTCGTATAGTGTTGTAATTCACTTCTGGAATTCGATCATTATATTTCGTGGGATCTACACCCCCGTATGGTATATGGGTCGTATTCACTCGAATCGATATCCGAGCGACATTTCGAGTACCGTTTTGTTTAGAATTTAACAGCATATAGTAAGACATAGAGCCTACCTGTTAAAGCCAAGTCGGTATTCTGTCCTTTTAACAGTAACGTTGTTAAGGTTTTTTTATTTATTTGTATTTTGGTTGTTTGCATGACTTAATTAATTTGTTTTCTTTTGTTAATTGACCTTTCATTATTCGATTATTACATTATACTAATGTGATTTTTTGTTTCCTATCGGTGTTTATTTTATTTTATTCTTCTACATTTATATTGCATGCCATATCATACCATAACTGTTGATTCGAAAACAGTCCAATTTAGAAGTCAATCCAAATAAGAGAGAAGTATGTGATACCAAGAGCAATAATGCTACATTATCGAGTTGGGCCGAATGAAAACCAATGAGGAAAAAGATAGTCCAACGTTAAGATATGTATCGAACAGAAAGACAGCGTAGCTTGGATGCACTGTTCGAGATTCGATTCGTATGCACCCGAATCTATCAAAAAAGAGATATGTGTCAATATTTTACCTGCACCAGCTAGCAATCTCCCTAAAAGCTTCGGGATACATAAATTACTGATGTAGAACTTTTGAGCAACAAAAGAGGAGAATGACGGGGTCACCCATCAGACTGAAGACGGTGTTGAGACATAGAGTGCGAGCCTTACTTCACAAAGTCAAGATGTCAAGACGAAAAGTTAACCATTATTTATAATCTGTTATTTTAGCTTCTTGTAATTAGACATCTTCTCCATTAAACGAATATCTTTCTAAGGACTGTTTGTGAATCAACATCTTTTTGCATCCATTTCATTTTATACATATTATTTGCCTTTCCAACCCTTTATTCATTCATGACATGCATTAATCAATTAAATGATAAGATTCTCGGGTTCGATGGAGTAATTCGAGAACCAATTGAAAAAAGAATAGAAAAAACAAAGAAATCAGGACTCGAGCAGTTAGAAGATAGGTTCGAGAAAGCAATTAAAAAAAGGAAAAGTGATGCCAAAGAACTTTGCTTAGTCCCTGATCTGGTCAGTCCACCGAATTTCAAGGGGGCGCCTAGGCATTTTACCAAGAATTGTAGACCGTAGCGATCAGGAGGTAGGTTAACAAGGGAATTTTAACACAAATTGATCGAACATTGGAGAACAAAAGAATTAGGGCAAGTTTACACCGCACCTAGAAGGCCAGAATGAGTTGGCGCCCTGATAATGACTCGAAAGTCCCTATGCTTGGGTTTCTCATTTTTTTGCAAAGAAAACCGATAGAAATGTTGGCGTAACGTGCTTAAACACGGTAAAGTTTAAGATAATAGATAATTCAAATGTCCATAAAAAATCTATTTTTACGAATGGTCAAAGAAAAATAAATCATTTGAAAAAATCTAATGTCATGATTGGTATAAACTGATTGTACCCAGGGGAATGGTACAACTAACCTGGAGCAAACGGCTGCCAGTAAAGACAACTCAAAATCGTTGATCCCTGTGCATTTGGGAAAAATGCAAAAGAAACTATGAGTAAAGCTATAGATTCTTTTTTTAAATCAAATGTCTATCAAAAAAATTATTTTAACGAATGGTCAAAGGAAAATAAATCCTTTGGAAAAATTCAATGTCATAATTGGTATAAACTGATTGTACCCAAGGGAATGATACAACTAACCCAGAGCAAACGACTACAGATAAAGGCAATTCAAAACTATTGATCCTTGTGTATTTGGGGAAAATGCAAAAGAAATCTATAAGCTAAGCTGTAGATTTTTTTAAAATCAAATGTTTGAATATAGTTAGTTTTGTCATAATAAGAATTTCATTTTTTGCATTATTTGATTCTTTAAACATTTCATTCATTGATTGATTTTTTGCATTATTTGATTTTTTTAAAATCAGTGTACTGGACAGAAGACCAAGAGAAATATCAGAATAAGCCGGTAAGAAAAATTTTTGCTCAAAAAGACTGCTAAACCAAATTGAAAGTTTGCCAACAAGAAGCTTGAAACAATGAAGATTGAAAGCACCAAGCCAAAAAGTGTAATAAATGATAAACAAGAGCCTTGAAGATTTGATTACATTTGAATAAGAAGTGCATCAACATTCATTCAAGATACAAGCTACACGGGAAGATAAAATGAACTCTAGGGTGAAACCCCAAAAATGGGTAGTCTAGAGCGATACAATAAATATATTGATTTATGTGAGTATACCCAAATCCAGCTTTGGTGGATCGATCACTTTTGAAATACACGTCAATGCCGAGCCAATATGCAAATTGGTCCAGAACTACACATTCCAGAGTTACAATAGAAGAAAATGAACTCTAGGGTGAAAACCCAGAAATGGGCAGTCTAGAGCGAAGTAAAGAAAGCTTTTCCATTTGAGTACATTCAAATCAACAAATGCAAACAAGATATTTCACCAGAAAGAAATGATCATTGGTTTCATCACCTTTAAAAACTTATTTGGGCCTATATATCCTTTCATTTATAGCCATGAATCTTAGCCTACATTACGAGCCTACAAAGACCATTCCAATCATATGTGGATATCTGAGTTGAATGAGATTGTCTTCAGATTACATTTCGCTTACAAGGGATAACCTTTCTTCAAGGAACGTCAAACTTCGAAGTGTCTGATCGACACCCAAATGAGGGAATGATGGGGGCATAGTGAGTGGTGAGATCAAGAGAACCACCTTAAATGGGTTAGGAATTAGGTATAGGAAGTGTTTCTCTCAAAAGACTAAGTGGACTAGGGGAGACCATACATATGTGTATATCGCCAAAATAGGCAAGGTCTTCCAAACATACTAATTCACTACTGCATTTGATATTTTAGGATTAAACATTAGTTTTTAAAAATGTTTGGACATTTTTACATATTTGACATTTCTTCCAAGCATTAGTTTTCAAAAAGCTTTGGCCATTTTTCTCTAGATTTCAATTCTTTTACATATTTGTCATTTCTTCCAAGCATTAGTTTTAAAAAAATGTTTGGGCATTTTCTCTAGATTTTAATTATCTTACATATTTGTCATTTCATCCAAGCATTAGTTTTCAAAAATGTTTGGGCATTTTCTCCATATTTCAATTCTTTTACATATTTGTTGTTTCCTCCAAGAATTAGTTTTCAAAAATGCTTGGGCATTTTCTCCATATTTTAATTATTTTACATATTTGTCATTTTCTTCTAGCATTAGTTTTTAAAAATATTGGGCATTTACTCCAAACATTAATTTTCAAAAATGTTTGGATTTTTTTCTCTGAATTTTGATTCTTTTAATACTCATCATTTCCTCCAAACATCAGTTTTAAAAAATGTTTGGCATTTTTTCTTCTAAATTTTGATTTTTAAGATATCTATAGTTTTTCTCCCAAACATTAGTCTTCAAAGTGTTTGGCGTTTTCTCCAAGTTTTATTTTCAAAATAACTAATTTTTTTATTTGATGAGAATTAAAGTATAGGGACCGAGAGTTGGTTCCCGCTGAGATGCTACAAGAAGATTGAATTTAGAAATAATTTCAGGGAGATTGGGTATTTTGTCTGCCCTAATGAGAAGATAGATGAAGACTCTGAAAGTTGGGTCAAAGACAAGAAAAATAGTTAAGTCTGAGATAAATTAGGACAACAATACCCTATGAGGTAACAAGAGTGCATAACAAAAAAGTATATGGGCCCAAAGTTGGTTTTCCCCAAGATTTTTTGATTGAGTCCAGAAATAAAGTTTGAACTCAAAGATGAGTTTCATGAATTGAGGTATTTTACCCACCCTAGTGATTAGAATAACTGAAGACTTCGAGTGTTGGGGTCAAAGACGAAGATAATAGCTTAGCCTAGGATTGAATGGGGCAACATTGAATGAGACGATGAAAGTCCTTATATAAGAGTAGTATAAGGACTAGAAGAAGGATTTACGAAGATGGGTGGTAACCCCGAAGAGAAAAAAGGATGATCACGCAAGAAGATTAGAAAATACAATGGGAGTATTTGATCGATAAAGATAAAGATTGAAGAGCATACTACAGAGAAATAAAGGAAAAAAAATTCGAAGAATGACCTTTTAGGGGATAGGATTCTAAAATAGAAGAAGAAGAAGAATAGAAGAAGAAGAAGAAGAGGAAGAGGAAAAGAAAAATAGTGTTACATTGCATACATCATATAGATAGGGGCATGATTATTTTGAAAGTATTTTACTTGTTTTAAACAGACATTTGAAGATTACCCAAAGAATTTGATCTGCAGCTTCATGTTGAAAAGGTAGATTTTGTTGAAGATTTCCATTGGTAGCCATGATGGCGTGAGTCCATATCTTAAGTCCTCCGGGCGGCCATCTGTAAATCCTTCAGGCATGATGCTAACCTTATTTTGATGTCAAGACTGGTAGAAATCGGAGCATCATTTTAAGAGATTTTGGTAGCCATTTTGGCATGAATCTATTTTTATTCCTTCAGGCCATTTGTAAGTCCTCCGGGCATGATGTTAAGCTTATTTTAATGTCAAGACTGATAGAAACTAAGGCATTATTTTAAGGGATTTTGGTAGCCATTTTGGCATGAATTTATTTTTTAAGTCATTCGGGCCATCTGTAAGTCATCCGAGCATGATGCTAACCTTATTTTGATGTCAAGGCTAATAGAAATCGAGGTATCATTTTAAAGGGTTTTGGTAGCCATTTTGGCGTAAATCTATTTTTCAAGTCCTCCGGGCCATCTGTAAGTCCTCCGGGCATGATGCTAACCTTAGTTTGATGTCAAGACTGGTAGAAACTGAGGCATCATTTTAAGGGATTTTGGTAGCCATTTTTTGTGTGAATCCATTTAGTAAGTCCTTCGGTCATGATGCTAACCTTATTTTGATGTCAAGACTAGTAGAAACTGAGACATCATTTTAAGGGATTTTGGTAGCTATTTTGGCGTGAATCTATTTTTAAGTCTTCCAGGCCATCTGTAAGTCCTCAGGGCATGATGCTAACCTTATTTTAATGTCAAGACCGATAGAAATATGGGCATCATTTCAAGGGATTTTGGTACCCATTTTTGGCGTGAATCCATTTAGTAAGTCTTTCGGGCCATCAGCAAGTCCTTCGGGCATGATGATAAGTTATTCAGGCCACCTGTAAGTTCTTCAGGGCATGGTGATAAGACATTCGGGCCACCAATAAGACCTATGGGTATGATGCTAACCTTATTTTGATGTCAAGACTGGTAGAAACTGGGGCATCATTTTAAGGAATTTTGGTAGCCATTTTGCCGTGAATCTATTCTTAAGTCCTCCAGGCCATCAATAAGTCCTTCGGGCATGATGTTAACCTTATTGTGATGTCAAGACTAGTAGAAATTGGGACATCATTTTAAGGGATATTGGTAGCTATGTTGGCGTGAATCCAGATTTTAAGGGATATTGGTAGACATGTTGGTGTGAATCCAGATCTTAAGTCCTTCGAGTCATCAGTAAGTCCTTCGGGCCACTGGTAAGTCCTTCATGCATGATGATAAGACCTTCAAGCCATCAGTAAGACCCTTGGGCATGATGCCAAGCTTTCCTTTTGAATGTCGAAGTGAGTATAAATTGGGACATTGAAGAGATTGAAGCTTGAAGAGTTGGCCGAGGAAGAGAAGAAAGTTCCAGAAGGACATGTGATTCCGAAGCCAAAGACAAGGAAGTAGGACAAAATGAGTACTTTTGATTTTTGCTTTGTTTTCGTTTTTCAAGATCAAGCTAAGAGGGCAGCTGTAATCACTCATTTTTGTCCGGGTTGTATAATATTATAGTAGTATTGTTAATTAATATAATAGTATATATGTACTATCTTTAATGTGTAAAAAAATAATAAAAAAATATTAAAAAAGAAGAAAAATCTATAATTAAAAAAAGAGGAGGAGTGGAGCATAATGCTCCACGTCACCCTACCCCCTTGTGTTGCCTATAAAAGGCGTGGGGGGCAGCCAATGGAGGCAAGCAATTGGGGCGGGGAAGCCAATTAAAAGAGCAGTGCTCTCGGCTCCCCCAATTAAAGAGAGCAGTGCTTTTGGCCCCATGGTGGTTCGAATAATCATCCGATCGAAAGTCTTTTGTGGTTCGATCGGATTAGTTTTTGAACCATAATTCGAGGGCATAAAGATCTTGGTGAGGGTCAGTCAAAGTTTTTCATCTGAGCTTCTAGTGGGGTAAAAAATTCGATCTTTATCTCTGTATTTATTTCAATTTATTATTGATTTAGAAATAGGGTAATATATATAGTTTTGTTGATATTTTTAATTATTGGCATGTTTTTATAATAAATATATTTTGTATGTTATATTAGATCTAGTTTTTAGAGTTTCGGTATCCAGTTAGGAGTGGCATCCTGGGTCTCCGGGTGTCATTTCTTTTGGTACCGCAGACTATGAGTTTTTATGCATTTGAATTAATGTCATGTCCATGCATTTATTATGTTGCATATAGTTTTAGGCCTCTGATTCTGGTATTCTAGTAGGAGTGTCATCCCGGTCGATGTCATCTCTTTTGGTACCGTGGATATCGAGGCAAATTTAATATTCGAACCATGCATTCTAGGAATTAATTATTAAATCAAATCGTATTTTTATTTTTCTTAATAAATACGATACGAACCCGTTAGACACTAATTTTGGACGGTGTAGGGGTGCTAACCGTTCCCCATCCGCATCTAACTCCTGAACCCAAATTTTCAAAATCTCTAGTTTTTGTTTTTATGGTGTCCGACATACCAAAGTGGCCGGTGGCGACTCCATATATTTTAAGATACGAATTTTCACAAATTTCCTTTTTAAATAATTTTTCAATAAAATAGGGGAACACTCCCCCTTATACGATTTTTATAATTTTTGGTAACGGCCTAAAAAATAGTTGCTACAAAATAATATTATCCTAATATCGAGTTTAGAGAAAAAAATCATCACCAAGGTATCAAATAATAACTCGTTTAAAAGATAATAAATAACTAAGCATGCGTGATGTTTTTTAACATGCTTGTCAAGTTAAAAATCTTCATATTTCTCTCGTACTTTAACAAGTGGCAGAGAGTTTAATCTTCATCTTGAGCATATAACAACTTCAAAACTTATGGTCAACGTCTCCTTATATGAGTCAATAAAACTTAGAAGATAAATCATTAAATTCGTTCTAGTGAATATATTAGGAGACCAAAAAATCTTTATCAATAGTGTATCTATTAAATCAATATATATATATATTTATGGGATAGGATTTGGTTACACAGTGTAAGAATTTTTAAGTTTTACACGTCTTTTGGATCGTTAGATGAGTAAACGGATGGTTAACATTAACAGTAGAATATGTGAAGATTATCACTTGAAAAAAAGTAAGGAGTTAATCTCAGCTAGGGGTGACTACTGGGTTCGGCTCGGGCTTGAGGCTCGCCGAGCTCGAAATTTTAGGCTCGATCTCGGCTCGAAAACAATACTATTGAGCTCGGCTCGGGGCTCGAAGCTCGTTGGGCTCTGCTTGAAATGAACAATTTTGCTAAAGTTTTTTTTATAAAAGATGGGGTCTCGTTAAAAACCCCTTTCATAACCAACACTGAAACGAAATTCAATGTCGGAAAATGGGAAAAGAGTGCCCAATTTATTTTATTGTTTTTCTTTTGCTAAATAGATTACTTTTCTTGGCCTAGAGAATAGAAAAGGGATCCTGTGGCATATAATATATATAATATTTAGAGACTGTTTACGAGCTTTTCGAGCCGAGCTTGGGTTGGCTCGACTCAGCTTGTTAAGGTCTCGAGCCGAGCACGAGTCAAGCTCACTTAAACCAAGCTTTGACCGAGCCGAGCTCGAGTAGCTTGGGAGCCAGTCAGGCTCATTATCACCCCTAATCTCAATCATCTATTTCTCCCATCCAACAATCTAAAAAACGTGTAAAACTCAAAAACTGTTATAATATTTATGTGGATCTTAACCCTATTTATATATATATGAACATGTAAAAGTTGGGTTAAAATATAATCTTAAAATCAATATATATATATATATTACTTATAGATTTGAGAATACATGATACAACCAAATATTAGACTCAATTATAGGGTATCGGGCACACACTTTCTTTGGCTTCTTTATCACCTACTAAAATGCTAGAAATTAGACCCTAACCAAGAAGCCAATATAACCTACCACTCAACCAAAAAAACTTATTCCTCCTCAATATAGGGAGGCAATTACCTGCTATCGAAATCAAAATTATATATACATCTTAATTTAATTACGATAATATTTAAACAATTATTTAACTCGACTTGAACTTAAAATAAAAAGAAGGTGGTTGTGCGATTGAAGGGAGGTTCATGCAAATCCCTATCGTAGAGGGAGACAACGCCATCTATATTAAGAGCAACCCACCCAAAAGGTGGTGGTTGTCATTGGATAATTTCATTTATGGGTGAGTACTTGATCGAGTTAAGTAAAAAAACTTCGAGTTAATCGAATTAACGAATCTTATTTTGTAGCTCAAATTTTATTTGATTTTTTATGAGTTGAGTTTATGAAATTCGAGTCGAGTTGTTTGATTTTCTTTTCAAATTTAATGGTAAACATTTATAGTGTTATGATACTAATTGATTATAATTTTAAGGGTAAACTACATAGGTAGTCACCGAACTTTTAGGTGCTTTCATTACTATCACCAAACTCTTAAAACTTTTATTACGGTCACTCAACTTTTATATTACTTTCATTACAGTCATTGCCGTTAGCTACCATTAAAAAACACTGACGTGACACATTATTTCTTCGGTTTATCTCTTTTTCTTCATCTTATCTTTGTTCTCCTTAGACATAAAAACATGGTATTTCTTCTCCATGAAAAAGAGGATTATTTGTGTTTGTTTTCAAATTCAAATTTGTAAATGCCATGGACTTCTTTCATGCTTATTCTTTGATATTAAAAACACAGTGAAATTTTATTACATGGTCATAACTCATAAATTACCAGATTAATCTGGAACCATGGATTCTTTCAACATTCAATTTGTCTCTCACTCAATGCACACAAAATCTTAATTATGATTTTCCCTAAAGAATTGGTTTAGGTTATAAAACCATATAGGGATTTTTTGTTTCCTTCATTTTTATCTTATAAACACAGAGGATTTAGGTTTTTAATACAGCTAGAAACGTTAAAGTTCTTTATTTGCCATGAATCTCCTTAGCCTCAGTGGCAGGTTTCCACCATTTCAATACTCAAATTTCATTTTTTCAAAGTTCTCTCAATTCTGTATTTTTTGTCTGAATTATGGGGGTGCCATATTTTTGTATTATCAATTTAAAATCCTAATGGAATACAATTCAATCTGAACTCAATCCACTCCCAAGTTCTTTTACAGACATAATCAAGAGATGATGCCATGTTTTACCAGTTCTCATATCCATGGAGAAAAGAGAGAGAAAATGAAGAAATAACGTGCCATGTCAGCTTTTTTAACGGTAGCTAACGGCAGTAACTGTAATGAAAGCGATATAAAAGTTGGGTGACCGTAATGAAAGTTTTAAAAGTTTAGTGACTATAATGAAAGTACCCTAAAAGTTTAGTGACTACCTATGTAGTTTACCCTAATTTAAATAACTTTCTATAATCATATACGATATACATATGTATTTCTTCATATTTTTTCATATGTGATACACATATAAGGCAGAGTAGTAGGACGACTCGAGCTTGAAAATCAATCCACTAATTGCTATACATTTCGAGTTATTTGAAGTTGAATTTTATAACTCAAACTTTATTTGAAATTTGTTCTAGTCAAGTTAAGTTTATAAAATTATTCCGCGTTGAGTAAAAAAAATCAATTTTTTTATATCTATTTAAATCGAATTTCGCTCACCCTTAACTTCGGTTACTTTAGCACATCAACCTCGATCATTGAAACTTGTCCCATTTCAATCTCAAACCCTGATTTTTTTTTAAAAAAAACATACCATAAAATCGGATCGGGCCAAAATCCATAGGGTTTGTGTTATTTTAGCATCCTCCAAGTAATTAATTTCAATGGTAACGAATTAAATAGCTAATTTAAAAAAGAAAACCAATGAAACTTACATGGCCCGAAGCATGACATGGGCTGGGCCGAAATCTGTAAGAAAAAAAGCTTCGAGCACAATTCAATCACATAAATCAAAAGAAGAAGGGAAGCTAATGACTACGTGGCATAATATAATTGCTCCATTCATTCCAAAGACACTTCTACATAAACGTACCAGATTACTCTCCCCCTCCCTATTTTCAAACCACAACGACATAGGTGCGCAGTACGCACCCCTTCTCAGAGTATAAATAGAGAAACCTCTGCTACTCAACTTTTTCAGATTTTCTCATTCCCCTCCGAAATCTCTTCACTTTCTATCGTTATCTGGACCTCTCTCCCCGTCGATCGGAACCGCATTTAAGGCCATGACCGACGGCCATCTATTCAACAACATCTACCTCGGCGGCCGAGGTGGCACGGTCTGCCCTTTCTCTCTTGAACTTTCTGTTTTTTTCATCGATTATTTTGTAGCTTAATCTGTTGTTTTACTCTTTTCGATTTCGATTTCGATTTCGTTTTTTGAAATCAATTTTAAACCCTAATTTCCTTATTTGTACTTTTCATCACTTGGCTGCTCCATGTTTAGATTAAATTTTTGGAGGAAACTTGATCGGTTCTTGCAGTTTTATTATCTTATTGATGGAGTTTCTTCATCTTTTTTCAAACGCTAATTTTTAAGTTTACTTTTGTTCCGTTTTTTATTTTCAGTATGCTTCTTAGATCCTTGTGTTTGATAGAAGGGAAAATACCATTGCTTTTTATATGTGATTGATTCGTTTTAAACCCTAAATCATTGAGGATTTGTAGAATGTCTCGTTTATGGTGAAGTTTTATGATTTTATGTTTGTTAATTGACGGAATAAAATATGGGTTCTTTATGCTGTTTTTTTATCTGATTACTAGTCTGGAACCCTACCTAATTCTGTAGAACATATATTCAGTGTTTCTCCTTTACGTTTTAGTCTGTTTTTATGTTGAGGGATTGTTGTGAAATAGAAATAAAAATAAACATGTTTCTATTTACAGTTAAGGAGCCTAATTCCATGTTGTAATCCTTCTTGAAGCCTTAGTTGACTTAAAAAACGTCTAATCTCTCCCAGGAAGATGAAAAATTTGAAAATGGAAAGAGTAGGGACAAAGTAATGGAACATATGCTTCCTTCTTTTATATGTCAAGCTTGAAAATGTTGTTATTACAGATTCTGAATTCTATATTAGTGTATTTTAAACAGAATTTGCCTGAAAACAGCTGAGGAAAGTATAAATTTCTGAAATCTTGTGGTTCTTGTCATTTTATCTGTCTTACTAGTAAGATCTTAAGATATATAGTTTGGCCATTTTTCTGCTTTTCATAAATATTTACTCAATTTCTTATTTCCACTTTACTTTTCATAAACGTGGAAAGAAAGAAAAAGTCTTACATGCCTGTCATCTATGTGATGGAATGTAGAATCCTGGACAGCTTAAAATTTATTCAGGAGGTATTTTATGGAAGAAACAAGGAGGCGGTAAAGCAGTAGAAGTTGATAAATATGATATATTGGGGGTTACATGGATGAAAGTTCCTAGGACAAATCAACTTGGTGTTAGAATCAAAGATGGGTTGTACTACAAGTTTACAGGATTCCGTGACCAGGTTAATATTCAATATTCTCTCTATAAGCAAATTATTTTCTAATTCTACATGCTTAATGGTTGCCAGAAGTATTTATAAATTATGTTAAATGAGAAACAATATTAGAGTTGTATTTGTTCCCCTGAATGGGAGTGTTATCATGATTCTTATTTTGTTATGTTAATTTTCCTGTGTAGGATGTTGCCAGTTTGAGCAATTTTTTCCAGAATAATTGTGGAATAACACCAGAAGAAAAGCAGATTTCTGTCAGTGGTCATAACTGGGGAGAAGTTGATTTAAATGGTTGGGGAAACCTCACTTCATTTCCTTCTTAAAAATTCTGTCTAACATAGACCGTTTCTGTTAGTGGCCACAAAAGCATATTACATGAAGTTCTTTCAAACTTTTCTGTATCTTTTGTGTTACACGCCTGGTCAATCTTGTGCACTTGTTATTATCTGCTTGTGGATGTTTGAGTATTAGAACAATTTTCTTATTTTGTGAGCAATTTCCCATCACTTTAAGGTTTGCTATGCTTCTATGCTTCATGGGTCCATTCATGGGATATCAAACTTAGTGAGGTATTAAGCTTTTGACGTTAAACTTTGGTGATCTCGTGTTCCTTGTTTCGCTTTTATATACTTTTCTGTCTGTGTAATGTCTTGCCATTAGTGAATGGTAGTATATTTTTCCCCTGTGCTGCAACTTCATCTCTTGTGCGGTAGAGAGAGTTATGCTTCAGTTTGTTACGTTCTAGTTGCCTGCTGAGATCCCGAGGTTAGTATCAATTGTCTAGGTTCTGGGATGATTGATCTTTTTCCTTTATGGCTAGGTTATGGATTTTACATTCAGCCGGTTTTTGCTATTTCATAGAATGCCTATTCTTGTAGTTTTGAAAGCCTCCATTTGTATTTGTAGGGAATATGCTTACCTTTGTGACTGGTTCGAAGCAAGCTTTTGAAGTGTCATTAGCAGATGTATCACAAACTCAGCTTCAAGGAAAAAATGATGTCCTCTTGGAGTTCCACCTGGATGATACAACTGGAGCTAATGAGGTGTATTTCTCACTTCTGATAGTTTATTAACGTTGAAAGACGTTTCTCTTTAAATACTTGTGACCAGTGACCGCCTTATTTATATAAACTTCACTGATAAAGGAAAAGCTTTACCTGCAATAAATTTGTCCAGGACAAGGCAAATGTTTGATTTTTGTTCCTCTAAAGTAGTTTCTCTTTCTTCCGTGACAGAAAGATTCACTTATGGAGATAAGTTTCCACATACCAAATTCGAACACCCACTTCGTTGGAGATGAAAATCGTCCACCTGCTCAAGTAAATCTGCTGTCACTTGTCTATTAGTAATATGTGAATGTAGAGCTAGTGATTACTTCACTGATGCCATGTACAATTAACTTTCTGCCAGGTTTTCCGTGAAAAGATCATGTCAGTGGCTGATGTAGGTACTGGAGTTGAGGAAGCTGTTGTCACTTTTGAGGGCATTGCAATCCTCACACCAAGGTAGGTCTTGCCCTAACACATTGACATAGGGATGAAAGATGGCCCACCTAATCACATTCAGTGTGTATTTTGTGTATATTTGATATTTGGTTTGTTCTTTTGTTGGTTTATACAATTTTTTTTTCCCTTTAAATGTCTGATTTAGCATGCTCTTTATGTAGGGGTCGGTATAGTGTTGAACTTCATCTCTCATTCTTGCGACTCCAAGGACAGGCTAATGATTTCAAAATTCAATATAGCAGTGTTGTGCGCCTGTTTTTGCTCCCAAAGGTTCAATTATTTGCCTGATATGAATACTAATGTTCATTGATACAAGAGTCGCGACATTTTGTTTATAATCTCTTATATTTTTCCCACTCGCTTGTTTGTTTGGCAGTTCAACCAACCTCATACTTTTGTTGTTGTTACACTGGATCCACCTATTCGTAAAGGGCAAACTTTGTACCCTCATATTGTCTTGCAGGTATTGCTTATTGACTAGATTTGTGTTACCGGATATGCCATGAATGTTTTGGACTTATCTTCTCCTTGTTCCTTTTTTGCAGTTTGAAACTGATTATGTTGTTGAAAGTACCTTGTCCCTAAATGAAGATATTTTGAATACAAAATACAAAGACAGGTTGGAACCATCTTACAAGGTAATGGTTCCCCCTCCCCCTTGTAATATAAGCTCTCCCAAAGCACTGGATGGCCTTGATTTACAAGAAAATTTACACCTATTATTATGCTTGATAAAACAGGGACTTATTCATGAGGTATTTACAACAATAATGCGTGGTTTATCTGGCGCCAAAGTTACCAAACCTGGAAAATTCCGTAGCTGTCAAGATGGTTATGCCGTCAAGTCTTCACTGAAAGCTGAAGATGGAGTCCTGTATCCACTTGAAAAGAGCTTCTTTTTTCTACCCAAACCTCCTACACTTATTCTTCATGAAGAGGTATAAAGTCTAAATTGCCTCTGTTTCTGTAAATGCAAATAACAGACATCCATTTTAATTGACATGTTTGGTTGTTTCTCTCTTTTTGCTCAAAATGTTAGATTGACTATGTTGAATTTGAGAGGCATGCTGCTGGTGGCTCAAATATGCACTACTTTGATCTTCTCATAAAATTAAAAACCGAGCAAGAACATTTATTCCGGAATATTCAGAGGAATGAATATCACAATTTGTTTGACTTCATCAGGTATGGTTAAGATGGTCTTTCATTTGGTTAATAATTTTGGTCCCTTTTGGCGATCTATTAACTGCTGTTTTACCATGCAGTTCTAAGGGTTTGAAGATTATGAACCTTGGAGATGCACGAACTGCAGATGGTGTGGCCGAGATTCTTCAAAATGAGGACGATGATGCGGTTGACCCACATCTTGAACGAATCAAGAATGAAGCTGGTGGGGATGAGAGTGACGAGGAGGTACTTTTTGTTTTAATCAATTGTCTGCATTTATTAATTTGTAGTTTGAAGTTTATTCCGGTAGTTCTGCAGTATGGACATGGTTGTTCGCTTGTTGAAGTATGTATTGATTGCAATCTTTACTTGGTTATCGACTATCGAGTGCACACTAAACACATTGGTTTTTAGTAGTTATAGGAAAGATGATGAGCCATTCTAGATATTTGCATCGGAGCTTTTAGTTTCTGCGTATCTAGCTGATGATGTTGTAAACATGGGGAATGAGTGCAGGATGAGGACTTTGTTTTAGACAAGGATGATGGAGGTTCCCCGACTGATGATTCCGGGGAGGACGAATCTGACGCCAGTAAAAGTGGAGATGAGAAAGAGGCAAGTCATTTTGTTCCTAGACACACTTGTTATTGTTGTAAACGGAAATTAGGTGGCAAATTATATTCGAGTTATCTAACATTGGGGAATACAGAAACCTGCCAAAAAGGAGCAACCCAGGAAGGAAGCTACAGCTGCTGTTGCTGCATCGTCTTCAAAAGCAAGTAAGAAGAAAGGTAGAGAGGGACAAGATGGAAAGAAGAGGAAAACGAAAAAGAAGGATCCAAATGCACCAAAGAGGGCATTGTCGGGTTACATGTTTTTCGCACAGGTGGAAAGGGAGGTACGGTCCCCATATATTCTTTCTCTCTATATATGCAAATGAATAGAAACGAGGGTTTTATTATATATGTTTTAGGAATGAGTGAATTGTGAATGTTGTTTTTACAGAATTTGAAGAGAAGTGATCCGGGATTGTCACAACCAGAGGTGATGAAAATAATTGGAGACAGGTGGAAAAAGATGACAAGTAAGTATCATATTTGGTTTATTATTATGATGATTTTGAAGTATGGAAGTAAGATGGTGGTTGTGGTTGCAGAGGAGGAGCAAGAACCACATCAAGCAAAGGCTCGGATAGATAAAAAGCGATACGATGATGAGAAGAAAGGCAACAACAATAATCCCCAGCCAATGAACATTGACTCTGGAAATGAATCTAACTGAAAACATTTCTATACTTGAAAATAAAACTATAGGTGTTTTTGGTATACTGAATTTTCAACAGTTTCGATATATTTCCTTAAAAAAGAAAATGAAGATATTTGAAGTTTTTTTATATGAATTTATTAGTTGATACAATAGTGATATTTGTAATTTTTGAAATTTTCAGTCACATTCGTTGCAGTAGTTAGTCAGATCAATTTTCTTCTCCTCTATACGACTGTACTTTCTTAAATGAGTAGATTAAATGAAAAGAGATATATACATAAAACTGCTAGTAAAAACATAAAAATAAAATACTACCGTATAATTTAGTTAAAAAAGAACTGCAAAAGTACTCCCGCAGTCGATCATCATCTCCCATTCCTCATCTTTGCATGTTACTCAATTTAATTCAAAAATGGAAAAGGAAAAAGGAAAGAAAGAAAGCAATAAAGATGTGTAGACTCTGTTGTTAACACTTGGTCCCCTTTTTGCAGTGAAGGGCCCCGGCAAAACGAGTGAGTCCTTTTTGCAGTGAAGAGCCCCGGCAAAACGAGTGAGTCTTCCGACGAATGTTGCAGGCTTCGCATTGATCATCTCCATCTTGGTGAAGTCAAAATGGGGAGATTTGTCTGTCCCCGATGTCTTGAAATGGGCTCCGTTCAACATCAAATCCCCTTCCGATCGCCACATCCATTTGCTCCATTCCGACTCTGGTGCATAGTTTCTGTTTGTTACCTGCACGTACACACCATTCGTATACATCGGTCACCTAAACCTGAATTACAGAATAACAATCGTAACATCATCACATTCCTTTTCGGTTCACCTCTTTGGCATTAGGGTCATCCGGAGCAATGAACCTGTTGCCTTGGATGATGATGGTGGGATGCATGCTACCTCCAATGGCGTACATTTTTCCAATGAGTGTAGTCATTGTTAACAACACGAAAGAAACCCCATCTGCATCTTGGCATTCTCTGTATCAGTTCTTTGCCGAAATGGTTAAACGTGATCGTGACCTGCATCAGTTTATCCCTTGCGTAGCTGTCACTTGCACCCAATAAGATCACCTGAACAACAAATCCGATACCAGGTGAAAAATCTTGATGAAGACATGCATGTGAAGAACATGTTGTGGAGTGTGTATGTTTACATCGTTATGGTGTGTGAAATGACAGTTTGAGATTGTGATGGCGGTGGAGCCTTGGATTGCATCAATGAGTCCGTCTTGGCACTCGGACATCAAAAGATGATCGAGCCAAATGTTTGTTGATCCGAAGATGTTGATGCCATCTCCGTCACCCATTGTCCGCATACCGTAATGATCCATCGAGTCCCTTATCATGCAACCCTTGCTTGGAAGGATGTGGTGAACATGAATGCCATGGATGATGACATCGTGCACGAATTGAAGTGTGATGCCAGCTCCAAACGCGATATTGACGTCCGCTCCTCGCCCGTTGATGGTCTTATTGCTCTGGACGATTAGCTCATGCGTCAACTTGATGTGCATGTCGTGATCGAAAATGATCCACAACGGCTCGTCCCGGATGGCGGCCCAACGTAAAGTTCCCGGTTTAGGGTTTAACATGTCATCGTCGGAATTATCGGTCACCACATAGAATTCCCCATCCTTTCCTCCTTGAATTTTGTGGCCAAAACCAACCGTGCAACCTGCTAGCCTCTTACGGTCTTTGTCCCAGTTAGCCCTACACCTCCAGCAGCTGTCGATGGGATTGGTTGCCATGCATGGACCCTCGTACGTCTTGTGTTTGCCCCTCAAGTTCCTCCTGGTGGTCGTGTTAAGACTACCACCATCACCATCGCCATCCAAATTGCTGGTTTTGCCACCGGTTTTTTCAACAACCCTGAACCAAGTTGTCCATCGAATATGATTAATCACAGCACACATATACATCACAGGTGAATGCCAGAAGTTGTAATTAAGATTTACCGGTTAACTTTCTGATTGAGTTTCTTGGCGACATCTTCCGGGCTAGGATCATACGGCGAGTGTCTTCTTCCATGCCCGTTGCTCGCGTTGCTTCCAGAAGTCATCATATTCAGCAATATTACCTCCCCATATGGTCGGAATCAGTGTGGCAAATGAAAACAGGAAGACCAGACTCAACTCACTTGTCTTCATTTCCTGTCTCTCTCTAATCTGTCTTTGTTTTATGTGTTTTTAGACTGAACAGTAACTACAAGTTCAATCCCAGTTAGCACCAATAAAAAAAATGGTGTGAACCTGAATTACCTAAGGCACTAAGCTGCTAAATGCCAACTTTTCAAGGTTGGCCAACAATCAGTTCGATTATTTAGATATTATCCGTGTCGAATTCGACAGCCCTTTTCGGGTTTAAATAATGCTGCTGAGGAAACTGTCTGGTTCTAAAATTAGTGCGTATAGAATGGGCAACCATGCTTTACAACATACTTTAAACCAAGCACTTTTTTCTCCACAAATACCTGAGAAATCATAGGCATCGTCTTTTTCATTCGATCAAACATGAATACCCCCGAATGTGCCGGAGAACGGTATGGGATAGTAATGAATAAAAGAGAAATAAACGAGACGGGCTTCCTTGAGCTCGATGAACTAACCACAATGCAGCACATCCATTATAGCTTGTGCAGTTCTACTGATACAATGAAACAGTGGAATATAACAAAACAATCCTTGTTGAAGTGGATACGGACACCGACACTGACCGAATTCTAAATATCGACATACAAAAGCTTGAACCTATTGTTCTTTTGCTTTAGGCTTCAGTGATGGAGGAAGATGGTGACACGGAGAAGCATGGGGACCGTTCGAACTGGATAAGCTCCTCATAGGTTGTCCGTTCCTCACTATGAATCCTGCTTGTGCTCTGATGCCGTTTTTGGCAGTTAAGTTGGAGGACCTAGAACGATCGAATTGCATGGTTTGGAAGTTATAGGAGGAGCTGGCCATGTCTTTAAGGTTTGGAAGGGGCTTTAGAGTTTCAACAACTTCACTCATCCGAGGTCTGACTTTGGGGTCTCGGCTAAGACATTGTGCAGCCAGCTGAGCAGCTTTCAGTGCACCTTTGATCGAAAAGTGCCCTTCAAGGCGAGGATCTAAAACCCGGAAGAACCTTCTCTTGTCTCCTAGATGAGGTCTAGCCCATTCCACAAGATTGTGCTCCCCGTTTGGTCGGTTTTTGTCCATCGATCTCCGGCCAGTCAACATCTCAAGTAATACTACTCCAAAGCTATAGACATCACTCTTCGATGTCAAATGTCCTGATTAATAACTGTATTAGATTTATGTAACCAAAGATCTAGATAATAATGAAACAATCTTAGAAGAAAAAACCCGGAGTGGCAAGAAAGTTGAACATAAAGAAAACTAATATCAGAAACGAAGTGGTAAGTCCACATACCGGTCATTACATATTCGGGTGCAGCATAGCCATATGTCCCCATGACGCGAGTAGATACATGAGTTTTATCTCCTTCGGGACCATCTTTCGCCAGTCCAAAATCGGAGAGCTTGGCATTGTAATCCTGATATGGGCAACAATTTTATAAAAAGGAAAGTAAAATAAAATTACGGAGGAGCTTAGTATTTTTCGGTCTCAGCTACATACCGCGTCTAACAAGATATTAGACGTTTTAAAATCACGATAAATCACCGGTCTTTCTGCTTCTTCGTGAAGAAAGGCAAGACCCTTCGCAGCACCAAGTGCAATTTTCATTCTAACAGACCAAGGAAGTGGCAATGACCCTTCTGCGCAAAAAATGGTTATTACCAGAGAAAATTAAACATCGACCAACCATGCTTAGCAAATGCACAAGGGCACAAAATAATCGTAATAAACCATAGTAAATTATCGGCCACGCTAAAGGTGTCATGAAACAAGAGGCGATTACGTACTTCTGAAGAGGTGGTTCTCCAAACTTCCTCGTGGCATAAACTCGTATACTAGTAATCTGTGATCATCTTCAATACAGTAACCAACCAATTTAACCAGATTAGGATGGAGGAGGTTACCGAGAAAATCCATTTCGGCCTGCCATATGTGACAAAACACGAAAGTTCAATAGAAAACATGTCATGAAAGAAACATTATTCACAGAAAGGAAACAAAACAGATTTGGATGTCAAACCAGCCATTCTTTGTGACCCTGAAGTCCTTCGATGTTTAGGGTTTTGACAGCTACGGTAAGCCCCGTACCGGGTTTTACAGGAGCAGTTCCATTCTCCTCAATCCACCCTTTGAATACACAACCAAACCCGCCCTCACCAAGAAGACTTTCAGGTCTGAAATTCCTGGTAGCAAATTTAAGGTCAATAAAAGTGAACTTCCGAAGCTGTGAAGCAACTTTCAGTTCCTCGCTGAATTTCGATGTGGATGTAGTACTTTCAGCATTACTAGTGGTTGTAGACGACACCGGAGCAACCGGCTGATCTCTGCTGTTCTCTTTCGTAGGTTCGCTTTCCGCTGAATTTGTAAAAAGACCACAATAATCAAAGCTAGCAACTATCACATACCATTATATATATATATATCATACACTGAGGTCAGTTTATTTCCAGGAAAAATATTACATTAACACGAACAAGATCGATCCTCGATCTTTTTCGCTTTGCCTTAACTTCTATTCTTAGGGATCAGCTCCTATATGCCAGACATCAAATCTTTTGCTTTGATTCAAGTAGTAAAAACACAAAAACATAGTTTCTCTCTGTCTGATTTATACTGCAAAGATGAGTTGTTTAACACCAGAATACTTGGCTATGGTCTTAAGATTCTCTATACTAAATTTTCTCCTAAATATACATACATCCATACATAACATACATATATGATATATCATAGGAAATTTGATGATTACCATAATGAGTGCCTGTTCTTCCACTAACAGAATGATCAACTCTTGATCTTGATCTTGAAGACATGCAGCTTCCCAGAAACCTTAATTTAACCCAACAACCTGTTTCTTCTTCTCCATCATCTTTCTTCACTACTTTTCTAGATTCATTACCAAAACCCATCTTTCCAAAAACTGATCTAAATTCCCTCAAAAAACAAACATGTTTTCAACACCCAGAAATTGTCTTAAAAAAACCATCTTAAAACATCTCAAAGCAAGTTATTACAAGCAAAATCAAATAACCATTAAAAGAAGAGCAAAGAAAGGATCTTTAGCTGGGAATCACCAAGACCCAAGTTATGAAATTTAGTCAAAAGGGAGATTTTGAGGAAGACAAAGACAAAGACAAAGACAAAGGAGGGCTGTGCCTGAGAAAGAGGGAAAGTGTTCAACAAAGGGCAGTTTGGGCAGTTTGAAACAGATAAAAAGGGCAGCTTGGGCAGGAGAGAGAAGCAAAGATTATAACTTTATATGTGTAAAAAAACAAGAGAGAGAGAGAGATAAACAAAATCATTCCTTGGCCATGCTGTTAACTAACAACAGTAACCTTAGCATATTCCAATCCAAATAAATAACCATACATGTGTTAGAAAAGAACACGGAAGTGGATATACTTAAAAGATTTTGTTTTGTTTAATGTTTTGTCTTTGGTCGGGTTAAGATAATCTTACACCTTCAACAGATAAAAATACACCAAGCTCCCTTGAAATTGTACCACGTTTGTTTTGTTGTTCCTCTCTTTTTTTCTTGTTCAAAGAAGATTATTTATATTTAAGTCTTACTTTTTAGGATTTAAATTATTGATTACCTTAAAATAATTATATGAATCAATTAAAATAATTTGTACAGCTGGACATGCAATATATAACTCATTTTTATAAGTAAGCAGCAAACTCAAAATCTCATGACTAAAAAATATAATAAACAACCACCACACTACATTTTATGATTAATTATAAATTTATATTTATAATAAATAATTAATTTGGATAATTTATAGTAAATAATAATGAGTGAAAATGAAGAAAAAAATAAAACAATATAGCTTTAATGTTTCTATTTTGGAGGACATGCAATTAATAAGTTGTTCTCAAAGGTATGAAATTAATTTGAGTGGTCAATTTTGATTTTGTTTAAGAGTTATATTTTGATGAATTTATATTTAATACACCGGCGATTGAACTTAAATGTTTTTACAAGCTGCTTAGGGTTCAAGGGCTTAGTTTAGGTGTAGAGTTTAGGGGTTTAAGTTTAGGGGTTTATAATTTAGGGATAGTTGTTAGAATTTAGGTTATAGGGTTAGAGTTTAGGATTTAGAGGTTAGAATTTAGTTTTTAGGATAATATAGTGATGATTTAGGTTTTAACCTATAAACCCTAAATTCTAACCATAGACCTTAAATTTTAACCACTATCCCTGTCAACTAAATAACGTTTGGCAAATAATTGATGAATTAGTGTAAATATGTTAGTAAAATAATGCTAAGTTTAGGTCTTTTTGCGTGCAAGTATACACGGTCAGCAAGTAATACATCGGTAAGCTGGGTATCGTATCCACAAGGATAAAAGTTCACGCAGATTGGCAAACAAATGTATTCAATATGATGGATTAGCGTTGCCAAGGGATGCTTGGATTTACACTTAGTGAAGACAACAATTAATAACATTCAGCCTCAGTTTTATTGTCGCGCAGATTTTAAAGTTAGTATTGCCTCTATCGATGGCAATACCCTAAGTTAATCATGATTACCCCTATATGTCTATAGTGATGTTTTTCAATAATTAACTTGGCAAAGTTTTAATCTTTACTCCTAAAGGGCAAACTTACTTCCCAAGTAAGCCCATCTACTTGAACATCTTCTGTCAAAATTTCTCACCTTGGTACCTGACAATTAATCGTTATTTTTTAAGTCTGTTAAGATATTAGGGGATAACATGCACGCAATGCCAACTGTCGTATGACAAAGAATTTAAGAAATTTAAGCACTAGTAAAATAGACAAAAATGTCAAGGCATTCAATTATTAAAAACTAAAAATACTAAGCGTTCATCGCAAAAACATCTCCAGTCAACTTAAAAGAATTAGTTCATGGCTGAGGAACCATCAATAAATCATCATTTTCAAACATCACCATCATAAATGAAATTAAAAACAAAGAGAAATGGACAAAGAAGGAAATCCGTCGATGCAGCCCTTCAATGGATCCAGATCTCTCGGTCTTAGCCTGGTCGAACCACAGTTTGCCCTCTTTCTTCACCACGGTGCAACCTCCTTGATCTCTCTCTCTTCCCTATTGGCTCTTCAATATGCTTTCTTTATATAGACATTCGTGGAAATCGTAGATTGAATTTGAATTTAAAAGTTGGTTACGCACTAAGATAATCGCGTTATCTTCTTATCTTCTTTTTGAATTTGAATTTGGGCTAATCTGATCTTTGACTAACTAGGGCTGACATATTGTCCTTCAATCTTTAGCCAACCAAGCTTGACAATCTTCGTCCTACTTTTGCCAACGGCGCTCAACATTTCTCTTCTACTCATCTGCTCTACCAATCCTGCTCTGTCAAACCTGTCCTAACATAATTACCATATATTTTTTAAAATTATAAAATCTAAAACCTTAACTCTAAAATCATGAACCTTGATACTAAACTCTAAATACAAAACTCTTAACATAAACCCTAAATTCTAAATTATAGAATCTAAGCCTTAAATTAAACCACCTAAATCCTAATATTAATAAATTTATATAAATTAAAATTCACGTTACATATATATTAAAATATTTTTCTTAATTTCATATATAAATCCATATACATGTGTACTATATAGTATTATATTAAAATGATTATAAAATTGCCTCCATTGTATCCATAAATGCCTCGTCATGTTCAACTTCTTTGTTCTAATAATTCTTAATTTAACATTATAGAACATATATTATTGATAATATATATATATATATTATACCCTATAGGCCAATATAATTTTAGTATATATAATTTCTTTAATAGGTATGATAAATAATAAACCTATATAATTATTATGATCACATAAAATAAAATAGATTCATATCTACTCGATTAAACAAGTACATTGGGCCGGTTGACCAAGCTGCTCATCTTTGTTCCCTTGTATTCCCTTAAGTCATGGATTTTAAACCCAACAGGAGCGCCTCCTTTCTTCCCCTACAGTCTCCCATTCTTCTCCCCTATAAGTAGAACTATGATTAGATTTATGAAATGTCAAAAACGAATCTCTGTGCAGCTCAACCCATAGGCGGAGTCATATTTTTCTAAAAGATGTCATTTTCTTTGAACTGTATTTAAAATGTGTCAATTATTATAAATTGGTGTCATTTATATATATTTTTAATATTTTTATATACAAATTGTATAAAAAATTCTCAAAAAGTTTTAGATGTCAAATGACACCTCACTCCACCATGTGGCTCCGCCCATGATTAAACCAAAACGCGCAACGAATGTGTTGATATCATCCCTAATATATGGATAAGAGATGCATCGATTAATCATTGACTTATAAATTAAATGTTTGAGGAATTAAACGTCTTATTTCAATAGACTAACCGATAAATTTAATCTTTACCTAATAATTAAATACCTGTAATTTTGTACGACACGAAGACGAGTATCACTTTCTTTGGTGTATTTGATGCCAAACTAACAGTGCTTGAAATTGATTTTTCCCCATCACCATGAGTTATGGTTTTCCCTTTTCCAAATCAATTATTTGTAGTGCATGTTTCAGATAATTATTCCCCACGTTTAAAATTACAACATTAATTTACTTAAAAAACTACAACATTAATAATATTATAAAATGCTCGATTAACATGTCTAAATCCCACCATTAAAATTAATGCTATACCATATAAACATTACCCGGTTGATAAGGGTTTTTTATTGTCAAAGTGTCAGGTTGAGTGAAATGGTACATTAGATAAAATCATTAAGAAAAAATTTACATTTATATTCAAAAAAAAGAGAATTTTTTTTTTTTTTTTTGCATTTCGCTGACTCGAACTGAATTTAAATAAATTTAATTTTAATTTTAAATTTTAATTTTGACCCGAACCGATCCGGTCCATAATAATAACAATGTAATTGTAAGAAAAATAAGAAATATAGTAGGATTGGGAATGTTGAAGTTTGGAAAGGGAGGATTATCTTAATAGCTAGGCGTGTCACCCATTAGTGAAGGTGGGGTTGGTATGCCTACATCTAGCACCAATTTCACACATGCCCAATATTTTTATACGGTTTATATTTATTTAATTCGATTATATTATATTTTTTATTTGAATAAAATATGTTTATCATATTTTAAAATTAAAAAAAATAAAATCATTTAACTATTTGTATAAAAATTTTGTAACCGTTAAACATATATTTTAAAAATAATATTCTCATTTGATACAATAAAAATATTAAATCGATTTCATCTATCCAATGATCCAAAAAAGTCAAATTTTTTTAACGAGGTACGTTTTATTGTCATCTCCTAAATTACCGTTCGATTAATAAATTATGCTTCCTTTCAAAAAAATTTGTTCTGTGCGACTAGTACAAATAATTACTGAATCAAATCATCCATTTATTAAAATAATAATCATGTAAAAATTATATGGATGTATAAAACTAAATTAATTTAATTCCTTAAAATGATTTATTTATCGAATGAAAAATGTTTCTTAGTACAAATTCTGATTTATCATGCATCAGATCTGACTTGATACTGGTTCTGACACTGCTATATGTTCATATATATATATATATATATATGATTTACCTAATATAAAACTCACAATGTTACATATTTTTTTCATCATTGAATGGTTGAGATTAATTTCTTATTTTTTTTCTAAGTGATAGTCTTCACATAACCGACTGTTAAATTTAACCATTCATTTCACTCATCCAACGATCCAAAAAACGTATAAAAGTTAAAAATTCTTACACTATGTAACTAGATCTTATATGATATATATAGACACACATATGTGTGTGTGAAAGAATAAATAAATTGAGATTCACTAATTGACCTAGTGACTAAAGATGTTCATCTTGCATCATCTTGTATGTGTTCGAATACTGACATGGGATGTAATACATCTTTATTTAATAAAAATAAATAAATAAATAAATTAGTGAAATTGCCTTACAATTAGAATGTATTATAGAATTAATAATAATGAATTTAGAGAAAAATATCATTTGACCAGATGATCAAGAATGTTCGTGTTGTTTCATCTTATATAATTTTTTATCGTAATATTTATCTTAAAATATAAGACTCTTTGTTTAATAAAAAATAAAAAAAAGGATCAATCTAGTTATTTAAGTCAAATAATATAAAGATCTCTTAAGATCTTTTAATATATAGTATTTACCTTAATCTAATATTAAAATTATAATACAAACCAAATCATATAATTGTACGTTTTTAAAATTTAGTTTAAAAAGCGGTTGAAAACAAATAATTGTAGGTTGTAAACGAATCGAACGTTCAGTAAACCGTTCGGAGCGAAGTTCGTTTATGATCATTTATTTATTAAACGAACGAACATAAATAAGTTTTTTATTCGTTTAATTAAATGAACAAACACGGACAAATGGCTCATTCATTCATTTATGTTTGAGAACGTTCGGTAATTCGTTCATTTATGTTCGTTCGTTTAAATTTATTCACACTATGCCCATTTATATTTATTATTTTCATAAAAAAAAGTATTACTTTTAATTTTTTTTTAAAAAAATATATTAAAAGGAAAAAACTTTGATACACATACTGTGTAAACTTTAATTTACACATGTCTTTTAGTTTTAGGGGTTAGGGTTTTAGTTTAGGGTTTAAGGTTTAGGGGTTTAGGTTGCAGGGTTTAGAATTTAAGGTTAGTGCTTATATTTTAGTGTATAGGGTTTAAGTTTAGGATTTAGTTTTTTAGGGTTAGGATTAGGAATTTAGGATTTGAGTTTTTATAGTGTAAATACACAGGCTTGTGTAAAATTAATTTTACACAGCTTGTGTATCAAAGTTTTTCCCATATTAAAAATACTCAAACTTCGTAAGGAAAAAATTAAACAATACTCAATGTTCGTTTGCATTAGTTTGTGTTCATTTATTATTTTAACGAACGAACACGAACAAGTTACGTTCCTTAACAAACGAACACGAATAAGAAATTATGTTAGTTTAGTTGTTCTTGTTCGTTTGTTTGTACGGTTAAAATTAAATGAATGAACATGAATATACCCTCATTCGGTTCGTTTAGGCCTAATTAATTGAGCGAGTTTAAACATTTTAAGATTAATGAAATAAAATTGAAAAATCATTAAAAAAGTATTTGCAAGTTTTTTTATTAAATAGAGATATTATATCCTCATACCGGTATTCGAACAATATGAGCAATATTTTTGATGAAGTAGAAAATTTTTACATTCTTAAGTCAAGATTTGAATCTACATAAGATAAGACAACATAAATTTTCTTGACTACTCAATCAATTAATGAATCTCAATAATTGTAAGTTTTTTTTGAATTGAATAATTGTAAGTTTTTAAACGCGGTTAATTAGGATTAATTGAACAAATTCAAAGGGTTCAATATTTCATTTTGGATCTAATATGAACTTTAAGAATTAGGGGTGAACAGATACATCCACAATTTCACAGTGAGGAAACTCTACAAGTGAGAATATGATGCGGCAGCGAGGGAGATGGACAATTTTCGTGGGGAATCTCTCGGATCAAATATATTGGCAGGGTGTATGGCAAGTGTTTGATCGCCACGGACAGGTGATAGATGTTTTTGTGCGATCCAAAAGAGCGAGGGATGGATCAAGGTTTGGTTTTGTTCGAATGGGAACAAAAATGGAAGCGCAAAGGGCAATCGAACGCCTAGATGGCAAGTGGATTTATGGCTCTTGACTCGGGGTTTCTCTAGCGCAGTGGGGATTGCAAGACTATGTTTGGAGGCGGAAAGATCAAGGAGGGAGGGATAGGAAATCGGATTTGAAAAAAATGGAGAGGAGACCGGTGGAGATGATACACGATCGGAAGGTACAGGAAATTAAAGATGAGGGTAAAATTGGGATGCCAGAATGTTGTGCGATGGCTTGGTGTCAAGGGTCGAAAGGAATTGCAACTTTAACGAGAGAGTTGCAGGAAGCCGAGATAGATGGCTTCTCTTTGATGCGTATTGCTGGTTCCAGAATTCTAATGTTGTTTTCAAGCCCTGAGGTGAGACAAACAGTCCTCAAGAATGAGTCACTAAATAAATGGTTTGTAAAGGTAATGAATTGGGATCCGACAGCTGATAAGGGTGGTCGTAGGGTTTGGTTGTTGATAAGTGGAGTTTCGATGCATTTAAGGCCGAGAGGTACCTTTGAAAATATAGCGGCAAAATGGGAAGGCTAATTCGTTGTGAGATTCGACTTGGAACCAAATTCTTTTGAGAGGGGCCACATATTGATAGAGACGGAACATTGGATCGAATTGATAAGGTTCTTGAGTTAGTGTTTGATGGAATTATGTTTAGAGTGCGTGTTGTAGAATTTGAGCCTTTGTTAGATCAACAATTATGTTCAAATTGTGAGGCGATATGTCTCAGAGGAGGGTAGCGAGAGTGAGGATTCGAAGGAGCTATTGGAGGTTAGAGTAGATGCAAAGGATGATGGTCATTGTGGAGTCGAGGATCGACAAATAAAGCAATCGAAAAAGCGATATCTACCCCAATATGGCAGTCTAATGCGTGTTGGGATAATCCAAAACTTGAGGAGAATAGATTGATTGAAGTACATACAAGTTCAACGGGTTGGATGACAGACGAAGAGGTGGGAATGGTTTCGAGGGGTGACAACACGAACTCGGGAACGGGTAAAGGTTTGGATAATGTTGTTCTGATTGATTGCCCAGTCGTGTTCGATCCTTTGGTATTAGGGCCTGAGGAGGTTGGGCCTATTGATGCACGTATGGTGGTTCTAGTAGAGCCTTTACCGAATGGAATTCCTAATAACTCTAGGAGTGTAGAGCATAAATTTTTAAAATCAATAACGCCGACTGAAGGTCATTATGTTGTGAAAAAAATTGGCAGAGGCAGGGGGCATGTGATCCAACATAAACAGATTATTTTGTCGAGAGTGATTCAGAGAATGTTAGTAAACAAAAGGCTTTGGTGCGAGAAGCTCGTGCGACGATTGAATTAGGAAGGTTTCTTGGTGCTTCGATCATTGGAAACGAGGAGGTTATAGTTCGAGATATTGCAAAGTTAATATGAGGAGGTGATCGTAAGGATTAGTCAGGGGATGATGGTGTTGTCGTAGAACGTAAGGGGGTTGGGTTCGTTATCTAAGAAGAAGGTAGTACAAAAATTGCTACAACAACATCAGTACGAATTGGTGTTTATCCAGGAAACAAAATTGGAAGATGTAACAGAGGTGATGGTACGTAGAATTTGACATTCAGATAGTTTTAGATTTATGTTTGCGCCTTCTAACGGGCGTTCAGGAGAATTTTAGTCGTATGGGAGGAGTCGCGGTTTCGATTAGAGTTTTCGTTGGTGGATTCTAACTTGGTGGCGATATGGGGATTTGAGTGAATGAGGCGTGGAGATGTGGCATGATTTCTATATACGCGCCATGTACGGTAGAGGGACCATTGTTATTATGGGGTAAAATTCACGAGGTGGCTAGATTGATTTCGATTTCGTGGTGCATAGGAGGGGATTTTAATGTAGTGCTCTCAGTAGAGGAAAGACGTAGATATTTTGGTGATGTGTGCGGTATGCAGGCGTTCGAGGATTTCATTGAGCAAGGTCTGTTAGATGTACCGATATCAGACAAGAAGTTCACATGGTTTGGCCCACATAATTGTTGTAGTTGCCTTGATCGTTTTTTGGTTTCATCTGATTGGGTGGAGTGATTCCAGAATTTGGTGCAATGTAACTTGGCTCGTGGGGTATCTGATCATATCCCATTGGTCCTTTTGAGTGGAGTTAAGGATTGGGGTTCGAGACCGTTTCGCTTCTTAAATTGTTGGCTGGAAAAACAAGCTTATGTTAAGGTAATTGAGGGTGAATGAAAGAAGCTTGAGACATCTACTGAGATTGAGAAGGCAGATATGTTGAGCTTCAAGTTAAGGAGTCTAAATTGTATGTTGAAGACATGGAATAAGGAATCGTTTGGTAAGGTGGATCATAAGATTGAGGCGACTTTGTTGGTGATTGATGTTTTAGATAAGCGAATCAGTCGAGGTGAAAACTTGGAAAGTAATGCGTTGGAACGCAGTAAGATACAATCGGAGTTATGGAGTTTAGTTAGGGGCGTTCGTTTGGGCGATTTGTCCGTGCAATTGCCTATGCGCTTGATATGCTCGTTGGTTCACCTTGGAGTGATGCTCCATCGATTATCATTGAGTCGGATTCAGTGGTGGTTGTGTCGTGGATTTTACATTTAGATCGGAGGCCGTGGCATCTTTGGCATTTTTTTTGACAAATTGATGAGGCGTGTCAAAAGTTAATGTGTGTGTTTTCATAATATCTTGCGGGAAGCGAATAAATTTGCGGATGCCTTAACTAAGGGAGGTGTGGAATGTATCTCATGGTTTCGGCTGATGGTGTAGTTTGGGGTGCTGCTGGTTCGGGTCACCGGCGAGTGTGAGCTTTGTGCTTGGATGAGTGCGTGTGCGTTTTGTGTACTATGTGCTTGGGTGAGTGCGTCTTGTGTGTGGGGGCTTTGGTTGTTTATGAGAGGTGATAGTCTGGTTTTGTGAGTATGGTATTCACGTTGGGAGAGGGTGTGTTATAGGTTTTTTGTTTTTTTATATTGACGTGGTATACTATTTTTCTCTATTTAAGTTTAGGGAGATTTTTAACGAGACACACGTTCGATTTTGTATGTTTTTCACATCCATGAAAGCATACTTGATCAAAAAAAAATATGAACTTTAAGAATGAAATTTAAATAAAATCAAACAACATTTAAAGTCCCAAATTTTGAATTAAAATCAAATTCTTGATAACTCAAATTCGGGTCAAGTCGATTACATAACTAGGTTAATTAAGTTAGCTTTATGATTTGCATATATGGCCTTTTTAAGATTGTCTTCCATTACCATTTAAATATAAATTCTTTGTCCCTGTTTGATGCTCCTATTTATGCTCACATCAAAAATTAAGGTTGGGTTTAGAATTTAGGCTTTAGAGTTAGGGTTTATGGTTATACTTTAGGGAATTACAAGTATAGTGTATTTTCATGGTGTACGGTTTAAGGTTTAAGATTTAAAATTTAAGATTAGAGCTTGAAATTTAAATTTTTAATATTTTTTAGTTTTTGAGCATAGAAGGGGCACCGAAAAAGATAGATGATTTTTGTCCCATAATCACACGTAGGAAAGTCTTAGTCTATTATTGGACCATTTATTTTTTATAAGCGCCCCTAACAAATAAAAATAAAAGGCTAAATTTTGTTTTCAGTCTTTGCATTATCTATAAATTATAGATTTAGTTTATATATTCTAGTATAGTCAGTTTAAATCTACGTGCTTTTCAAATTGTGAAATTTCAATCTCACTTTAATGATACATGAATAATCTATCTGAATTGCAGGACTAAAAATATCAAATCAGAGAACATGTGAAGTCGAAATTAGAATAAATAATTAGGGGTCAAATTGTCAAAAATAGACTTGGATTAGCAATTTACAAAGAGAAAAACTTCAATATACAGGTTGTATAAACTTTAGTTTACACGAGCCTTTTAATTTTGGGAGTTAGGATTGTAGTTTAAGGTTTAAAGTTTATGGGTTTAGGTTTTGAGATTTAGAATTTAATGATAGTATTTAGAATTTAAGGATTAGGGTTTAAAGTTTAGGGTTTAAGTGTTAGGGTTGGGAATTTAGGATCTAAGTTTTATAATGTAAAAATGTAGGCTTGTATAAGATTTATTTTACACAGTCTGTGTATCAAAATTTTACCCTTTTGCAAATATGAACTTGTTTAGGCAAAATTTGAGACCCATATTTCAGAGAAATTATTAGATGGGCCCGACTCACCATGTCATCCATAATTCATCAAATAGCATTCACCCATTTCAGCGAAACTCCAGGTAACTATCTGCTCTTTAATTACATGTAGGAAAGATGTGAAGATTCACCTTGAAAAAATAAGATAATTTTTTTTTAGATGAGACTATAAATGAAATAATAAGTTAAATTTATCTAATAAATTTTTTCTCTGTATTTCAGGATGGGTAAGGCTTTGAGGGTATTAATACCATGCAAAAACATGGTCCAAACCATGCCCACTAGCACCTCTAGGTGTATGGACTTATGATGACTAACTTCAAAACTATTAGAGATCTAAAGAGTATTAATATCATGCATAAACATGGCCCAACCATGTCCACAAATACTTCTAGATGTCTAGACTTATGTTGACTAGCTTAAAAACTATTACAGATCTAAAAAGTAATTACACCAAACATTAGTGTGGTTAGGACCCCTTTCACAGTCTTAATAGTTTTGTCCCGATTACAAGAACTAAATCTACAATTTATGCAAACAAATGGATTAATAGTATAATTTAGTTTAGCATATTTAAATTTTACTATTTGATTCTTGACCTAAGTTTCAAATTTTAAAAGGCATAAGGATTGAAAATAACCAAATTAGTATACTTAAAACTAAAATCATAATTTATTTGTGTAATAGAAGGACTAAAAGTATAATTTGACTACAAAATAAAAAACCTCCACAAATTAGAGTTGGTCATAGGATTGGTATCCTAGGGCTAATTTGTATGGACCTGAGCTTTAAATATAAATAAATAACTTTGGGTGTAGAATTAAATTAAAAATAATAATTTCATTTAATTTTATTTATTAAATATTTAAAAAATTTAATATAAAAATTAAAAACCAACTATAAATCCATGACCCAACTCATTAACTCTTATGCTACAAATTAACAATAAGTTAAGCCGAAAGTTTTAATTAAATTTGTATTGATCATATAATTGTCTTGTCTATTAGTAATTTTTCAAACCCTATTTGCCCTTTTCTGTCGGCAACCAAACAGTGAAAATCAGATAACCATTGACTGCTAAACATGGAATGAGCCAACGTAATTATGTCTGGACTTAGGAATATTAATTAGACACTAATACATATTTTGTAACTATATTCTTTTTCATGTCCTATGATATTCATATTTTTTTCTCGTCTTATAAATAATATTAATCGAACTCGAATCAATGAAAGAAAGTAAATCATCACTCAAACATTTTACATGAGCAAAAGTGTTGCAGAAAAGGTACAAGTTAATCAATCACTAGGAGAAAGTAAATCATCACTCAAACATTTTATATGAGCAAAAGTGTTGCAGAAAAGGTACAAGTAGAATATAATACATTAACGGCGACAACACATACAACATACCTAACAAGGGCCGTTAAACCTCTCCGTCCTGCTCCTTCATTCGCCGGAGCTTGAAGGAGAAGGAATGTGGAGAGATCGCATGCACCGGCTTGTCGGTCATACGAATCATATTATAAGACCAAGCCCCCGTCAATGTCCCCGTTACTGGTCCAACCAAATATATCCATATCCCCTTGTAGTGATCACTGGCTATAGCCGGTCCAATGGTCCTCGCCGGGTTCATCGATCCACCCGATACCGGTCTGAATTCGATTATTAGTACATAAATTCTATGAACAATAAATCAACAAGAAGTTTAATATTATTACCCGGCCAAAATTGAAGTTATGCAAACAGCAGAACCCACAGCTATGCCTGCAAGCTCCCCTATCTGTCATTATATAAACATAGATATAAAAAAAAAGCAAACATTTTAATTTTTTTCACAACATAATTTTGAAAAAAAAAACATTCTTACAGCTTTGGTATCGGTTGCCACAGCCGAAGTTATAAACATCATCGAAAAAGTGACAACTATTTCCATGATCAGAGCTTGCGAATCCGAACCGGAAGGCGATGTTGTTCCAACATGTTTTATTGGATGTAATAACACACGAAGTGTGAATGATGCAGAGATTGCTCCTGTGAGTTGAGCTGCAGCATAAAATGGGACCTGCAAGTTTTGATTAATTTTAAATTTGTGCAACTTGAACATAATTAAACCATAATTATTGGCTTATTGCCATGCCGTCCTCATAATTTTATTGATCTGAGAAATACATATTTGTAGCTTTATGCATGTTGCCTTGCCGTCCTCATAATTTTATTAATAGCTGAACTATTAATGCCAAAGTCCCCCCCCCCCAAGAAAATGACTTCATTCTTAGTATACAAATCAGATAGATTAGTTTAGTTACAACGACAATTTTTTATATTTTTTTTTTGGAATAAAAGAATTAATATAATATAAAAACTATTTCTATATTGGGCTAGAACAACGATGTCGTTAGCTGGGTTTTAAATTCTCCATGCCACGAACATAAATGTTTTAAAATATATATTTACTTGGCCAAGATTATTCCAGCAGTTATACATCATGTACGTACTAATTGTTGATGATTGAGTTGACCTCAAGACCATCAAACTCCAATGGTTCGAATGGTCCAAAATTATGAACCCCATAACCCATTAAGTGGTCTTAATCCTAAGTGATATGGGGTCGAGCAGCGTAGTCTGCACGTTGTGTGCAGGGATTTAAATCTCGTTCGCGGTCACGTTTTTATCGCGTCACGATTATTGCAGCTGCGGACATAATTGAGACGATTGTGGTCACTGTGGATATCGCGGTCGTGAATTTCTATAAAACTTGCACAACTTAATGTAAAACATATTAATTATAATTATAACACGCCAATTTTAATGATTTTTAGAGTATTTTTTAACACTTGTGAACTTTTATTAATATGAATTTGAAAGTGAAAGTAATTTTGTTTAAAGACTTTTAAATTGTATTGTGATTTTGTTAGTTTAGTTTGGATAATAAAATTATATGAATATGTCTAAATAAACAATGTGCACCAATACAAGGACTAAACATGTGAATAAACCTAAACAAAAAATAAAAAATAGTAGTATAATAAAAATAATTATTAATATTAATAAATAATAAAAATAAATAAACATATTATAAAAACTAATAATAAACAATAAACATATTATAAAAAATTAAATAATTATAATATTATTAATAAACAATTACACCACATTAAATATAAATCTTTATTCTCATTTATTTGGTTTTCTTTTTCAATACTTATATTCAATATATACTCTAATTTTATTATTAATATAATGTTTAAGGACTAGATTGAACAAAAAATTAAATCTTTAAGGACTTAATTAAGATAAAATAGAAATTTAAAGGCTTAATTAAGAAGTTTTGAAAGTTTAAAGGATCAATTTAAATACATGTTAAAATATTTAGGCCAAATTGAAATCTTTAAAAAGTTTAATGTCACGCCATGTAATTTACCCAATTTTTCCAAAATTTTATACGTCCCTTCTTCTTCTTCCTCGCCATGCTCTGTTTCAGACATTCAGTCTCTAATTTCATTTTATTCTGTGAATATCAGATATAACGGCCCGTTATCGCTGTTTTTGACCGTTACAGCCGTAATTGCGGCCGCAATCCGCCGCTATAGGTGTGATTTTGTTTCCCACTGAAAATATTGAAAATATCGATTTCGAACGGCGGCGATACCGCAATATCTCAGCCGCAATCTCGGTATCGTTCCGAGATTTAAATCCCTAGTTGTGTGTGCAATTTTAGAAGGTTATGAATAATGAACAGATATTATATGTAATCATGTCAGAATATTCGATAAAATTATGGACGTGGGCTCGACCCCACAACACTAGTAAGCCATGTGCCCATGTTAAACCAATTCTCTATCGATGAAACCTAACTACTTCTGTCAAAATACACTCAGAAGTCATCAACAAACAAAGGATCATTGGATCAGATTCTCGGCCTTGTATCATTAGTTATTTTCATAGTTTTGAGGCACTAAAAAGGAAAGGAAAAAAAAACCTGTTCCCATGGAAAATGTCTGACTGCAGCAAACGCTAGGGTAACAGCCGGGTTCATATGTGCACCGGAAACATGGCCAACAGCGTAGATCATCACAGTCACGATAAGCCCGCCGGCAACCGAAGCTCCGAGCCTCGAGATTTTGTGTTCATCGGTGGAACTAATGGCAGCCGATCCACATGTCACGAATACCAGCAAGTATGTTGCTATGATCTCTGCAAACACCTGTGTTACAAGTTACAACAATTTGCATGTTACATATTTAATGTTTTTTTTTTCTTTTATCAGACAAGACAAGAATATGTTTTAAAGCCTGGTTTTTATACCTTTCTTGGGAAACCAGGAGGGTAGTGTTGTAGAATCGATGACTCTCTTTCAGGTGTGGGATTTTGATCCATTGGGGAAAGCTCAGTTGTAGCCATTGTTGAATGACTGACAAAAAGAAAAAAGCTCAAATTTTGAAAGATGGAAGGGAGAAAGAGAAGTTAAGGCAACATAATTGTCCAGTGCTCATTTATAATGTTTTTTGGCCTACCACCCGACAGGTTGTTTTCGAACATGCTTTTCTATAATTCAAGTTGGTTGAATTTGAATTATTTATAAAATTATAAAATAATAAGATAATTATCTGATATGTAAAATTTAAAAATAAATAAGTGACGCATGAACCCTTAAGTTTACATTTTTTTGAATAGAAGTTTACAATTTTTTAAGATAATTATTATGAATAAGAGTAAAACTTTGATACATAGGCTGTGTAAAATTAATTATACACAAGTCTGTGTATTTACACTATAAAAACTCAAATCATAAATTCCTAACCCTAAAAAACTAAACCCCACACTCTAAACCCTAAACACTAAATTCTAAACACTAACCTTAAATTCTAAACACTACAACATAAACCCCTAAATCTTAAACCCTAAACTAAGACCCTAACCCCTAAAACTAAAAGGCACGTATAAACTAAAGTTTACACGGCCTCTGTATCAAAGTTTTTTCCTATGAATAATCCAAATAAATAATATATGTTATAATTTAAAATAAAAGTATAGGGATGGATAGTGCCTACTTTTCCACTACCAAGATTTTAGTGTTGTTGCCGTTCAACTTATTCGTTAGTTATGAAGATATTTTCAGGTTCGATTTCCTTAATTACTTTTTAGTTACTATTAATTAAGAACATAATTTGTATATGATAAGGAAAATATTTTGATACACAATCTTGGGTAAACTACAAACTTTTCAATTTTAGGTTAATGTTTAGGGTTTAGGAGTTTAGTGTGTATGGTGTATAAATTAAAGTTTATGGTTAAAATTTAGAGTTTAGGGTTTAAGGTTTAGGTTTTAGGGTTTTAGGGCTAAGGGTTTAGGTTTTAGATTTTATAGCTTAAATATTAAAGATTGTGTATTAAAATATAATCATGTGATAATAAAGGTATTAAAAGATAATCGACACAATCTTAACTTACTACGAAAAGTAAATAAAAGATTAAGGTTTGTAAGAAAAGTTGAGGTTGATGATATTATACATAAAGAAATTTAATAAACAACTCTAAATGGTTAAGAGATTTATGTTTGATTAATCATGTTAAGTTTCTCATCTTTAGATCAGGTAATATTGACGTTTTTCTTAACCTTATAACAAGACACACATCTTACAGATAAAACTGATTGAAACTTAGGTCTCTTAGGGATAAAAATCATTTGTCCCTTTTCGGTGCCACTTTCTATGCCTCAACCAGGAACAGAGTCAAGAATCAAGGTTAAGGGGCAAAGTTTAAATAAATTAAAAATTGGAGGTTGAAATGGGCAAATTTTCCATTGTATTTTTAAATGTAAAAATATTGGGAGGGCTAACAACCCTTAAGCTTGCAACAACTCTGTCTCTATCCCAACACTAAAAAATCAAATTCTAAATTATAGCATTAAATTCTAAATCTTAAACCTTAAACTCAAAAAATACACTCTGCACAAAATTTCTTAAACCCTAACCTTAAACTTTAACCCTAAATTTAATTTTTTTAGTGCTAGGCATAAATAGAAACACCGAAAAGGGGCAGAGAATTTCTATGAATATCTTTTTTTCTGTTAAGACCACTCGTTGAGTTCGATAATATTGAGTGTTTAAATATAATTTTTTATATATTACATCGATAATAATGTTAATTAAAATTAAATAAGAGATCTTAAGAAAATAAAAGAAAATTCAAAGAAATTGAATATGACATAATGATATCATTATTTTCATTACTTCTCAGCTCTCATATGATCTCTCACTTTCAAACTTGAGCTTCAAGGTGCTTTTGGATTGACCCCTTCTTTCTGTTCCAACAGTCACTCTTCTTAGTGTATCAAGTGCTACTGTAATCTTATTTCGTTTTTTCCAGAAAATTTCAATAGAAAAATTGTCGAAAAATTGTTGTGCATAATGGTGTGAATCGGAAGGTGAGAGCAGTATCTGATATCATTTTTCTTCCGCCTGAACAAAGAATTGAAGCCGAAGAGTGTATGAACAAAAGGGGTCGTGCGCGTCCACGCAAGAACAAGCAGTCAAGTCCTTTTGCGAATAGTTCCCTATCCGTTTCGGACATTTTAAATAGGAAGCGTTGATATTACGGGAGGCGCGAGAGACTTTAGATTTGGGACGTCTTGTGAGGGTGAATCCGGTTGGGTCTGAGGAGAAACTTGTCCAAGATATCGCGAAAATATTTGAGGCGCGCGACAATTAGATTGTTGATGTCGTAAGATGCGGATTTTAACGTGGAATGTACGCGGTTTAGGCGGTTCGGCGAAAAAGAAATCAGTACAGGAGTTAGTTCGTAAACATCGTTGTAATATGTTATTCGTGGAAGAGACAAAACTAGAAGTCATTAGTGGCGGTATCGTGAAAAAACTATGGCATTCGAACTGTTTTAATTTTGTGATGGTGCCATCAGTTGAAGCATCGGGAGGCATCTTGATTGTTTGGGAGGATTCCAAGTTTTTGATGTGTCATTCGGTAGTGCGGCGTCAGTTTTTGATCGTCAAGAGAAGTTGGTTAGCGGATGATTTTGAATGTTGTATGGTGGCCATTTATGCACCTCGTAATTTGGACGACCAACAGGTGATTTGGGAGGAGCTGCTTTCAATTATGGAGGAATTGGCGGTGCCTTGATGTATTGGCGGGGATTTCAACGCCATCCCTGATGATTTTGAGCGTCAGGGATGTAGTTCAGCGTTACGAGGTTCGACTAAATTTGTGGGTTTTATTGAAGAGGGTGGGTTGTTGGATGTCCCATTAGTTAGAAAATTGTTTATTTGGTTCGGATCTGGGAATCGTTGCAGTCGTCTTGACCGTTTCTTGGTTTCAGGCATGTGGGTGGATCGTTTTGGTGGCATGAAACAGTTAAGCTTCCCGAGGGGAATATCTAACCATTCTTCTCTTCTATTTATTTTGGATGATGCGAATTGGGGACCTCGTCCTTTCCGATTTCTCAATTGCTGGCTGGTTCAGAAGCAAAATGTTTTACGAATGGAGAATGAATGGTTGAGGTTGTCGAGTGTGGAGGGGGATCAACAGGATTTCGGTTCTAAGTTGAAAGCCTTGAAGGGGTTCTTGAAATCATGGAATTGTGATGAGTTTGGTAACGTGGATTTAAAAATTCAGTCTTTACAGTCGTCTATTGAAGATATGGATGGTCGTATGGATGCAAGGACTTTGGATTCAGTTCTTTTGGCCGAAAGGGGTAAGCTGGTGTCGGAGTTATGGCGTGTGATGCGTTTGAAAGAGTCTATATGGCGTCAAAAATCTAGTGCACTTTGGCTTATGGAAGTGATCGGAATACAGCCTTTTTTCATCGAGCAGCCAAATTACGGGCAATGCGTTATAATATTGTGGGAATTCGCATCAATGGTAGGTGGATTAAGAATCCCAATCGTGCCAAGACTTTTATATTTTAGGAATTCTGTAAGCATTTTGCTCGTGAGAAATTATTGGAACCTATTGAACTCTCTTTTGTGTTTCGTTGCATTGATAGTTTTGATAGGGTTAGATTAGAATCTCGGTTTGTTGAAGATGAAGTCTTTGTTGCGATTCGGGCTTGTGATGGTGCTAAATCGCCGGGGCCGGATGGGTTTAGTATGGAATTCTATAAGAAAGGCTGACAATTTTTGAAGAGCGATGTGTTGCAGTTCCTAAATGAATTTCATGACTCTTGTGAGTTGAAGTGTGGAATGAATTCATCTTTCTTGGTGTTGCTTCCCAAGTGTAATGATCCGGAGGGAATAGGTGACTATCGGTCTATAAGTTTACTCAACTCGGCATATAAAATATTGTCGAGATTGCTTGCGGCTCGGCTACAAAAAATGTTGGGGTCCTTAATTAGTGATGTACAAAGTGCGTTCATTAAAGGGTGACAAATGGTTGATGGGATTTTGTTAGCGAACGAAATAATACACTGTATGCGTGAGAGGGGCTGCTAGACATGGGGTAATTTTGAAACTAGATTTTTTTAAGGCCTATGATTGCATTAGTTGGTCGTTCTTGGACTATGTTCTTTGTTTTGTTTTGTTTTTTTTTTGCTCAACATAATTTATTAAATAAAGTCATGAGTTATATGCTTCATTAAAAACTTGTCTACACCTAGATGGAAGAAAATATTACATATAACCTAAAAAAATTACACAAGAAAAACACCTTCAGCAGTCTCAAAACTATCTCCCTAACAAGTCCCCTATAGTCTATTACAAAAGTAGCATAGGGACAATCGAAATCACATCCAACAAAGCACCTAAACAAAAAAAAATACAGTAATCTGCCTCAAGGATTCAACCTAGACTACCACCATGGCTTAAAGAGAGAGTTACGAGCTATACCATTTTTAGCAAGGCAATCCGCTAGCACGTTTGCTTGTCTAGGAATATGGACAAAACGAACACCTCCAATCTTTTGAACCAGTTTATCTATCTCAATAAAAACTGGCCACCAACTCCAAGGACGCTGAAGAGGATCGTTTAACCATAGCAATGTCACTTTAGAATCCGACTCAATTATCAAATTGGCTCGCCCAATCCACTTCGCTTCAATGAACACTTCTAATGCAGTTTTAATAGCAATTAGTTCTTCAAAATCTGCCCCCTTACCTTCAACAGGACTGGAAAACAGCATTCTCAATGATCCATCCTCAGTTCTCAAACACCTCCACACCCTGCCTCTTCACCTTTAAAAGTCCCTATCAACATTGAATTTGACGAAACCCGAGTTTGGAGGAGACCAATCTTCATTACAAGTAACTCTATTCTTTTTACCAACTATACTCAGTGGATTATCCCACCATCCATCCATATTGGAGATTCAGTATCATTTGCCTCTTTAATCCAAAAAAGAGCTCGAAGCTTAGTGAAGAAAAGCAAGTCCTTGACTGTTGTTGTTTTGTCGCGAAACACCACCTCATTTCTCGCTAGCCAAATGCTCCAAAATGCTGCCCCAACTGTAATTAACCACACATCTCTAAGGGTGCCTGAAAACGATACATTAAAATAGAAGTGAAATAATTCATTAACATTCTCAAAATGCCTCCATTGTAACTTTCACCAACTGAAGAAATTACTCCAAAAACTATCTAAAAAGATATACCCCGAGAATAAATGATCAGAGTCGTCCAAGAACGTTTTCCACCATTGACATAAACAAAGATTTTCATCTAATAAAACACCCCTATCTTTAAGAAGTTTCTTCGAAGGGATTCTATTAATCTTCAACATCCAAAGGAACGTTTTCACCTTAGGGGAATCTTAATCTTTCAGAGCTTCCCAAAATTAAAATCTGGAGCATTTAAATCTGCATTAACCAGATCTTTCCATTCAACTTCCTTAAAACAGTCCCCCTTCGCAACTTCTGCCACCTTCACTCTCTAGGATTTCACTAATCTATATAGTCTAACAAATTCTTTACACAGTGGTTTGGATTCACACCATAAATCCTCCCAGAACAAAATAGTTTTCCCATCGCCAGGCAGCCATCGAAAGGCTTCATCAGTCATCCATTTATTCACCTCAATAGAAACCCAATTTTTCACAATCTCTCTTCATATCAAATACATTTTCCTTGAATTTGAGAGCTTCATTCTCCAACCACGATTAACTCCCCCATACTTCGAGAAGATGATTCTCCTCCATAATGCTCTACTCTCCGTTGCATACCTCCAGCCCCATTTAGCCAAGAGCGCTCTGTTCTTAGCTTTAAGATCAATAACACCAACTCCTCCCATAAATTTTTGCAGGCAAACCCGATTCCAATTAATTTTCGCCAACTTCTTAGACTTATCCGTATACCCCCATAAGAAACCCCTACCGATTTTCTCAATTTTCAAGAGAATTATCTTCGGGATTTCAAACAATGACATGTAATAGAGTGGAAGTGATGATTAAACAGAATTAATAAGAATAACTCTCTCGGCAAAAGACAAATTTTTGGATTTCCATCCTGCCAACTTCGTTTGAAACTTTTCCACCACATGTGTAACGACCCAGGTTTTGAAACTCGAGAATCGGGTAAACTCAAGTCACGGGCTTTGCTTGTTGGGCCAAGATGTTGGACCGAGAAGGGGCTCCATAAGAGTTTAGTGGGCTTTCTTGAGATTTTGAGCTTAGATGTTGGGGATGTGTTTGGACGAGGGATGTTTAATGAAGGGTAAGGGAGTATTTTTCCTCAAGGAAGGCAAAAGGCTGCTCATCCTTAATATTTTATGTAGAATTGAGATGTGGTGAGATCACCTTGTCTCCCATCTCTTTACCTATCTTCGTTCTCCTCCAAAAGCTCATCCCCAACTTAAAGAAAAAGTTGAAATCTTGTTGTAGTTGAGTGAGAATCCCAGATTTATTGTCAAGGAAAATTTATTCAGCAAGAAAGGATTTATCATTCAAGGTGAACATCCTTAAAATTGGTGGATGTGGATTTTGGAAGCTTGGGCCAAGAAGAGAGGTGACAAGAGCTTGGTGGGAGCTTTATTCCGAGAATTGCTTTCTTAAGGTCAGTACATTTCTGACTCCTACATTTCATGAGGATCCTAAGATGATTGCTTCGCTTGGGGTATGGTTGTGGTTTGCTAAGGTTGGGTTTAGAAGCTTAAAATACCTTTAATGGTAAATCAAATATTAGATGTTGATAATGTGTAAAATAGGTAGGAATCCACATAATAACTTCCCCATAACATGTAGGCTTAATTTGAGGTTTAACTATTGAGTTTAGGGGGCAAAATCAGAGAAATTCGAACTCTAGAAATGGAGTTCTGGGCACGCGTATCAATACGGACTAGGCCAGTATCGGTACGTTCTTTTGGAAGTGAGCTCTTTCGGGCGGTTTTACAAGAGGGTATCGGTACGGGTCAGGGGCGTACTGATACCACTGTTCCATTGCCAATTCCAATAGCGAAATAACGTATCGGTACGCCAAGGGGCGTTTCGGTACGAGTATGGTTTTGGTACACAAGGTATGCATTTCGGTACGTGGTTTTGGTAAGCGAGTAGTGCACATCAATATGGAGCTGTGATTATTTCTTTCGAACCTACGGTGGGTATCGATACTCGAGGAATAGTATCGGTACCTAGAGGGACGTATTGATACCCATGTAGGAGTATCGATACTCGCTGGGCAATCTGCCCAAGAAGTTTGAGTTTGCGTTCGAAGGTCTCATAATTCGAGATAAAGGGCCCAATAGGTCTCTAAAGGTGTAAAATATGTTGTAAAACTGAGAAATCGAGATTAATACCCCATATACGAAATAAATGGCTAATGATCTGGTAATCTATAGGTGAATTGATTGTATTAGTAACTCATAGGGATCCTTGGTGTATCAATCGATGTTGTGTGGCGTGGAGGGTCCTTGCTGGTACTGAAGGGACGTTTGTACAGTCTAGTTGGTTTGAATAATGAAATAATCAAATTGGAATGCCGTGAATGAACTTGAAAGATATGAATTAATAATAATAACGAATGGAATTATGCCTTGGAGCATTTGTAATGGTTCGGCTTGATGCTTCTTATCTCTTGGTGAGATGTATGGATGCCCGAGGAGCATATGTAACTTGTGTGTTATGGTAAGAAATTCGGATGTCCTAGAGTCAATGCAAGGGCACTTATATAAGGGGGGTGTACTTCGGGCTGTGTGATCGAGTACATCTGACGTATCTACGGGCTTAGTGATTTGGGTACATTTAGAAACCTATTTGTGGCTATGGTGAACCAGATAAGGAAACATAACTCGGTGGACTGTGTGAGCTCGAGTAACTTATTGAGCTATGTGAACTCGAGTAACTTGACTGGCTGAATGACTTCAGGTAAAGACTGCTTGTGGCTATTGTGATCCAAGTATGTCTGTGATGTATCTGTGGTTATGGTAACCCGATTATGGTCCAAATAACCCGAAGGCTATGTGATCATGTGTACCAGTGGTTGTGTAAGCACATGTATTATAGGGCTTCGTTGGCCATTGTATAGGTCATATATGGTTATTTATGCTTGTTGTGTGGATAATGGTTGATGGTTATATTACCCTAGGGTTGTGTGACCAGGGTACGGTATGCTTTTACTCGATGGGTTGTGTGAGCTCGAGTAACTCGATAGGCTGTGTAACCTCGAGTATGGTAAAGCTTGGTGATGGCATGTGAGACTTCTTTTAATTAACGATGCCTCGAGACAAATTTTGTGGACTCTAGCTAGGGTAGGCTAGAAGATGATCTTCATTATATGTGAAGCCTTATCTGTGCACTCTTGACAATTTCATCATGCATGCTTGTTTTATGATATTCATGAATTGTGGTAGAGTAGAAATGTACCACTGAGCTTTGTTAGCTCAGCGTACGGAATTGTGGTTTTTCCGTGCGTAGGTTGACAGGTTACATTTTGGAGGAGCACGTCGTGGAGGACTTCCCAGCACCGAGCTAGTTTCACAGTATAGTACTTGATATTTTAGTTTGGAATGAAATGTATTCATAGGACCTTACCACAGTCGAGTCTGTAACTCTATTTGAACTATTATTTTGTATACGATGTATTTTAAATTAGAGCTCCTATTTTGTAAAACTCATTTCAAATGTCATTTATCTATGTGGATTTTTGGAAATTGATGTTTTTGAGAAACGTCAAAGTTGTGATTTTAAATGAAAAAATTGAGGGTCAGTTTTGGGAGACCCGAATGTAGCATTTCGGATTCGGATCGAGATCGGAGTGTTACAAATGTTTCCGTGTCAGAATCTTCATCGGATTTGCACCAAGTGGAATGCCCAAATACATAAAAGGTAATTTTCCTACTTTGAACCACAACATTCTGCCAGTCTTACAATTTTTTTATTGCTGGACTTCGATGCCCACCTGACAAGTCTTGCTAAACTTAATGCTAAGCCCAGAGCATGCCCCAAAACATCTCAAGATTAGTTTTAGATTAAAAATAAATCTCTCCTCAGGTTGTAGAAATAGGATTGTGTCGTCCGCAAACTGCATATGCGTTATCAACTGATCTTGAAGAACATTCTGTATACCCCCAATTACACTTTTCAATTCTGCACTTATGAGTAAAAGATGTATTGCTTCGTCACAAGAATAAATAAAAATGAGGATAGTGGATCCCCTGTCTCAACCCTTTTTCAATCTTAAATTCCTTAGTAGGAGCACCATTTACAAGAATCGGCACACTAGTTGAAGAGATGCACTCCCATATCCACTGTCTCCACTTATCGCCAAAACCCATCTTCATCAAAACCATATCAAGGAAGTCCCACCTAACACTATCATATGCTTTAGAAAAATCCAGTTTAATAATCACACCCCCAGAGCCCTTGTCGCTTCTCATAGTATGAATTACTTTATTTGCAATTAGGATTCCATCGAAAATCTGCCTTCCTTGCACAAATGCACACTGAGTTTCACTCACAAGATTATCAATAACCCCCTGAAGCCTCCTGGAAATCTTGGCTACGATCTTATACAACGAACCTACCAGACTTATCGGTCTAAATTCTGAAATGTCCACAGGATTCCTTATTTTTGGAACAAGTGCAATAAAGGTGGTGTTTAACTTGTGAGGCAACCTACCCGTCTTATGAAAATTTTTCAACAACAGCAGCTCACCCTTCACTTTCTCCCAGCAATGCTTGAAAATTTTCATATTGTATCCGTCTGGACCCGGGGCCTTATTCTCATCACAACACCATACTACTTCTTAGATTTCTTCCAACGAGAATTGATCCTCCACTTTTGAAGCCTTACTACTCAACAGCTTCTTGAAATCCACATTAAAATTCCCATTCCAACCACGAGGTGCACTACTAAACTGATTATGAAAGTATTCAAAAATCAAACTCTTAAGCTTCAGTGGCTCATCGCACCATTTGTTTCCAATCTTCAACTCATAGATAGCTTTCTTCTTCGCTCTAATCTTAACAGCACAGTGAAAAAAAGCTATGTTTAAATCTCCCTTCGAATGCCAATTGATTCTAGCTTTTTTGCTTCTATAGTTCTTCCTGAAGTTTTAGAGTGGTTTTTCAGCTCGTTTTGCCTCTAAACATCCAAGCCTGCACCAACTCCATATTCTTCTAGATCATTTCTCTTTTTCTCTAAAATCTTTACCTTTTCATCAAAATTTTCGCAAGATTCTGCATTCCACTTTTTCAGTGCTCCTTTTAAGCTCCTAAGTTTTACATGAAATTCTGATTTGTTGGACGGCCTACTTGTAAACCCCCCCCCCCTAATAATCTCCTTACAACCTTCCTTCTGTAGCCACCAACTCAAATACTTAAATGGTTTCGGTCCCCGGTCAATATAACCTGTTGACAACAATATCGAGGCATGATCTGACACCTCTCTAAAGAGACCTTTTTGAATAACCTCCCTGAGAGACACTATCCAGTTTTCATCGATAAGGAATCTATTAAGTCTGCTTTTTCTATTAAAAGGTCCAAACCACGTATATTTTTTGCCCTTCATAGGCAAATCAACCAGATTACACTTTGCAATAAAGGAGTTGAATTCCCTTACCTCTGACAAATTTGTTGTTGCACCGGACCTTTCACCCATGCATCTCACAGCATTGAAATTCCCTCCAAATAGAGCTCTTGAAGGCATAGATTCAGATTACTTCATTGCCATGAGTTCCTTCCAGAGTAGGACTTGATCTGTCAGCACACATGGAGCGTAAACATTGACAAGAGTTACCTTTGTATCTTCCCGACTCCATTTTCCTTTAAGAGTGGTGAAATTCTGCTTTACCAGTGTAGACACTACTTCAAACTTCGTCTTATCCTAAATCACTAATAAACCTCCTGATCTCCCATCCGCATTCGCAACACAATACTCAATATCATCATTATACCACATCTTCTGTACTTCAAACTCTGTAATCGCCTGCTTCTTTGTCTCTTGTAAGAATAGCATATCAATTTTTTCAGTAATCACTTTTCTCCTTAGTGCTTTGATTTTCGATTCAGACCCCAACCCCTATATATTCCATGTAAGGATCTTCATGGTCCTAAAAGTAATTAATTTCGTCCTAAAAAAGCAAAACCCCTTACTTTCTGGCTCTCATCCCCCTCAAACTGAATTCCCAGTTTCTTGCCTAATTTAATTGCCTTCCTCGCCTCTTTAGTTAAAGATTCCTACCGAGCCACAAGATTCAAATCTGACAAGGATCTACCCGATAGTTCTGAGATTTCCTTCCCTTGACACTCTTTCTTTTTCTTCTAGTTGCCCATTTTTTCTTCTTTTTTTCCTGGTTGGTCAAAGCTCTATTTTGGAAATCACTCAATGAGCTATAACGTCTATATCTTGCTTTTCTTTTTGCCAATTTAGGGAAAATTACCCTAGCCTCCTCGCCCTCTTCAAGGGTTATTATTTTTACAGACCCTTTTTCTTTTATTTGGAATTTCCCAATAGATTTTATCGCTATTATGATTGTCCACAGCTACCTCCTAATTTGATTCGGGAGTGTGTATACTGGATTCAGGAGTGTGTGTTCGGCGCGATTATCGGTCTTGGTGAATAGCAGTGCAACTAAAGAATTTCCTATGCAATGTGGGTTACGCCAAGGCCATCCTTTATCGCCACTCTTGTTTGTCATGGTTGTGGAGGTGCTTCATTTGATGCTTGTGGCTACAGAGAGGGAGGGTTTAATATCAGGGATAACTTTACGGGAAGGGATATCGTTATCGCACTTGTAATTCGCGGACGATACAATTCTTTTCTTAGAATGGGGTGTAGAGCAAGCATCCAACTTGTAGAAGATTCTCATGATTTTTCAGCTTATTTCAGGTCTGAAAATCAATTTCTCTAATTCCTCGCTTTACTCTATTGGTGTGGACAGCTCTATAGTGGATAGGATGGCGATAATTCGGAGTAGGTGGATGACTAGTGCATTGCTCGGTGTGCTGGGTGCATGGGCTACTATTGAAAGGGCATGGACGGTCTCCACAGGTGGGGATGGTCTTGCTGCAATTGAGTCAATTCTAGGGGGTGTTGCATTTTGGTGCTTTCGTGGAGAGTGTGTGTTTGTGTTGATTGGATATTAGTGTCTTTGTAATGAGTTATTACGACCCATTCTTTTTTCTCTTCCTAAGCGAAAGGGTTTTTTAATGAGGCGAGTAATAAAATATTTAGTTTTGTAAGTTTATCTAATGATTTATATTATTTTGGCAAATCTTAATTTTAAGGGTAAAGTACACAGATGGTCATCGAACTTTTATGGCGCTTTTATTTTGATCACCGAAACTTTAAAATTTTCATTAATGTCACTCAACTTTTATTTCGGTTTTATTTTGGTCCCTTCCATTTACTTCCGTTAGAAAATGATGATGTGCCAATTAACTTTTTTTTCCTTTCAACATTGTTACTCTCTTCCTCTCTCTCTCTTTCTTCTCCAGTTTCCTTTTTCTTCTCCATCCCCACAGTCTGCATTCTCAAAGTCAAAATATACTAGGAAGCAAAGTCATACACCGCTCAGCCTGACAAAGCTGAGTTTGGAAAAGCTATAATAAGAGAAGGAAAGTGGCTATCAAATTTCAAGATGAATGGGAAAGTTTGGTGAAAAATCTAGTCAAGTTTATGACGGGGAATTGATTTTCAGGCGCAACAGTGTTTTAAGGCAACTTATTTTCTTCATTATATATTTATCGATTCAAACACAAAAGATTCTTGCCGGATACTTAAATTGTATGCGACTTTAGTTAATAAACAGCTGGTATTGATTTTCTTGTTTGGTGGTATACATAAACTTCATCGTTAGTTCCCTCATTTCCAGTCACTGCCCTTCACGGTAATAGCAATGAAAGTTCACGATTAGGTTGTGGGAACGTGGGCGCCAATGGTCGTAATACAAGAGTTTATATTGGCTGATCAAGCATGTTCTTGCCTGAACAATCCTTGTTGCCGATATCATGGAGCTTGTCCTCCTCAAGAACAGCATGGAAACACGAGGAAGCTCCTAAAATGGCTACTAATTTTTTATATTCGATGCTTGTTTCAAACGAATTTGCTCCTCCTGCTCCATAATTGCAAAAACACCATTATTCAATTGTAAAAAATCATTTGTGATAATGTTTGTACTGTTTACGGGACATTGACATGCATGTGTTTTTAAAACAAATAAATCCTTTTCCGTTATCTGCAACAACAACCCCACCATCATCTGCAATGGTGTATCTTCACATAGAGTCCCTTCAAGCCAAAAAACTTGCCATCACAACTACATATCTACATTGTTTCCTGTGGAAGACAAGGCAAGTGCATGCAGGTTTAGTGTTTCGATTTTATTTTATTTTTCATGTTTGTCTTAATCAGACATATAATTCTCCATCATTTACTTGACTGTTTTAATGAACCTAGAAATTTACAATGGATTCCTTTCCTTTTTCTCTTGTTAAATATACATAAATGTGCCTATTTGGAATTATATAATGGGTACCAAGCGTCCAAGGCCTAGTTTTTCCATCGAGAACTAACGGCCGATGCCTCCTTGAATGCCATTTTATTCTATCCGCCCTCAGATTATCAGGCTCGATCATTTATATTCGTCTAGTCGCAATGGTTTCCAGGCTTAGTTTTCTTGCTCGCTTCCTAGTATATTTTTGACTTTGAGAACATGGACTATGGGGATGGAAAAGAAGAAGGAAATTAGAGAAAAAATAAAGAGAGAGAGATAGTAAGAGGGTAACAATGTTGAGTAAAGACTTAACTGTCACGTCAGCATTTTTAACGGAAGGTAACGAGAGAGACCAAAATAAAAGCGAAATAAAAGTTGGGTTACTCCAATAAAAGTTTTAAACAATTTGTACCTAAGAAGAGGGGAAAGGGAAATTTTTGCTTTTACTAGGTCAAGACTTGGAAGAAGGGGAAGGTGTCAACTGAGAGCTTTAACCACTTGCTCTAGAGATTGTTGACAACATTTGTTAAATTAATTTAATGAAAACTAAGTATTTAATATATTGTTTACATATGTAGTTTTCAAATAAATGTCTTAAGATAATCTCAAACTAAATTATTAGAGAATAATTTTCAATTGTGCAATAATGAAACCATAATTGATTGATTTAATTAATTCTTGAAAAAGGAAATCATAGTTGAGCTTTGAATAGGACCCAAGAGAAAAGCTTGTGGATACTTTATGATCCATTGCCACCATTTGGGCCTAATACTAATTTATAATTACAGTATTATTTAAAAAATAATAAGAGGATTGTTGACACTCCAACATATAAGGCAGGTTACCAAAAAATAATTACTTTTCTAAGGATAATATCTTTTATTCTATTTTATTTTATTTTTACCGTGAAATTTAATATAAAAAAAAAAAGAAAATCATTTTACATTTTTTATTATTACCTTCTGACTATTAATTGAAAAATATTATAGTGGTATATCTATTCAAATAAAGAAAGCGATGAATATGAGTTGTAATTATTCATAGCTTAATATTTTTGCATATTTTAAGCAATTTCTAAGCCAAGGATAGTGATTAGCTTAACTGTCCATATGAGTAATAAATTAGATCTATCTATATCTTTAAATAAAACAATGTATTTGAAATTATAAACATGCGTATGCATATTAATTAAGCTACCCAAAATTGGTGGACCATGTTGAGAGATTTCTCGTTTGTATGGTCAGTAAATAGTGATGAAGTTAGAAAATCGATTTGAGGGGTAAAAAATGGAGATTTAAAAATTTTAAATTTATTATATAAATTAACTATATTTTTTGGGTGGGGTTGGGGCACATCCCCTCCCACCTATTGAATAACTCTATTAATGTCGGTCAAAATTTCTAACAATCAAAGAGTATTGTATTCTCAAGTGTCTGGTATCTTTTTAATTATGAGATTTTGCCTCTCGATTTTTAAAAGGGTCATGAGATCATCTCGAGTGAGGGAGTGTCTCGACTAAAGAGAGCACTTGACACCCCAAAAACACAATCAAAGACGGATCTAGTAAGGCATTCGAGGGGTTACTGTGTCTAAATATTTTGGTAGAATCACATATTAAGTCTTTTTAGTTTAAATATTAGTTAAATAAAATTGTTGTTTTTCATATTTTTTAGATTTAATATTTAATTTTGATGTAAAATACTTTAGTCTACCTAATGTTTAACTCTAGTTTTATTCTTGGACATATATCTTTTAATTAAGGGTAAAACTTTGATGCACATGCTGTGTAATTACACTATAAAAATTTAAATTCTAAATTCTTAACTCTAACCCTAAAAACTAAACCCCACACTCTAAACCATAAATTCTAAACCTTAAGACCTAAACTCTTAAACCCTAAACTAAAACTCTAACCTCTAAAACTAAAAGTTTACGTGGCATATGTATCAAAGTTTTTTCCTTTAATTAATGAGAATTCTAACCGAACGTGCAACTGAGAAATGCCATACTTGTATCCTTCCCAAGGTATAGTTTAACTATGCAACTCTAAAAAAAACATGCTTTCTTTGCACTCGTTTTTTCTGCAAACGCGTCTTTTCCTCCAAAGAATAAACCAAATCAGCAAACTCTAACTGTTGCAACCTGAGGAGCCTCGGTGGGAGGGTTTCGACGTCATCAGGTTTCGGTCACTCCTTGTTGTCTCCTGCCCTTCAGTCTTTCAATCTTTGGAGGTGAATTACTGTTCATCCCCCTCGTGGTTTTTGCTTGTAGATCTCGGTGGCCGTTCGATGAAAAATAATTTTTTTGACAGTTCATGATTCTTTCCACGACATTTTGACGACGATTCGAGAGAAAGATCGTTGTTTTTGAAGATAAGATGATTCGACTCCTCCTCCTCCTCCACCCCTTTCGGCCAGGGTGGTCGGCCGAGTTCATGGAATCATCTTCAATCAAAGAGCTCTCCCGGTTCAACCTCTATGCCCTCGAAACCGCTTATGTTGACTACGTGATTTATGACGGTCGTTCATCTCGTGTCGTTTTATTTCCCCATCTTTGATTGGGATATTATTTGGGCCTTCTGTGTCTTTATCTGTTTCGATTATGAGTGTTGTATTTTTTCAATTTTTTATTCTAATTTTTTAGTAATAATATTTCCTTACTTTGATTTAAAAAAACTGAGAAAACAATGTTATCTCGTAAGTAAAAACATAAGTATTATTAAATTTTAGATGGAAACTTGGGAATTGAGATCTGGTTTTTATAATTAATACCACGAAGCTTACTAAGTGGGAGACAATAAATAATCCCTCCACAATTATATATTAACATTTCATGACACTAATATATATATATATAATTATATTAACATGTGCAATAATATCTTTAACTGTGTATGTGAGCGAAGATAATATAAAAAAGATTTTATTTTGATACACAGTTTGTGTAAAATATTTTTACATAACCCTTCTATAAAATCTAAAATCTAAAACTCTAACACCCTAAATTTTAAACCCTAAACTCTAACCATAAATCTTAAATTCTAAACCCTACAACCTAAACCCCTAAACTAAACCGCTATCCCCTAAATTTGAAAAGCACGTGTAAACTTTAATTTACACAGACTGTGTATCAAACTTTTTCTCATATAAAAATATGATATTTGAAAATAATATCATAAATTAATATTGAATTGTAGTTTATAAAACAATAAATTGCATTAGCCAAACCCAACCTTTTCAAAATTTGCTCCCATAAAAATGTATGAATTTTAATAACATAGTTGGTTCAAGTGGTAAACAATTTAATATCACTGAAACAAAGTCTATAGTTTAAAGTGTTATGTATACAGAATTTTAAAAAAAATCTCACTCATTAAATTTAGATATACAACACTAATCGTTTTAGATTAGTTAGGGCTAAGCCCGGAACCGAAAGTGACAATATATATGTATATGAATTTCAATTCAGTAGTAACAGTTGCGGTTTGTATGTTCTACTGACAGTGAAAGGGACATTCCCGAAACCTGGAAATTAATGGACAAGGTGGCTTGAATCTGTTGTGGCCGTCGTACCAAAAACAAAAATACATGGAAACCTCCAAATCACATTTAAAACTATTGTTTTTATTTTTGTCCAAATACATTAAATTTAAAGAAAAAATATATAAACACATACTTGAGCTTCATTAGCTCTGAACTTATTTCTATCCATAAAAATCCACGACGCCTCATAATATCACAAATTTGTGTAGTTGAGTGAAATCCATGCAAAAAAATGTCACAAAAAATAATTAAAAATCAATGATGTGAACTATATTATGTCACAAAAATTAATTAAATATAAAGTACATTATATCATATACCACTCAACTTTAAGTTTAGCATCGGTTATATTAGTGAATTAAAAATCAATATTATGTTAGCACTGAACTTTAGTAATCAATATTATTTTAGCACTGGAAATTTAGTTTAGGCTTCGATTATACCATTGGGCTATTAAAATCAATGATGTGAACGAGTCTTAGCGGCCCGCTTGCGATAACATGGATGAATTTTAATGGTCTAACAGGGACGGAGCCATGATCGAACATTGGCATGGACCAAATTATTAAATTTCAAAATTGCAAGGACTTATTAAGTATTTAAACTCAAAATTCATGAGATAAGACCTAATTTGTCTAACATTTAAACTTTAAAAGAACCTAAATTATTATTGGACCAAAAAAATTGAGGGTACAGGCTCATTCTTCTTTAGTTTAACCCCAACTTATTGTATATTTAATAAACTCTTATATTTTTTAATTTGAATATTTATTTTTACATGGACTAAATTGTTATTAGACCAAAATCTATCTAATACATTAATTTTACAACAGGGGCGAGGGGGGCTTAGGCCTCAAGGGAGCTCTGTCCCTGTGATCCAATGATATAATTGAAGTCTAAACTAAAGTTCAGTGATAAACTAGTATCGATATTTAGTTTAATAATATAATCGATATGTGCCTATAAAAATGGTGATATTTAATATAGTTTACCCCTTAATTATATGGAAAATACTTTGATACACAAATTTGTGCAAATTTTAGTTTACACAAATTATTTAATTTTAGGGTTTTAGGTTGTAACGGGTAGAATTTATAGTTTATAGTTAAAATTTAAAGTTTAGGTTTTAGAATATAGGATTTAGAGTGTTTAAGCTAGAGATTTAAGTTTTAAGTTTTATAATTTAAATATAAAAAATTGTATAATTTTTTTTACATAACTTATATATAAAAATATAACTCTAAATAGATCATACAAATTATGATATAAAAAATACAAATGCATAAAATATTTTTTGCCATTCAAATTCTTAATTTATTAAAAATATAAAATATGTACATAAAAAGTAAAAATCCACGTGAATCAAAATTCACGTGATTTTATAGCTATATCAGAGATGGAACACGTCAAGGATTTATACAAATGAATAACTCTAGAGCCTAGAGGCTAGAGGGATGAAAAGTTTTAGAAATTGAGCTGTTTTAGGCGTGGAAAACGAAGGGAGTCTAATTAAGGACAAGGACGTGGAGAAAAATAAGTAAGAGAGAAGTGTTCAAACAAAAACTGAGAGACTGACCACGTAATTATAAATTCTAATATTAAATTTTAACTTTAAATTTAAAATTATAAAACATTAAATTATATATAAAAAATTTAAATTTTAAACTCTAAATTTCAGGTTAAAATAAGTCTAAAGGGATGAAAAGTTTGATAGAAGTTTGAGCTGTTTTAGGCGTGGAAAAGGAAGGGAGTCTAATTAAGATAAGACTGCAAACTCAACGGTGTGCGTTACACTGCTAGCTATTATATTTTGTTGTTCGTCCACATCTATATGACATTATTACATACAACACCTTTATTTCTAATAAGACTTGTCAGTTTCTGACTGGGCTAAAGAATCTATGTCATCTTTCCTAATAAAAGTGAATAAACTTATTAACGTTAGAGCCCGCTATAAGGGAGTACTTTGAGCGATCGCTCAAAGACTCCATCAACCTAAAATCTTTAATTAGTCACTTTTAAAATTTTATTATTTATATTTTTTATTTTTTAATTTATTAAATAAATATATTAATTTAATAGTAAAAAATTATTTTTTTAAATAAATTAATTAATTAATCTAATAATAAAAATAATGTGTTTGAAATATTAAATTGATTATTCAAACTAATGAGATAAATAAAAATTGTCTCTTTTCGGAGCCTATTTTTATGCCCAACATTAAAAAAATTAAATTTTAAGCCTTAATCCTAATTTTTAAATACTAAATCTTAAACTATGCACCCAATACCTTAAAGCCCAATCTTAAATCACAATCTTAAACTATAACCCTAAACTCTAAACCTAATTTTTTTTATTGTTAGGGCCTATATATGGGTAGAGAATTTCTATTCGTAATGATATATACTTTCTTTATATAAGGGTCCAATTTTAATTTTCGCTCAGGGCCCAAAAATCTATGAGACGATCTGATTAGCAACGAAACATTTTATATATGAAATTGAGAATTTTTAAACAATATATATAGAACTAAGAATTCGGTGTAGTTCATTCGTTTTTATTCACTCTACTTTCAATTTTTTGGTCACTCTACTTTCAATTTTTTTAATTTACCAACTAAACTTTATATATTGAACATTTTTATTCACTCATTCGTTTTCTCATTAACAGCTCGTGACGTGACTTATTTTATTAATATTTATTTGTAACATTGATTATTAATATTTAGTTATGACATGTAAAATTTAAAATAAAAAATTCCCCAAATTCTTCTTTCAAACTTTAATATTAAAATCTCAAAACTTTTGAGGTGGTTGCAATGAAGAACCTGTTGCTCGAGCTTCACTTATCGAAAGCATAAAATTTATAGCAGAAGTAACTCAATCAATTGAATCAATAGAGACATCGGAACTAAACCTTTTGAATACTAAGAATGAGGAGTTTAATCTCCCTAATTTTATTATGCCAAATATAATAAATAGGAATTCAAAACGATGTCGATTTGATCCAAAATTTTATTTTTAGGGATTTAAGATGAAACATTTTTTGTATAAGCTGATATGTCATAACACCGTTAATTATTTAAGTGCGAAGTGAAGTGAGTAATTAAAATTTTCAAAAATTGAGCGACTAAAAATGAGAAAATAATTGAATAATGGTATGTGTAATTTATCTAAAATTTAAATATAATTTTATTATTTTCACCCACATGCTCGGTTTACGATATGTCAATATCAAGTTTGTAGGATTGTACCAAAGACCGGACGTTTATGAGATGATTTTAGTGGTTAAATATATTTATATTATTTAATTTTATATGGGTTCGAATTTAGACACGAGATTCTAATATTTATTGGTGATTGAAAACCTATCTACAAGTTGAGGCGTCAACCAAGCAGCCGCTCATTCATTTTTTACTTCTTTCAACCAGCATTCGAGCTTTTCTCTGTTTCTATAACTCGAGAAAAGGCGATGTCAAATGAGCAATTATCCTTAACTGTGCCTCTCCTGGAAGACGACAACAACAAACAAGTAGACGAACTCCAGCCTCATAGCACTGCAACAACCACCGTCTCCGTTTTCAGAACCTGTTTCAATGGCCTCAATGCTCTATCAGGTTCTCTTCTCTTTCTTTCAACATATTCACTTGGTTAAGGTATATACATAAATCTCAAAAACCCCCCATTTTTTTTAATGCAGGGGTGGGGATATTATCAATCCCATATGCACTAGCATCAGGTGGATGGTTGAGCTTGATATTCCTCTTCGCCATAGCCACCGCTGCATTCTACTCCGGCCTGTTGATTCAAAGATGTATGGACACAGATCCAAGAATCAGAACTTACCCCGACATTGGCGACCGAGCATTCGGCAACAAAGGGAGACTAACAGCATCGGTTGTCATGAACATCGAGCTCTATTTAGTTGCGACTGGTTTTTTGATTCTGGAAGGAGATAACCTGCATAACTTGTTACCCATTGGGAAGTTTGAAGTCGGGGGACTAACAGTTGGTGCAAAACAAGGGTTTATTATACTCGTAGCTCTCATAATTTTGCCTACTGTTTGGTTGGATAACTTGAGCCTTTTGTCTTATGTCTCGGCCAGTGGGGTTTTCGCTTCTGCGGTAATCTTGGTTTCAATCATCTGGACCGGTGCTTTTGATGGTGTTGGGTTTAAACAAAGGGGGAAACTCATAAACTGGAATGGAATCCCCACTGCTGTTAGCTTGTATGCCTTCTGTTATTGCTCTCATCCGGTTTTCCCTACACTTTATACTTCTATGAAGAAAAGACATCAATTCTCCAATGTAAGTTGTATCTGCAGCATTCTTTTTTTTTTCTGCAACATTAGTCTGATTTTGGAAATTCGGTTGCTTTGTTTTAGGTTCTGGTTTTATGCTTTGTTTTGTGTACTATATGTTACTCGTCGATGGCCATTTTCGGGTACTTGATGTTCGGGGCAGATGTTCAATCACAAATAACTTTGAACCTTCCTACTGATAAACTGAGTTCAAGGATTGCAATATATACCACCCTGGTGAACCCCATTTCTAAGTATGCGTTGATGGTTACTCCAATTGTGAATGCTGTTAAGAGCTTGATTTGGTATCGGTGCAACAAGCGAGTCCTCCACCTGTTTGTTGGCACCTCCCTCATGATCAGCACTGTTTTGGTGGCTCTGGCTGTTCCGTTTTTCGGTTCCCTTATGTCATTAGTCGGAGCATTTTTAAGTATCACGGCTTCAGTCACACTACCGTGCGTCTGCTACTTGAAGATATCAGGAACTTATCGGAGGTTCAACGGCGAACTGGTTGCTGTAAGCCTGATCATCTTCATGAGTGTTGCAGTGGCTGTGTTTGGTACTTATACATCTGTTTTAGAGATAATAGGCAACTTTTGAACACCAATGGTTTTGTATATGCTTATTTTGTTATAACATAATGCAATCTAGAGTAATTTTGGAGAAATTCAAATCAAAATTTATGTAGAAGGTTTTACTGTTAATTTTCAATTTACCATAGTTGGTTGATACAAATTCATTAACTGTCAGTAACTACCATGAAAATAAAGTTTAAAATTTCAAACCCTTTAAATATCAAACCCTTGCAGTTTTATCTTTTTCTGAAAACAAAATGAAGCAAACTGACGATGGAATTGGCATCAGAGTTTACACTGCAACACCACCACAAGAGAACCCTACACCAATCTCCTCCCTCCCTCGCCTGCCACCGGAACCCGGCCGCAAGAGGAAAGTCGTCGCCAAAGGGGTTCAAAAAACCATATCCAAAACTTCAATGCTTGTCAACTTCCTACCAACAGGCACCCTGTTAACTTTTGAATTGGTTCTGCCATCTGTTTACCGTCATGGTGTTTGCACTCATGTTACCATCATAATGATTTACTCCCTCTTAGGCCTTTGCTCGCTCTCTTGCTTCTTCCATTTCACCGATAGTTTCCGAGGTCCCGACGGAACGGTTTACTACGGTTTCGTCACACCCAATGGACTGGCCATTTTCAAGCCTGGTCTCGAAGTTGAATCCCCGAAGGATGACAAGTACAAGGTCGGACTTACAGATTTCGTTCATGCAGTCATGTCGGTGTTGGTGTTCATGGCAATATCTTTCTCGGATCATAGAGTTACAAACTGTGTTTTTCCGGGACACGAGAGGGAGATGGATCAAGTCATGGAGGGTTTCGCATTGATGGTGGGGATCATTTGCAGTGGCTTGTTTCTTGTGTTTCCCAAAACTAGATTTGGCGTTGGCTGCATGGCTGCATGATATTTAACATCGAGGTTATCGATTTAGTGCCTTAGTCTTGGTATGTAAAAATAAATTTATTGGACAATCCATGGCTTGTGTCTGCAGAAGAATGTTACACCGTTACTGATTTTGTACTTTTTCTGATTTATGGGAGTATTTGATTAAATTATGGTCCAAGTCCTAATGATTCGATGCTTTTTTTCATTTGTTTTCTTCGATCTCAACATTCAGATGAAACTGTTTTTCATTTATTTTCTTCGATCTCAAAACTCAGATGAAACAGGAAAAAAAGCTGAAGAGATAAAGCAAATCTAATATAAATCTTCTTGAAAGTAACAGATCATGACAGGGTAATGTATCAGACATACCAATAACAGCACCGCGCAAGCGTGCAAAGATTAGGAAATTAACCCAAAAAATCATCCGAAAATACGAGCTGCGATGATTTTAATACACCTAAACCGTAACTTGCAAAGGATACATTTTTCTATGATTATACTCGGATAATAGGGGATTCTTTCCCGATCAAACTGTGAAAGAGGAGCAACTCGATAAGAGCCCTGCGTAACCCTTTGATAGGCAACCTTCAATTGAACAAGGAGACTTCGAAGAACACATTGGACTACTGTGTTTGGCAATTTCCATGCAATCATCATATGAATTCTGGGGAGAATTATCTTCCCTGTTAACCGATTGGTGTGTAATCAACCTACTTCTCTTAGAATTCAATGAGCAATTCAGGTCTGGCGAGTTCAAGAAGTGAGACTCCGAGGACTCCATTTCTTCGTCGTGACATTCAGGCAATTTCCTCTTCATCCCAGGATATACTCTTAATCCTGCCACGTGATATTATAATATAACATCAATTATCTAAAATCAACACAGCAACAGAAAACATTTGAATCCTCATTTTTTCAACACAGCAACAAATTCTGCTAGTATAGAGGTAAATGTGAATGTGACATACCAGGCAAAGAGTCCTCATATGCAGATGACTGCGACTCCAAATCAACACAGCAACAGAAAACATTTGATTCTTTGTTGGATCCCAAAATTCTGCAGTGGGGAGCAAGCAAGGGATAAAGGGATTCAGGCATCTAGGTATAGTGTGCATGCAATAGCATTAATGTACCTTTTTCCCTGACTTTGGCATCAATATGCAATTTGGCTTCAATTGCATATCAAAGCCAAAGTCAGGTGCCAAATTGCACCCAAAAAAAGATCAAGGGCCAAAGTCAGGACCAAAAGGTACATTGGCCCTTATTTTCATTAAAAGATTGATATCATGAATTACCAAATGACACAAGGCATGATTGCCAGTCAATGCAAAAATGAATATGAGCAATTGTTCTAGTAAGTGTCATTCAGTGAAATACAAAAATGAAAAGATTCAAACTTAAAAAGTAGGACGATATAACAAAAGACTAAAACCTATGTTGCTTAGACTCAAGGGTTAAGTATTAGAGATAGGTATACATCCAACATGGGTAAACTCAACTATTTCTAAGTTTTTTCATATATTTCAAAGACCGTACTCCTATACCCATGTCCGAATATATATCGAACACTAGGGTTGGACACTGATACTTCAGGGAAAATAAAGAGTTGGAATAACATAGATTAAAACAATCAATATCAGAACTCAGAATTGTAGCCTAAAATAAACCACACAATTAGAAAATAGCCATAAAAGTTTTCATGATCACATAAAGTGCTGAAGTATCGAAACCAAACCTGTACATATGCTCCACAAAGTCATCAATCAGAACAGGCCAAGCACCTGCAAAATAACAAGAAAACTAAGATCCAAGTCACGCAGATATATAAGACAGGTGATAGGACAGATTTAAGGAAGCTTAATACCTTCAGGATCATAGCCTTCCAGATTTTCATGTACACACCTACTAAAACCTAAAACTTGCTGCCAAGTATCCTCCGAAATATTGTGACGTTGGTTTTCCTGAAAGGAAACCAATGACATTAGTTTCCTTAATCAAGAGATTACCGGTAATCATTAGCAGGTATCCTTTAAAGTTTCAACCTATGGTGCGTGTGTGTCAGAACAAATGTACAGCCCAAGAGACTTATCATCCATTTTCAAATGCTTGGCATGCACTATAAGGATTTTCAAAGGCAAGTATAAGGCAACTAAAGTAAAAATATGGAATGCTTTCTCCCTCGCTGACAGAGAAAACTGGAGCAGCAGATGGCACTCCTTATATGCATGAATGCAGGATAACAACTTCTACCTATTACAGTAATAATAAATTATTATAACCAATATCCCGGTTCTGATGAATACTTTGTCCAAAATTAAAGTGGTCTACATTGGAACAACAACCAATAGTTTCACAAGATGTCTCCAAGACAAACATAAAGTGCTAGGCTGTTAGCGGCTCGGTATCAGTCATGCTCATACCTCAACATATTTACACCATTTGTCATGCAATCGAAACCTGCCAGCTAAGACTAATCTCCATGCAGCAACCGCTCTGCTTACAGCTATCATTCATGACAAAAGCGAGATAATTAAATACAATACAAAGGAAATTCCTTCTAATTTACAGCTTAGATAATCTCGATGTTATTCCAAGGATAAATCAGTAGAAGTATTTCCATGTAACTAATTAGCATGGGATAACTTACTAATATTCTTTTGACCATTTTCTCGGCACATGAAGAAAACAAAATCATAGAAGCACGAGAATTCAGAGAAGTCCGCCTACATGAAACAACAGCAAGCCAAATTTTAGTATGGAAAACAGGATACGAGAAAATAAAATCAGTGTACCGACAATGAAGAACTTTGAAGATACACAATACTAATGTCTAAAATACTAGTTAAATCTGTCCCTCAAAGAACTTCAATGAAGAGGAATCTCACCGTCAGGTCTAGTTGTAACATTAGCTTGTGAAGTTCATCAAAGATCACAGTCCTGTCAAAGCAAACATAACCGATACTCAATCACTAGTGTATGACCAACTATTAGACCAAATAACCAATATACAGGACTGGCTACAGAATCTTGTTTGGACATTCAGCCCTCTTTGATAATGTCCTGGGGAATAATATATTTCTTTTTCACTCGATGCATAATCATAAATGACACAGTAGCAATCTACGCGCAGGAAGAATAACATGGTCAAGAAGGGTAATTGTCGCTCAAGCAAATCAGGATCAAGCTAGAATTTTCAAAATTAAGACAGGATTGGTAGGTTCGAAAACTCTTAGTATCTTAGACGAGAATCACCAAAAATGGTAATAATTTCACATGGCATCCCGTAAATATTAAACTGATACTTAGATTCCAACAATTTGTCAAGTGTCTTAAGACTCATCAACCATTTCTCTAATCCTCCTAAGGGCAATCCAAACACCATGAACTTATATTATCAACAGATTATAGATATGAACACCATCAACTACCTTGTGTGCATCCTGGACTCCACCATCTTTAAGAGCTGATTTAAACCATCCCTCGAGTACTTAGCTCTTTGCAATCCCTCATCTTGTCGGTGCCCGTCTTCACCATGAACATATGCATTTCCTGTTCTAAGTTCTGCAAGGCAGCTTAAAAGTAAACTAAATAAAGCAAACAATATATTTTTTTTTATAAAAACAAAGGTAAAATCCCGATCACAGCACAAACATTTCTGAACAATTTAAATTCTAAAGCTTTAAGCATATCAGTGACAGACCAAAATGTTTAACATTTTTAACTAATTCTTTGACCAAATCAAAATACATAAATTACCTAAAATTATCGGGTACTTAATAGCATTAACTTTTTCCATAATTAAACTTCAAAATGACCAAAACTTGAACTAAAAAAATAAATCCCCCCCCCCCAAAAAAACCCTTATCCAATTTCCAATCTTTTCACCCAAAATTTAAAGTGCCAATTTTCCTATTGTAAATCAACCGAACCAAATTTGTTTTATAAACAAGTGGAAATAATAAAGGAGAAAACCATCATAACATTAAAAAAAGGAGAAAAAATACCACAAAATCTGCTGTAAATCTCGAAGATATCGAACTGATTCGGACCCAAAGAGTCCATCGGATTCTCGACAGTCTCCGGAGGTCGGGCGAGTTTGGTATTCCTTCTTCTATTATTGGCGGGTGAGTTTCAAAGAAAAAACACAGTAATAACGAAAATTGGAAGTTGGGGTTAACGGTGCCGTCCGGAAGTTAAAGTCTCCTTTCTTCCTCCTCTGTATTTTACGAAAATCAGGTTTCCTTTGGATTTTGTTTCTGAGGAAGAGAAAGAAAGGAAACGAAAACGAAAACGAAAACGAAAACACTGGTTTTTCGGTGAAATTAACAGGGGAGAGTGAACCGGATCCCTCCCGGTTCGGGTGAACCGGGTATTGTAAATGCATGTGACGCAGCGAACATTCTCTCTTTCATTACCCCCTCTTTTATTACCGATCGCCTCGATTTTTGTTTTCTTCTTGTTATGTACAATCATAAAATACATCACATTTTGTAACCGAAATAAGATAATATATTAGATTTTTTTTAAATAAAATTAAAAGTTTACATTTTTATATTATTAATTGAATAATTAAGTTTTTATTTGAAATGATTTAATAATTTTAACTCTTTATATTTAAAAATTTTATTAATGAAAAATAAGTAATTATAGCTTTCGTTTTGAAAAAAAAAATTCGTCTCTCAATTTTTCTTTTTTAAGTAGTTGACAGTAATTATTTTTCTTTTATTTCATTTTTTATGTTCTCGTTTTTAATTTCAATAATTGTGTTCTCGTGACACGTTTTATCTCTACCTTTTTGTACGTTTCTTTTGTCTTTTGGCCCGTTTTTATTTTCTTATTCAATCGTTTGGCCACTTTTTTCTTTGATTTTTTATCAGGTTGAATTTGACGTCGCATCGACTGATCAAGATGGCGTTCTTTAAGTATCTTGTTAATATCCTTATTTTGGACCCTCGAAGTGAATTCAGATACGAGCTCACAATCATCGCTCTTGTTCGTGGTTGATATGTGGTAATGACCGTGTTGTCAACGTGCCTTGTGCATTTTTTTATGTCGTTTGTTGTTGATTCTTTTACTTTTCATCGTCAAAGTGTTGGTGATGTTTGTATCTATTTTATTTCGAGTCTTTAAGTTAAGGTTTTACCTTTCTTTGTATGGTCCTATTTATGATCTAGAGAAGCTAGTTTTCTTGTTTTTAAGAATATGTCCGGACCAAGTTTGTTTACCTAACTTGTAAACTCTCATTGTATTTTGGATGTTTCCTCTTTTAATAAAACTAGTGTACTTACATTCAAAAAAAAAAATTTCATTAATGAAGTGATTGTGTATATTTACAAGGGGTGTTAAGGTTATAATGAGTTTGTTTCATTAGTCTGTTGATTGTTCAGTAGTGAAATGTATGTTTGTTGAATTATCACATCTATTGGTCATCAAGCTGATGGACAATAGCATGAAGTGCAACAAATGGTCGAAAAGTGTGTGAAGAGGGCAGTGGGGGATGTAAGGAGGCTTTAGCCCACCCTGAAAATTCGAATTTCCTTTATTATTTATCCATTTTATTGAGTGTGCCCACCCTAAAGTTTTATCTATGCCCACCCTGAAAATATGGATCTCTTTTATTTGTTTTATTTATGCTCACCCATAAAATATGAACTTCCTTTATTTGTTATCCATTTTATTGAGCGTGTCCATCTAAAATTTTATTTGTACTCACATACACACAAAAAATTATGTTAGTTAATATTTAATATATGTGTGCCCACCCTTAAAAAATTTTCTGGATCCGCCACTGGAAGAGAGTGTAATGTCGAAATTTTTAAATATGAAGTGTTAAATTTATTAAATTATTATTTTTAATTAGGACCAAGTTAATAGAATATATAAATTTTGTAGACTAAAACTAAAATTTTATCAGGTCATGTTTTAGTTTTAACAACAAAGTAACATGTAACAACATTTTAATTGACTGTTTAAATTGTAACTTTTATAAAGAGAGTGGCATGTTGGCTTGTGTATTTTATCCAATTATTAATCATAATATAAAAAAATTTCTTATCTTTTGAAATAAAATTAAGAATAAAAACTAAAAATAAAACTTTAAATAATAGAAAATAAGTTTTATTCTTGCTCCTTACTTATTTTATCTTTTTCTAAATGGTTTTATTCTTGCTCTTTTACTTATTTTCTCTTTTCCTTAATAATTTTAAATAATAAAAGGGTATATTTTAATATACAAGATGTTTAAAAAAATTTATGCAACCCTTTTATAAAATTTAAAACTTAAATCCTAGACCCTAACACCCTAAAACTTAAACATTAAACTTTAAAGTCTAAATTCTAATCATAAACCTTAAATTATACACTTTACACACCAAACCCCTAAACCCTAACCTAAAACCCTAAATCCTATAATTGAAAAGCTTGTATAAACCTAAAATTTACACATGCTTGTGTATCAAAGTATTTTCCATAATAGAAACTTTGTTACTTATTCTCTCGGGAATAAGGCCAGAAAAATACCTCTAACGTTTGACTAAATAGTTATTTTAACCTCTATTTTTTCTTGAAGTAATTTAACCTTCAAAGTTTTATTTAGGATCAAATTCTGTAGATAAAAACTATTATTCAACTAATGATAAACAGTTTGAAATGACATGTAATTAAAAAAATAATTTTATAGAATTATTTTTAATTGATGTGACTTTTTTTCACTTCAACATTATTATTTATATAACAGTGTCATGTTAGCGTGTACTATCATGTAAATTTATCACGTTATTTTATTATTAGTTGACTGATAATTTTTATTAATATAAAAATTATTTTGACTCAAAATAAAATATTAAAAAATTAATAACTTTAAAAAATAATTTTACACTAAAACCGATAATAAACTCAACGATATAGAGTTCCGATTACAAACAAAAACAAAATTAGGAGAATCCAGAAAGAATATTAATTATTTTATATATAAAATTTGACAATTTTATGTTAGACGTTTTTTTTATTATTGTAATCAAGAAACAAATCTCCCTTATAAATATTTTTAAATTATTATCGAAGATTTTGTAAGATACAATGATCTTTATTATTTAATTTTTAGAAGATTTTGTAAGATACAATGAGCCTTATTATTTAATTAATCACAACAACATGTTTATGTTTGATATAATTAAACAAATAAAATATTTTAATATCATTTTGTGAAATTTTACTCACAGATATAATAATCTCTCTGTCTCGAGCGCTCGAGGATTTCACAAGTAAAATTTAAAAAGGCTTAATACTAAGTCTCCAAATTATTTTTTTTAAGTGCCTAAATGTTTTTATCCTTTTTAGGTGCTCAAACTATCTCGTTTTTCTTTTTTAGGTGCCTAAATTTTTTTTTACTCCTTTAGGTGCCTAAACTATCATTTTTTTTTGTCAAACTAAGAGCTCAAACTATTATTTTTTGGTTAAAATAAGTGTCTCAGCTTGACCTTAAAAGGGGAAAATGATAGTTTGAGCATCTAAAAGGGGTAAAAAAAATTAGGCACCTAAAAAGAAAAAACATGATAGCTTGGACACTTAAAAAGAGAATAAAAAGTTTGAGACTCAAACTCGTATCAGTTACATACTAGTGTTTGAGACTCAAACTCGAGCCCAGCACTACCATCACAGAGGAAAAACGAGTTTCGAACGTCATAATGCCTGCTGAATTTCGGTTTCGGGACTCATAGTTCACAGCTTAAACTGATAAGAACCAGCTAGACTTACAAACAGAGTGATAAACTCAGATGAATCATGGAAGGGAAGAAAGGAAAGGAAACAAGTATGCATATCTATCACACCTGAGTCGAGTAGCATAAACAAGAGATATAACTTACGAGAAATCGCGGATGATGAATTTGGATGCGATAATAAGAGAAGAGCATGATATGAAGTTAAAGTTGCTGCAATGGGATGAAGAGATATTCACACACGACTATATTCTCCGGACTTAGATCACATTAGCTGTGCTATCACAAGAGACACTAACTTTCTCGAAATATCTGGTCCGGAAGCTCAAAATGCAGGCAGAGTTTGGTTTCTATGCCATGGATGTACCTGATCAAAGGAGTCTGGATTCTGGAATATGTGCCAAAAACTACCTTGGCATTGACAAAATAACGTCGTATTCGATATCAATAAGAACATAGCACGGAATTTTAGCAAGGATAAACAAAAGAGAACAACCTAAACGTACCAATCATTCAAGGATTGATCATATATAGGAATACATGAAGAACCTTGTTTCTATCATCCGCACCAACAAAATACAAAGCATTGTTCGTCTCGAATGAAAATATCTAACAATCTTCTCCGACTCATATCGTAACACCAGCACTAATCAAACAGTTCATCATAACGCATAGTAATCTAATACCTAAAAAATTCCAAGCTTTCAACAATCACCTAATCACTTAAACAGGAATTCTAGAAACTATAACTGCATAAAACAAAATTGCAACACAAAGAACCCAAAACATAAGTTTCAAAGACTAAATTACCATTAAATAATGAAAAGTAAATATTCTTATATTCTCCACTATAACCAACTGTATATATATATATATATATATAATCCTTACAACTTATTGCCATGAGAGATTATTTAAAGACAACATAGTTTCTGATCGAACTAACCAGAGAAGGCATGCCTCGCTGCATTATGACTACTTTCTGTATTGCTTTTAATTACTCTATCTATGATATTCTTATTTCCAAAATGCCCTATTTCTTGATCCTTCTTTTCTTCGGCCCCGGAACCTCCAATCTGCCTACAGAACATCCGCACCTAGCTCGAAACACAAGCACGGCTCGTCCGTTAACCGGTGCCATCTTCTTCAGTTCAGCTTCCAATTCCTTATGATGATCGTGGGGCAATTTGAAAAGTCCCTTTTTAACACCATCTTTAACCAGAGTGCTTGAGTTCTTGACACATTCCTTGGTTTCCAGCTGGATATCGAATTCGGCCACCTTCCTAAGCCCTTTACAGTGAGGGTTCCTGCATTTCCTAGTTGTGCACAGAAGCAAAGTCCAAGCAGCTATTGCAGCACAAGAAAAACCAAGTAAAATAGATCCGTATATCATTGGAGCTCTCAGCATTTCCTCTCCAATCACATAAAAGGCAGTTCCTATGAATTCAAGCAATTTCAATGATATGCACTTTATACTTGGAAACAACAAGAATCCACAGGCAGCAATCGCAGCAATTAAGATGACAACATCAATCGCAGCTGATCTTGATCTTCCACAAGATGGGATTTTTAAACAACTTGGTGAATTGGATACCTTTTGTTTCTTGTAAAAATTGTTCCTCGAAGATGATGATGGTGATTTCGAGTTCATCACAGTATCATTTGAATTCACAGAATTTGCCATGATTGTAGCGGAAGAAGCCTGGTCAACCGAGCTGCAGACCGATATTGAGCTATGGAAATAGACCATTTCAAATCAACCCAGAATTTTAAATCCAAAAACAAACAGGATCCCAAATTGAAACTCCTATCAATCCAAATCCAGGTCAAAATCAAACCCACCACATAAATACTCAGAAAGGAAACAACTTGATTACTCCCACCTCAATATCATGTGATTTAATTAGTATCCAAATGATTAAATTTCTGGGGGAAAACACAAAAAAAACTTGGATTTTCAATCACAAAATGAGATTTGAGATTGAATTAAAAGGATCAAGATAAGAATTGGAATTTGATTTAATTTAAGAAAGGCCGGCAATTGAGAGAAATGGAAGGGGACAAAGGAAGAGTCTTCATCCTTCTGGCATCATCACAAAATTCTCTTGATCGAGCTTGGTTCGTTTCCTATTCATGATTTTTGTTGTAGAAGGGAGAATCTGATACGTTTATAGTAGAAGAAGAAGAAAAAGAAAAACCCAAAGGAATGGGCTTTGATTGTTACAATGGGCTTTCAAGTTCGCTTTTTGAAGATTTGAGTGTTTCTAATCATTTGTTCATAATTTGTCTCTTTTTATGGATTAAAATTTTGAAATAATTTGAAATACAAATTTATGTAAATTTTAGTTTAAGTTGTAATTTAGGGTTTGTGAGTTTAGGTTGTGAGTTTAGAATTTAAGATTTATGGTTATAATTTAGAGTTCAGGGTTTAAAGCTTAGATTTTAGAGTGTTAGAGTTATGGATTTAGATTTTAACTTAAATATGAAAGGTTGTGTAATTTTTTTTGCACAGCTTGTGTATTAAAATATAACTCTAAAAATTTTATAATTAAAACCAACGAGGCTGATCCAAGTGGTAACCAGTCTGATATTGATTAAGTAGGTCTTTATTTGGAGGCCTTGTATATATGGAAAATTCTCACTGGGAGATTCACCCACCACAATCAGGTGTGAAACAGCGGGACGACTCATATTAGTCAAGGAAAAATCTTGAGAAACCGTAAGGATAACAATTTTTTTATATAAATTTATTTAAAACTTATATAAAATAATACAGTTAATTGTTGATTAATTGTTTTCTAAACTTGAATTTAAAAGTATATGGTTTAAAACTCGATTTATACAAGTTAAATGGATACGTAATTCTTTAATTAATTTTTACCTTAAATCATACCAGTTTAACATTTGTGTGATTAAAAGGATAACTCTATCCTCAAACGTATTAAAATCCAAATAATTTGAATTAAAATTTTACACTTTAAATTATTTATACATTTTTTACCCTTTAACAAGGCACACATATATTTGAACTCCAATTTTTTAAAATAAATATCATCAATTTTTTTACTGAAACCACTTATAGAACTCACTGTTTTTAATATTTTTCTTACATGATAATACTTTAGGTAATTTTACGAAAATTACAATGTGTCAATTATTGGTTGATTTGATGTTATAAATAGAGTGAATAATGTTTGATCGCACAATAATTTTTACAATACTCGTTCTAAATTAATTGATTAACGAGAAAAAATTTATTATAACTTGAATTATCTAGAATAGTGTTAGAATATATGGCCCATTAAGTCCAAGTGGTATGATGCCACTCGTTTATGACTTCCAAGTCATAGGTCATGGGGTTAAGTCTGTTCATGTGTAAATTTTTTTAGTTTTTGTTATTTTTTAAGAATTAAGTTTAAAATATATAAATGATTCATATCTTAACTTGTTAATTTGTTAATTTTAATTATTTAATAAATAATATAGGAATATATATTTATTGTTAATTTGGACGTTTTAATTATTTAAGGAATAAGATAAAGCCACATTTTATATAAAGCCATATTTTATGTGTTTTATTTTCTTTTAAATTATTGTGTTAGCCTATATAAGTGGCGCCTGGCTCTTGTATAAGAGATATCATTTTGGCTTAATTAATATAATGTCCAAATATTTTTTACGTGCTTAATTTTTTTATCAAAATAGGTGTTTAATGTTTATATTATTATTTTATCAAATATTTTGGCTAAAATAAGTGCTTCGGGTACGAGGCCGACGCAGGATTGTTCGCTAGTTTTGCATATTATTATGTTGCGGGGACGTAGATGAAAGGTTCGCTTGAGCCATGTTCGTCGGGAGGGAAATAAAGTTACAAATGGCTTAGTAAAATTAGCGGATTTGAATTCGAGTTAAGCTGTGTGCTATGATGAGCCGCCGGCATCGGTCATGCTTGCCCTGCATGGGACGTGTGTGGTGAGGGTCTGGGTGCCGGATAATTGGGAAATAGTATGTTCATGTTTGTTATTTGATTCTGTTTAGTCTTTGTTTGGTTCGAGTTTTGAGTCGCTAGTTTATTTGTAACTATTACCATATGTATTCATCCACTTAGATTTAGAAAAGTTTTTAACGAAACATAGTGTAATAGCCCCTTTCTTTATCTAAAAAATGTTTATACTATTATTATTTTAGGTATTAAAAAATCCGTTAGGTAATTATAAAATGTCACGTGGTGAGATTTTAATTTTTAAAAAAAATTTGTTTTTCAAAAATTAAAATCTTCATTTTCAAAAAAATCCCAAAAGATTCAAAGTTTTCAAACAAACTTAACCTAAATCTACATAAGAAAAAAATTTGATGCACACACTGTGTAAATTTTAGTTCACACAAGCAGTTTAGATTTAGGGGTTAGGGATTTAGTTTATGATTTAAAGTTTTGAGCTTTAGGCTTTATGATTTAAAATTTAATGTTAGTGTTTATAAATTCTAGTATATGATTTAGATTTTAATTTTTCTAACATTTTTGTATTTTGTAAAATTTAATGTTAGTGTTTATAAATTATAGTATATGATTTAAAATTCAATGTTATTGTTCTTTTTACTTTTTTCTATCATTTTTGTATTTTGTAAAATATTCTATACACTGGTGGTAGAAAAATTTATTTTCTATAATCTTTTTAGTGTTTAGAGGTTAGAGTTTAGGGTTAGTAGTTAGTGTTTTAGTATTTGTGGTTAGGTTTTAAGATTCAAGAATATATTTTGTGGTTTAAAGTTTAGAGTTTATGGTTTGAAATTTAAATATTAGAGTTTAGGAGCTAGGGTATCTAAAAAGGATATGTGACTGTTTTAAAAACCCGACGAAGAAAAAAAAATTCTATTGATAATGCATTAAATAATTCCTTTATCTAAAAGATGACGACCTTTGCTCATGAAATTTTTTCAAGAGTGGATGTTGATAATCAACTGAGACCCCTTATCTCACCCACATGCCTTTTCTAGTTATTTTTTAATATAAATTATGTTGGATTATTGAAATTAAATACAAAAGTTGTAAAGTCATGTTTGGTGACATTGCAATTGCAACCCATTTATTTATTTATTTGTTGTTTGGGAAATTGGAAAATGCTTCACCAAATCAAAATTCTCACACGAGTAAAAGGGCAACCCAAAAAGATATGCCCTCACTTTTCTTTGCTTTCTTACACGTGTCGTCTCCTCACCAAACCTACACTCAACCAGGACAATCCTCAGCCACGAGAACAATGATTCTTTATTTATTTATTTATTTCACACAGAAAGTCGTTTCACACGTGCTGGAAATAACACGCGTGGGAAAACTAAAAGGGAATATGACGCTGATGTGGCAAAACTCGTGTGGTCTTTACAATCCTTTGGTTGAGAGAGATATGAAATCCGCTCATTATTTATAATTTTATTAACATATAAAAAATAAGTGAAAATTTATGTTAAAAAATTAAAATTAATAGACCTTATTAATCGATATTACGAATAACGTGATAAAACAAATACACCTAACAAATTTTCCTTGGTAGGACCCGCACAAAGGCACTGCTTCCTCTTCCGTATTCCTGTGGATATATTTTAATACTTTACGTGATATTCATCGTCAAACGAAAATATAAAAAAAACTCGTAAAATAATTTTTTTATAATTATTAATATTTAATTTATTGATTAAATAATTTAATTTAAATAGTACATATTTTATTATAGTATAATTCTCTCAATTCTGGTCCTTTCGGTCATAACATTAATATGTAAATAATTGATCTTACTTTAAAAAACATAACACATTATCGCGTTATATTAATTAGTAGGTGAAATGTTTTACTCTTCTGTTTACTTTTATAAGTTTTTGATGCGGTCATGGACGGAGGGAGCTGGGTGAATGGATCTCAGTTGACGCTCCCAAAATTTTGAGAATTTTTTAATGTATATTTCATATGAAACTTATATAAAAAAGAGAATTCACACCAAATTAAAAGGAGTTTGATACCGATTTAAAAATAATTAAAATTTTTGACACCCTTCATTTGATTATGTCCATTTTTAATGAAATACTAGTTAACATCTAAAATTTTGACACCGTAAATAAATTTTTTTAACTCCGTCCTTAGATACGGTGGTTGATTCTTGTAGCATCACATCCACAATTTTAACACAATTAAGTTTTGAATTTTTATTAGAAAATAAATATTAATAAGAGAAATAAATGGATTGATTAATAATTAGGGAATTGGTTTATGTGTGACATGTATGGATGGATGAGTAGGGAGATGTAACCGGCAATAAGCTTAGGAACCATAGAAAAAGATATGAGAGGACTAGGAAGTGGAGTGATGGGCCAACTTATGATCTTAGCCACAAATTACACCAAAAAGCTATAAAAGAAATAAAGATTTTCTAGTTGGCAATTACCATAAAAGCTTCCATGGAATTCAAACCAAATTAGCTTTAGGCAAAAAGGAAAAAAACAAATACAAAGAATATTCAACATAAAAAAACAACAACAATAATAATATATTTTAAAATTTTATATTCAATACAGTAACAGGAAAATAAATTTTTTTTATAAGTGTCTTAGTTTTAGAATTTATGGTATATGAGTTAAGTTTAGGGGTTTAAAGTTTAGATGTTTGTGCTTATGGTTCATAGTAATATAGTTAAGGATTTAGGTTTTAAAATAAACCCTAAATTATATACACGACCCCTAAACTCTAAACATCTAAACCAAAACTCCACAAACTATAAGTCTTAATATGGATCCCTAAACCCCAAATTAAGACAATTACAAAAACTTTTTATTTCCATCCTCCGTGTATAAAATAATTACCCTTTTAAACACGATAATACCAAGGCAATGGTTGTTTCCCCTGTCCCCTTATACATCCATTATTCAAAACTCAATAGTCTCCTTGGATACTTATTTAAAACTTATTTTTATATGCTTTTTTATTAAACTGGTCAAAATTTTATTTTAAATTCATCAATTTTCAATTAAATCAGTCTAACAAGAAATTGTGCAAACTAATTTTTAATTCTATGGTCATATTACACAATCAACTTGACTTGGGCTAATCTTTCTAAACATAGAATTAGTTAATGGAAAAAGGCAAGCAAGAAAGTTTCTACAAATGAAACATAAACTTGATCATTTATGGATGCTTGTGGTTTCTCGAGGTAATTATTTTATGGGTCAAATTTTGATACACAAGCCATGTAAAATTAATTTTACACAGGTCAGTGTATTTACACTATAAAAATCCAAATCATAAATTTCTAACCCTAATCCTAAAAAATTAAACCCTAAACTATAACACTAAATTATAAACACTAACTTTAAATTCTAAACCATACAACATAAACCCATAAACCTTAAACCCTAAATTAAAATCCTAACCCCTAAAACTAAAAGGCATGTGTAAACTAAAGTTTACACGACATGTGTATCAAAGTTTTTTTTTATACACATGTTGTATAAAATTTAATTTTTTTTTAAAAAAAATTAAATATAAACCATAAAATTTAAACTTTAATCATAAATCTTACACATGATAAATGACATTCAAATTGTCAAATTTTATTTTATAGAATTTGTAATAAAAAATCCTATACATGTAATTATAATCTATTGATTTTTTTAATATTCAATATACAACGCCTGCACTACGAAGAATCCAAAATTATTCCAACCTATAAATCAGAAGATATTGAGCATTTAAGCATGTTTAATCTGTATATTATATCAAAAACAATATCTTTAAATAATTTATTGAAAATTTAAATACACCTAAAATATTTTATTAAACATGTAAATTTTTATCCAAATTTAAAGTTATCTTTAAATAAAGCTTGGGAAAAGGGAAATAATTGGTGACTATGATATGGCAAAAAAAAGTGAGAGGGAAAAAGGAAAAGAAAATAAGCCAAGAGAGAGAAAGATCTTTTTAAGGCCACAAAGGAAGTTGTGGATGGAAACTCCCCATTCTTGTTTAAACAAATCTAAAACGTAGACTCCACGAGACCATCATCTCCTTGTACACTTTTTTTCTTAACATGATCCAAATTACAAGAAAGGGTCATCATATATCCTAATTTATGCTTTACACCACAGACCAAAAATATTTATTAAAAAACCAATTAAATATAAAAAACTCTTCATTTGATGATACTCTATTAAAAAATTAACACAAAATATTACACCTAGCAAACAGCAACACAAGGGAGATTTTATTTTGGGAAAAAATCATTTTTTGACTTAATTTAATTTTTATAATATGTATATCAATAGATTTACAACAGTCGGTTGATCTAAGGGGATGAGATATTAAGTAATGTTAGATGTTTAAATTCTAACATTATGAATGAGAAAAATTAGGTTGGAATGATCGACCTATAATGAATATATACAAAATTCGATCAGATGTTCAATTCCTACATTTTCTTACTTAATTTCAACTTATTAATTTATTTTTTTTATAATATGTATATCAATAGATTAAAAATTTATTTACCAACTATAAATTGGTCTTGCGAGATGAGGCCTTACATCATCACTTAACCAAGGTCACGACTGTAGTAAAATGAGTTAGAATGATCTCTCATAATGGATATTTATAATATTCTGAATTAATCGATCAATCATTCAAATATCAACCAATCAGTCAAATAGCGATAATTATGTTAACTTCAACATATTCATATAAATATTTTATATGTTCTATCGTATTTTAATTAGTATTATTTTTGGGTATATTTCAATTTTGTAATTCATTTTTATTAAATATTATTTTGTTTAGCATAGCAGCAAATATTTTGAATGTTTGACTTTATTCCGTAATTTATATTGCTATTGTTATTCCCACAAACCTGCCCACGAAAAAACTAAGAAAAATAGGGGAAAAAAGGTAAAAACTATTTTCAAGAAACCATGCGTTATAAAAAGTTTTTTTTTATTATTATTTTAATATTTTGATGACAATAAAAGTTTGTATGAAAGCAGTCAGCTTTTGCTACAAAACTTTCTCTCTCTAGAAAGTTTCAGTTTTTAGTTTGTGTTGGCTAAGGATTTAGGGAGAACAAAAAACAGGGGAGAAAACAGAAAATGTCGGAACCAAAAGATCCGGCGATCAAATTGTTCGGGAAAATGATCCCTTTGCCTGAGAAATCTCCGAAAGTAGCAGCAGATGACTTGTGTGCTACTCGTGGTGATGATAGCACCAACAATGATAATATTGATCAAGATCATTGCTGTTCTACAATTTCTTCACCAGAGGAAGACAAAGGGGAAGAGAAAGAAGAAGCTGAAAAGGTCAGGAAAATTTCTATTTTAGTTTTGGGAATTTTGAAGAACACCTTTTGTTTAGAATATGGAAATGAAAAAAGGGTTGGTCTTTGATTCTTAGTTTTTGCTATAAATATGGTTCCTTTTGAATGTTAATTATATTTGATTATTATAAGATTGGTTAAATTTTGGATCTTGGTCAAGTAAACTTGAGGCTTTTTGAAGTTAGGATTTGCTTATCTGGATGTATTTTCTCAAGCAAAATCCAATTATTCATGATAAAATCTCGGTTAATTGCTTTTAGGTTAGCTTGGTTTATAGTTTTTCCCCCCTTCATATTTTTGTATTTAACAGTTTTTTTTAATTTTATTTCATCTTTCTGGATAATGGTTTTGGAATCTTATTCAGGGTTTCACCACTTTCAAATTTTCTTGGAAATTTTCTGGCTAGCTTCTTTGAAATTGGTAGTCTAGCTTCATTCATCTGATTGTCTGCTTTTATTATAGCTTGTGAATTGGGAGAGATGTTATCTGGATTTCTTTTCGCTTAATTTCATGAGGATTGTTGCTCTTAGCTTTCGTTTCCGGTACTTTTCGGCGTTGCTTACCATGCCGAACGTGTATTTTATGTTATGCTATCTTTCAGATATAGTAGAAGCTCAATCTTCCTGGAATCAGACAAGAAAGTACAACCAGTTTTAACTGATTCCTAGCCGTATTAAAATTTCTGTTTTTTTATATTGTTCGTGCCGGTTACATAGCCATACACGACATTCTGTGGATTCCTAAGTTCTTGAGCAACTTCTATATTGTGATGATTTCATTTATAGCTGTTAGAATGGTAGTTGCTATTGGTGTGAAACTGATTCTCTATGTAGCAAATGCAGTTAGTTTTCGTATGATTTGTACTTTCTAGTTTTGTACATTTTCCAACTCCTTTTAGTTCTCGTGCTGATTTTACTTCCTTCGAATTATTCAGGACACGCCAGGAGATAAAACAACAGACGTTGAACATGAAATTGGAGATGGAAAGGAGGATGGATCTAAACAGGATGATAATGCTCCTCCGGTTACTTCTGGAGAGTCTACAAATCTGGAGGCGATCTCCGGAGCAAGCGACAACTCTAAAACACCTTCGGTCGAGAAGGAGAGCTCTGCTTTAAAAACTTCGACAACAGAGGAAGATCAAAGTGAGACGAGTAATCCTCAAGAAAAAACCTTGAAGAAACCTACTAAAATTCTTCCATGCCCCCGCTGCAACAGCATGGATACCAAGTTTTGTTATTACAACAATTACAATGTCAATCAGCCCCGGCACTTTTGCAAGAACTGCCAGAGGTACTGGACGGCTGGTGGGACCATGAGAAATGTGCCTGTCGGGGCTGGACGTCGCAAGAACAAGAATTCAGCTTCTCACTACCGTCACATAACTGTCTCTGAAGCTCTGCAGAATGCTCATACTGAGATTCCTAATGGAGTCCACCATCCGGCACTAAAAGCTAATGGTACAGTTCTGACCTTTGGCTCGGACACACCCCTATGTGAATCAATGGCTTCTGTTTTGAACCTTGCAGATAAAACAATGCATAATACCACCCGGAATGGATTTCATAAGCCTGAGGAGTTAAAAATTCCTGTTTCTTATAGAGGTGGAGAAAACGGGGCTGAGTGTTCAAATGGATCATCTGCCCTGGCTTCAAAGGATGAGGCTGGTAAAGCTGGGTCGCAAGACCAAATGATGCAGAATTGTCAGCGTTTTCCACCTCAGATGCCATGCTATCCCGGGGCTATGTGGCCTTACCCATGGAATGGAGCTCAATGGAGCTCTCCTGTACCTCCACCTGCTTTCTACCCTCCAGGCTGCTTTCCGATGCCATTCTATCCCGCAGCTGCTTACTGGGGTTGTAACGTACCCGGCACTTGGAACGCCCCTTGGCAGCCTCAGCCTTCCACTCCAAAGCAATCAGTCCCAAGCTCCGGTCCTGATTCCCCTACCTTGGGAAAACATTCACGAGATGAGAACACGAGCAAGCCAATCAACTCTGGAGAAGTGGAGCCAGTAAAGGAAAATAATGCTGAGAGAAGCCTTTGGATTCCGAAAACATTGAGGATCGACGATCCTCGAGAAGCAGCAAAGAGTTCCATATGGGCAACACTTGGCATCAAGAATGACAAATCTGATTCAATAGGTGGCGGAGGACTCTTCAAAGCATTTCAATCAAAGGATGATGAAAGGAATCAAGTTCCTGAAACCTCTCCAGTCTTGCAGGCAAATCCAGCAGCATTGTCGAGGTCAATAAACTTCCACGAGAGCTCATAATCGTGTAAATTACGACTTTTAGTTGCTTATGATGCTGCTTACAACTTGGTAGTGTTCATTCACCATCCCCCTCTATATAACCAACTCTCAAATTATGCTAACTGGGAACAACAAAGGAAGAGTCCTATCATATGGTTTGAAGGCATAGCGTTTAGCTTAAGTAGAAACTGATTTTTCTTTCCCTTTTTCGGTTTAATTTTGTTTTTGGAATTCCTTTTCTTTCCATTAATGGTATGAGCAGGGTTTTTCAGTTAGATGGCTTGCAGAGTTCTGTACATAATATGTATATCAAATGGTGAGAGGTCGGACCAAGTAAGTTTCTGTACCATAAATCCCGCTTGTATTTAAATAAATTTGGGAACTCAAGTTTCTTTCAATTGTCCCTTAAATCTGTACTTTCTTTTCTAAAGATCTAGAAAGCAGATTCTTTGATTCTCATGAACTGATATAGAATCCATTGTCATTGGCCCTGTCATCTGCTGCTTATATTACTTGGATTCGGATGTAAATATTCATTTCGTAAGTTTTTTCATATATTTCAAGAGTATTTTTTCTCGTATCATAATCATGTTTAAAACATTATATATTTACGTAATCTTCATATGTTAGAAAGTTGTTTTATATAAATTCAACACGATTTATGTTTTTGTGTCTTATTTGTGTTTAAAATAGCTCGAAACAACCTTTGAAACGAATCTTTAAGGCATTGGTGTATGTCTACCCTTGGTGTGGAAAACATGGAGATATTTTGCTTTTGTCCTGGAAAAAAAATGGTTTCCATTTGAGCCTTGTTATGGGACCCAAACCATGTGTTGCTATTAATACTCTTGGTCTTCTATGTTGATTTCCCTTCCCTTCTGTCTGTCAAGTAAATCTTGTAGTTCTTTTCCCCATCCCTGTTTTGCCATTTCTTTTTCTGCAACCGTCAGAGGTTCGAATCTTAGACTTGTCAGAATTTACGTCTTTTAAGACGATTGCATGAACCAACCGAGTTATACCCAATTTTTGTACCAACACATGTCAAGATTCGAACTCAAATCTATAAACCGTTCCCTTGTGTACATGAGCCGATCAAGTTAAGATTGAGTTCAGGTTTAGATCTTGGTGTTGTTTTTCCTTTCGATGCAAAAGATACAATCGAGTTGAAACAGAAGGAAAGATTACACATGCTGAAATTCGAACTCAAATATATAAAATTTGAATCCATAAAAGGTTATCTTTTAAAGACTGTATAAATCAATTACATGAAATCTGGATTGTTTTGGGTCATGTTTTTTTAAGATGGGGAACAAGTTGAAAAAGATGGGAAACTTTGGTCAGGTAATGTAAGTGTCCACTTCCTATATCTGCCGGTAGATAATTTGGATTTTGGATTGTGGTATTTGGTATTACATGACTTGGACCTCATATTGTCACATGGGATCATCATCAAATCCAAACCCACTTAACTAAATCATGTGGCTCATTCCCCTCATCTACTATCTACAAATCTAGGCATAATTCATAGCCACAAGCCTAGGATATGATTCTGACATCAGGTTAACATACCATACATACATACATACATACATACATAATTGCATTATTTTATATAACTAATGATATATGATTTATTGGTCAATAAATTTAGTTCAAGTATCGTAAAAATTCGTTATGCTGTGGTTCTCTTAACCAAATTTATTTTGAATAGTGTTAAAATGATTACAATGTCATATTTATTTATGTTTTTTAACCTTCTGAAAAGGTATACACATCTTGCAGACAATAATACTCGAAATCAGATCTCCTAATATGAACGTCATCCTCTTTTTCACCGGTACCCGGACCATTCATTGAATTCCTCTCATTCAAAATTTTAAATTCATAATATCAATATCTAAATTATTAATTTTATTTAAATGACCTAATACTTTATTCTATTAGACCAAACGGTAGTCGGTTATATATATTGTTTTCAACATATGTTTTTATGCCTAAGCTGAGAGGAGCCTAGATTAGCATCCCCTAGCCAATGACCAAAAATAGAGAAATTTTATTATTAAATAATAATCCGGATGAAATTTATCTAAATTGAGTAAATTTTTAACTCTTAGTAAGTTCACATAAATTTTCTTTTACAAATGATTATCATAGGTTTTCCATGATCTAATCTTATTTTTTTGGTTGGCTTCCAAGTTATCTAGGTTTTTCCTTGACCAATTCGAATCGATTCGTGTAGCACATCTGATTTTTGTGGGTGAGTCTCCAGCAAGAATTTTTTGCATACACAAAACCTCAAACTCGAGACATGCTTAAGCGATATCAAACTACTTGTCACTTGGACCAATCCAATTAATATGATTCGACCTTATTTGTTAACACAATAATCTTTCACAATTCTCTAAGCAATTAGTAATTTCTAAATTCTTTATAAAGTACAGCTAATTAATCGTTGGGATTTAAAGTCAACCCTAACCTTTTAAATTATAAAGAAGGGTTTTGGTTCAATTTATCATAATCGGAATAGCTTGAAATTTCTAGAAATTATTTGATGATTGATAAGATATGTTTGAGGACTAAATTGATAGAATTTATAAATATAGAGAATATAATTTGTTGAATAATTTAGAATTTGAATAATAAAATGTGTAAATATTGAGAGTTAAATTGTTCAGTAGATCAATTAAAAAAACTGGTTGACTATTTAACAGTAAGTTATCAAAATGATAATTTTTATAACTCTGTTGTTTGAATTGAACAATTTTTTAATTCAGTGATCAAAATAAAAATACACAAATAATTGGATGACTAACAATGTAATTTACCATTAATTAACCGCCCATAAAACATTATTATATGCATATATCGAAGTAAATATGTATTTTTTATTAAGTCAAGAATTACTTATATTCCCAAGTCAATATCAAGATTTGAATCCACACAAGATGAAACATCACGAACATCTAGGGTTGGGCGCTCGATCAAGTCGAGTCGAATAACTTTTTTTGAGTTATTCGAGTTTATAAGTCCTATTTTATGATTCAAACTTTATTTAAAACTTTTTCGAATCGAGTTTATGAAATTCGAGTTGAGTTTCAAGCTTTTTACAAATTTAATTGTAGTTATTTATAGGGTAAACTACTTAAATAGCCACATACTATGGATAAAGTCGTGATTTGACCACAATACTATTTTTTGAAGCAATTAAGCCACCATACTATTAATTTGGACTCAATGTTTCTAACGGCAGGGTGATGTGGCAGTTAAAAAAGGGATATAATTACATATTTGGTCCCTGCTATTTACACATTCTTTCAATTTAGTCCTAATTTTAAATTAATAAAATAAATTAATTATTTAATTAGGTGGTGACACATGTCAACACCTGATTGGAAGACTTTAATTATTTATATTTAATTTAATAAATTTATTTTTCTCCTCTAATAAGGTGGTGACACGTGTCACCATTTATTTAGATGAGAAAAATAAAATCAAGCAATCTTACTTGAAGGGGAGATCAAACCCGGGCAAGCCTTGGGGAATAAGAGTGGCTTAGCCACTGCACCAAGAACAACTTTGTGTTTTATATCACTAAATTAAATATATGTGTCTTATTGTTTTCTACATTTATTCTTTTAATTTAACATATATAATCATCGAATTAATTTCACATATATAACCCTAAATCCCAAAGCCCAAACCCTAAATGCTAATTTCATATATATAATGATCGAATTAATTTCACATATATTACCCTAAACCCTAACCCTAAATGTTAAACCCATAATCCCAAGATTTAGCGTTTAGGGTTATATATGTGAAATTAATTCAATGATTATATATGTGAAATTAGTATACCCTAAACCCTAAATGCTAAACCTCCAAGTGTTTAGCGTTTAGGGTTTAGAATTTAGGGTTATATGTGTGAAATTAATTTGATGATTATATATGTGAAATTAGCGTTTAAGATTTGGACTTTGGGGTTTAGTGTTATATATGTGAAATTAATTCGATGATTATATATGTTAAATTAAAAGAATAAATGTAGAAAACAATAAGACACGTATATTTAATTTAGTGATATAAAGCACAAAGTTGTACTTGGTGCAGTGGCTAAGTCATTTTTATTCCCCAAGGCTTGCCTAGGTTTGATCCTCCTTAGGCAAATTAATTTATTTTATTAATTTAAAATTAGGACTAAATTGAAAAAATGTGTAAATAATAAGGACCAAATGTGTAATTATATCCCTTTTTTAACTGCCACGTCACCCTACCGCTACATTGAGTCCAAATTAATAGTATAGTGGCTTAATTGCTTCAAAAATAGTATTGTGGTCAAATCGCGACTTTATCTATAATATGATGGTCATTTATGTAGTTTACCCTTATTTATAATGTTATACTTACTAAAATTATCTCTTATTAATTTTTTAGGACAATCTTTTTCAATGCTTATTATTATTTAAAATTTATTATTTATAAAAATATATATTTTAAAAAACTTCAAATCAAATAGTTTTCAAATATATATTTTTTTATAAAATTTAATTATTTAAAATATTCAATATTTTCTCACCAGGGGTAATGAAAAGAGTTATAGAATGGATTGCTACCTATGCCTAGATCGCAGATAAATGGAAATTTTATTGATAAGACCTTTTCAATTGTAGCCAATATCTTATTACGAATAATTCCGACAACTTCAGGAGAAAAAGAGGCATTTACTTATTACAGAGATGGTGCGATTTGATTATTATATATATTAATATATATATATATATATATATTACTTTATTTACTTTTTTATTTACTTTACCGCTCCCAGTCTTAAGAAAAAGACATATTATTCAGAATAGAAAAAAAGACCATTGAAAACAAAAAAGAAATCTGCGCTTGTTGAAGGTGAAATTTATAAATAAAGCAATTCCTTCTGTCGTGTATCCCCGATTAATGCAATCTCAGATGCTTCAATTGTTGATTCGAGTATTGAGCGAAAGATTACACCTATGGTATGGGTCTGTATTGTAGGTCAACCCTAATTATAGTTAAAGTTTAATTTTTTTTTTACTTTTAAAAAGTCAATAAGAGACAATTTTAGTGGGACGGATGAAGTAATACATATTGATTCTAATTTTAACGACTTTCTATATCCATATATATACATATATATTTCTTCATATTTTCACATGTGATATACAATATTATACATAACATATCAGGCATAATTGACAGACTCAACTCAAACTTGATAACTGATAAACTAATTAATAAAATTTTTAAGATATTTAAAATTTTATTTTATAACTCAAACTTTATTTGAATTCTTTTAGCTGAGTCGAGTGTATGAAATTACGAGTCGAGTCAAAACTAATTAATTTTTTTTGCGTCAAATTTTCTTCGAGTCGATTTAAGTTTTTTCCCCTTACGAACATCCTTGACCCACCTGCCCTTTAACATGTCTCAAATATGCGCCGTTTTAAAGTCGGTAATATCATCGGATCTGAAGAAGCTGAAAAGGCCTGACAACCGAACCTTAGCATTTTCGCTCAACAACGTGTTTATAAAATCTGAGAGCTACCCATTGCCCAGGATTCTTAAACAAATAATGGGTCGTTCCTGGTTTGAGGTTTCGCAATCTGCTTCTTCTTTCTATGCTTTTGAACTTGATTCTCTCCTCCTCTCAAGGTATTACTTTGTTTCATTTTCTGTTCTTTTCCCTTCTTTTTCCAGTCATATATATAATATCACCTCTGTTGTGAATTCTTAGGAATCGACAGAAACACGGTGGAGAATGTGGAGCTCGAAGAATCCAGTGCTCAATTGGAATTTGCAGATGCATCGAGGGGGATGATTGAAATAATGGATTATAAAGAACCAGGGCCAAATACTAACCCCAGAACTGGTTACATATTTTGCCCTCCTCCTCCTCAACCCTAGTGGGCTTTGAGTTATGCTTCTGTTTTTTCTAATGCCTTAAATTAATTATGTTTGCAACACAGTAAGACTTAAACCATGATAAATCTAAATTGAGAACTCACACTAAAATCTAGGTGCTAAAGGACACAAGACCTCACCTTTGAAAAGTCTACTAAGATCTCAATCACTATTGTATTAAAATTTTAAACCAATACAACTTAATATATTTTTAATATTTTATATAATACTATTATATTATATAAAAATAATACAATATTGTAAAATTGAAAAGTGGATCAAGCTTGATTTCGAATCCATTTATTTTATTTTTTGTATATAATTAAATCTAAATAAAGAATTTCTTATTACTAAGTATGTTCAAAGTCTTAAAAGTAAAATAATAATCCCAGAAGTAGTCAATGGGGTAGTGGAAAGCGCAAATGTAACAACAGCCTATCACAATTCACACACATCAAGTCTTCACTTCCTAGAAACTTCATCGTCCCAAAAAGACAAAACAAAATGGTCATTGACAAAGACCATTTCCTACAAGATAGGATATCAGCAGGTTCCAAGCAACAAACCAGACACATTCCATGCAAATAAGACAAAGGCAGCTAAGGCGACCAATTTTCCTAGGTGGCCTCCGTAGGCACCTTCCTCCCTCTTAACTGCCTTTGAAAACTTGACCATGTCTGCCATCTATGGTGCCTTCAAATACCCCAATCCCATCCAAATTCACTCATTCATTCTTCTACACTTTCTTTTACATATCTCACAATCAAAAGTTCTAGTTCTTTTTTTTTTTTTGGTCTTAAGAAATGGAGGCATCATCAGCAAACTCAAACTACACCCTATTTCCATTTATTGATATCAGTATGATCTTGTTGTTTCTCAGCTTGACTAAAAGTTTCTTATCAAGTTATTGGTTTTTCCCACAATCCAAACATGGCAGCTCAAAGGCATCATCAGACTGGGAGAAAACCCAGAATTTTGAGTGTTCAACCCAAGAAGCTTCATTTCATAAGAAGGAAGATTGTGTGACAGTTTGCAGAAATGATGCGGAGAAGTTGATGGGAAATCTGGGGATTTTTTGCAGCCGAGAAAGTGAGGAGCTAAGTGAATCTTTTGGTTCTGATGAGCTTTCCAGGCTGTTTGAGGAAGAGCCAAGCTTGGAAGAGTTGAAAGAAGCTTTTGATGTGTTTGATGTGAATAAAGATGGGTTTATTGATGCACAAGAGTTGCAGAGAGTTCTCTGTATTCTGGGTTTAAAGGAAGCTCTAAAGATTGAGAATTGCAACAAAATGATCAACAACTTTGATGTGAATAGAGATGGCAGGATAGATTTTCAGGAATTTGTAAAATTAATGGAGAACACTTTTTTCTGAATCAGTCTAATAATATTCATATACAGTGATTCTTTTTTATTTACCTATACTTCATTTATGTGGTGTATTGCAATTGTAATAAAAGCAGGCTCTAAGCTGTTTTAAGAACATCCATTGAAATACTTACAGAGATCCAGGTAAAAAGAATGAGTTGAATCCATGCCCTTTACGCTCTGGAACATGCAAATTTTGTTCTTCATTCTTCCAAAATCAAATAGTCAGTGAATCTATTACCAGTAATCTGCACACGAACAGCATCCATTCCGAAAACTGTGGAAGCGATTTGCATCTCTCACGATGATCGTCCTGTTTGTGAGCTTCGAAATAAGTTTCGTAGCTGAGTGGCAATCTTCACACACTCTAAGGTTTTTAAACACACGAATAGGTGCCTCTAAGGGAGCATGCATGAGGCCATATGCAATGGCCAATTTCTCGCTGTGATAACTAAGATAGTCTTCCTTCTGCTCTTCCTCCACATCATGCAACACAGCAGCAACATCTGGTATATATCCCAATGGCTTGATCCTGGCTAAAAGTTCTTTTACTTTCTCATAAATTTGAATCGACTCTGGGTGTTGACAGTCATCTGAAACAAAAACATGGGTATTATTTCTCATCTCTATCCAGCTAACACCGGGTTCTTTCTTGATATTTCTCTCTCTCATCAATTTTCGGATCTTCACTACTCCATCCCATCTCTTTGCTTTCGCATAAATATTAGATAATAGTGTATATGTTCCCACATCATTAGGGTCCATCTCCAACACATATTCTGCTATGCGCCTCCCAAAACCATAATTCCGATGTACATGACAAGCACTGAGCAATGTACGCCATGCAACAACGTCGCATTTTACTGGTATGGACCTCAGAAATTTCTCAGCCTCATCAAGAAGTCCAGCCTTGCTCAGGAGTCCAACAGCACAGGTGTAATGCTCCAAACCAGGTTCAACACCGACTGTTTTCATGAATTGGTTCAAGTAATATAAACCTTCTTTTACGAGACCAAGGTGACTACAAGCAGAAAGAACCCCCACAAAAGTAACATAGTTAGGACATTCTCCTACAGCCAACATGTCATGAAACACAGCCATGGCCTCCTTCCCTAGCCCATGATGAGAATACCCGCATATCATCACATTCCAAGTAATGCGGTCTCGATAAATCATATCTGAGAAAACTTCACTTGCTGCTCCAATGTTGCCACACTTTGCATACATGTTAATCAAAGCATTTCCAACAATAACATGGTCCATAAAACCTGACTTTATTATTTCCCCATATAGTACATCTCCATGTCTTAGTGCAGACAATCCTGCAGTAGAGTTCAACATAACCGCGAAAGTAAACTCGTTAGGTGAAATATCATCAATTTTCATATCAGTATACAAATTTAGTGCTTCCTCGAAGCATCCATTTTGGAAATAAGCAGCCATGATTCCAGTCCATACAACCACATTCCTAACTTTTAATCCATCAAAAGCTTTCCTAGCATTGAAAACCTCCCCGCATCTCCCGTACATATTAAAGATTGCGCTATTAACAAAAACATCCAACTCGAGATCTCTTTTCATAATCCTACAATGCACTTGTAAACCCAAGTTCAAATCCTTAAGACAAGCACAAAGTCCAAAGACAGTAACATAAGTTACACTATCCCACTTCACACCTTCTTCCATCATCCTATCTAAAACTTGAACCGCTTCATTCAAGAACCCTTGTTGCAAGAGTCCACTTAGAACTGAATTATATGAATAAACATCATAACCAGGCACAAAACTAAAAACCCTCATAGCTCCTTCAACATCAAAAAACTTCGAATACATATTTATCAGAGCGTTCTTAACATATTGATGAAAAGCCAGCCCTGACTTGACCACATAGCCATGACACTGTCTACCCTCCAATGCCTTCCCACTGTCGGAACAAGCTGCAAAAACTACGGCGATAACATACTCATTAGGCTTCAAACCATCCACCAAAACCATATTTTTGAACAACTTTAGCACTTCCAATGAAAACCCAGTTTGCAAATACCCCACCATAAGAGAACACCATGAAACCAAATTTCTCTCGGGCATTCTCTCAAACAGTTTCTGGGCAGCTGGAATTTGGTTACATTTTACATAGAGATTAATCAAGGAGTTTAAAGGTTGTATGCTAGATCCTAAGGGGGTTTGGTTGATTACTAGCAAATGGGAATGGATTGATTTGCCTAATATTAAGTTTTTTGTATCGGCTGAAACTTTTAGGAGCTTAAATACGTGGTTAAGGTGGATAAACCTCGTGGGTTTGAATAAAGCTAGCGCCACTTGGTTCCTTGCCGGTTTTAGACCGCGCATTTTCTTGTGGCTGGGTTTCTAAGACAGGTTCTTTCATAAAGAGATAGTTCGTCGGGTTCTCATCCTACTTTTCTTAACCCGGTCACACACTTTACAAATAAATTTATTTGAATTTGTGCCTCTTAAAATAAATATTAATATTTTAATTTAGGCGTAATGATAATTTCACTTTTTTTTTATTTGGTTTGATTTTTAAGTTAAATTCAGCTTTTAATTTATTTCTTATAGTTTTTTTAAATTATCTTGTGGAATTATAAGACAATAAATGTTCATTAATTTTAATTTTTTTACAATAATTAATCTTAACCTTTTTATAGTTAAATCGATGTACTATGTATGAAAATTAAAATGGTGATTAAATTGTTTGTGCGACATTATATTATTAACATGATAGTTTGTGTCATGTCATATTATAAGAAAACTATATATTTAATACCTTAGTTATTTTCGTGTTACTGTTTTAGTAACCCAACTATTATTTTTAGCAAAATGGTGCCTAACGTTACAGTTTTGTTCTGATTTGTTATTCGGCCGTTAAAAACTAACATAGATGATGACGTAACTTGGTATAATCATAGTTTTAGTCCAAAACACTTATATATGTGATCAATTTAGTCCAAAATCCATCAATTTAAAACATCATCTTAATTTTAGTAGTAAAATTGCAAATTGCGTTCGACTGGAGGAAGAAAAGTGAGAAATTTACAATTTTAATCCAAAAATTGAAATAATGTTTAAATTGATAAATTTTAGACTAAATTGATAGATTGTATAAGTTTTTGTACTAAAATTGTTACTAACCCAAGCCACATCACTATTTCCGTTAGTTTTTAACGGTCGGAGTACCAGAACAGAACAAAAATGTAACGTTAAGTACCATTTTACCAAAAATAATAATTAATGTACCAAAACAATAACGCGAACATAATTGGGTAGTAAATATGTAGATTTCCCTATATTATTGTAAATAGATTTTAAAAGTTTTAAAAATATTTACTATTGTAACTCTAAAATATAAGTAGATCTTTACTCGAGTTGCTACATTAAGTCTATAAAAATTTAGTGGTCTAATCACATGGACGGATTAGATCAAACATTGAAATGAGCTAAAGTTTAATAAGCTTTAAATTTAAAATTGTAAGAGACAAAAACCTTTATTTAAATTAAAAGGACCTTAAATACAATTATATTAAAAAAATTTGAGAGGAACTTGCCCCTCCCAAGCTATACATGGTGTTAAAATTACAACAATCTAACCATAAAAATAAAATGTTAAAATTAAACTAAATCCAATAAAAGAATTGTGATGACATTAATAAAAATATAAATATTAAAAATGGGTGAATATGTTATATATCTTTAAAAAAATTAATTTTTTGAATAGTCTTAAAAAAGATTACAAGGTAATATTTATTCATAGATATTGTTAACCTCTTGACAATGCACACACACCTTATAGACACTGTGATTAAACCTGAATCTTTTAAGATAATATCATCAATTTTTTCACTATAACTTTTTGTTAGATTCTTTAAAATATTTTAATTATTATTTCATAATATTTTAAGGTTTAAATCATATAAATTTTAATATGTTAATAAGCCAAATAAACATTTTTAATATAGTTGTGTATTTGTAGGGCATAAACCTATTAAAAGGTTAAACACTCAAACTACCTATTCTTTTTTATAAAATACTTTAATCCTTAACGTTTTATTTTGAGTAGGAATGATCCCTTCGTGAATCAAAATTATTAGTCAACTAACATTAAACATCTTAAAACGACTTTACATAATGACATGTTAGCAAAAAAATTTAAAACATCATATCAGTGTACAATATCATGTGAGTTTGTCACGTCATTCTCGAACTCTTAATTTATAGTTTTTGAACGATTTGTATCCACGGATTAACCATTTCAACTCAAAATTAAATATTAAAAGTTAAAATATTTAAAAAATAAAGACCAAAATAATTAATTAAATGTTAGGGTGTGTTTTTTTTTTTTTGCATTATGTGTATATTTATATTATTTTTATCTTATTTCTACATTTTATTCAAAATGGGTTAAATATAGCTGTTTAGAAACCAATCATGAATTGACCAAAATCATACTAAATGGATTAAATTAACTCACCTAAGTGCAGTCACTCCATTGCTACCAAAGTACCAATAGGTTCAGAATGTAGTAGGGCTAGACCTGTTGAATTCAACGGACTGCGAATTCAATTGATTACTTGCCAGAATAAGATCAGATTAAATTTAAATAAGTAATTTTGTTTTATAGAGTGAAATATATCAAAATTTAATTAAAAAAAAAACTGGTATTTTTTATACCAACAATTGTGCAAATAGTGTCGTTATTGTAATGATTGTAATAATAGAATAAACTTAGAATTTTATAATATATGTGTGAAAATATTTTTTTATCTATTAATATCTTAGCTATTGGTTGATTAATTTAGTTTGAATTTTGTAAAAATCCATTACAAGAGCGACTTTTTTAACTCAGTTTTTTTTATCCACAACACAAAGATTCAAAAATCTGACATTGTCTTACTAGATCAATTAGTTGTTTGTCGTAAAATGACAATAATAGAATAAACTCATAGTCAAAACTTGTTTTAGTTCGATTACTATTGTCATTATTGTAATATTTTATAAGTTGCGGGTTTGGATGTATGTAATGCATCATATCTTTCGATTTAAGTGTTTGGATGCGTACATGTATCCAAATGTTGTATAAGGAATGAATTTAAATTTAAAGAAAAAACGGTAAACTATCTAAAATGTTATAAAGATATATAAAAAATTATTTAACAGAAAAGTTTTTATTTTGTTTGAGTCAAGAAATCTACCGTCGATATTAACATGGGCGGATATACATGAAAACAATAGAATGCAATTGACCTTACTTGATTTGTTGGATATAGAGTTTTAAGGTAATATAAATTTTTTTATATGAAATATTAGAATTGACCACGATTTATTTGTTGAGGTATGAGGTCAACAATACTTATTCTATTGGTATGAAATTTTCTCATACGACAAACTCTACTCTAACCCCACTATATGAAAACCTTGGCTCCGCCACTGGATATCAATGACTAATCCTCCCGCCGTAGGAATTAAGTATATTAATAAAATATTTTGATACGCTGTGTAAATTTATAAAGTATATTAATGTTAGGGATTAAGTGTCTCGTTTTAAGTTTTAAGTTTTAAACTTTTTGAATAGAGATTTTAAAGTATTTGATAATTTTTAGATAAATAAATTTTATTATCTAAAGAAACAAAAAAAAAACACCAAATTTACAACTTAGTATCACCACCCCTATACAACCAAGCTTTTTGATATTTCAATAAATAAAGAGTTTTTATTAAAAAAATACTTAAATAAACCCCAAAAAGTACTCAATAACTTTTTTTAGTTGTTTATCATTATGTCTCTGATTTATTAAAGGTTTTTTGGTTGTGTTCTCGAATTTATTAAAGGTTTTGTGTATTTGTACATTTAATTTTGATAGGTAACTTTTTTTACGATTTTTTTTTATATATACAGAATATTAAATTAAAGACTTATTTAAATAATAGTAAATTTTTTTACTACTTAAATCAATTGGTTGTGAATATTTTTTTTTGAATAAATAAAATTTAAACCTAATAAACGTGAAATTCCTTCCCATTAAACCCAGCATAAGTTCGTAATTGATGAAAGATATTGCCGTGTAGAATTAGGACACTGAAAAAAACTATTTTTCTCATTAAAGGACACTGCAGAATCTGAAGTCTCTTAAATGACAGTAGAAAACAAGAAATAAAATCCAGTGAGACTATTGATGAAAAAGACAGATCTAGATGCTTAGAAATCTCTCGGTTGTATCACCTGCAAAGTCACATCCATTCAGTCTCTCACTTTCCCTCTTATACCCTAATACCTGTGTAAAACCATGCTCCATTATTGCCTTTTGCTTTGCTCTATTCCTTTATAATATGTAGAACCCTACACTTTCCTCTTCCATCAACACCTGTCTCCTCCAATGGCCGCTTCTTCTTCTCTGCATTTTCTTTCTTTGAATGGTGAAACTTGGGTTTCTTTTTCTTTTGTTTTATGCCTGTTCTCCTTTGGGAAAGTTCATGGGATTCTGGGTTTCATTTTCATTGGTTCAGACGGTGCTTTGTTTTCATCTAAAGTCTTGCATGGGGAAATGAGGCTATATAAATGTGATGCAGCCAAGGATGACTTGCCGGCCAACATCTTCATAACATTTACGTTGTAAATCATGCTCTTTACTTGTATTGAAAGTTATATCATTAACCCAAAATTTAACATTAATCTATTTAACTTTTGATTTTGATTTTAAGTTTGATTCAGTTATGGCCCGGCAAGTCATCTCTGGCTACATCATTGTCTCATTTTCTCATGCTAGATTTATGATGAAGGATATAGAGTTTCTCAGTTCTTTGGTGCTCAACTGCTCAATAAATGCAACAAAACCCTTTGCTTAAAGGTAGATTTTTTGGTGCTTATGTACGTCTTACTTCCACTTCACTCAGTTAAGCTGCTTGAAAAGGTTAACAAATAACAAAATACTGATATTGCAAATTTGATTATTACCGACACTTTCATATGAAAAGTTGATGCATAATGCTGCGTTTTCAAGAATTTTCCCCGTCGCTTTTAAATAAAATGTTGGTATTAAACATTAAATGGTGACGGTTTCAATTTTAAGCGACGGTAAAAGAACATGCTGGATGGCCTTAGCCTTACCATCAAAGTGTGGCCAACTTTTTTTACTTTCAAATAATATTAAAGAGTAACTGTGTATTTTGGTATTGAAATTGATTTTAAGGTGTAATTTGGTATTTGCTTTTGTGTAATTATAGACATGTACTTGGCTTTAAGGTAAATGCTTGATACGGTAGTAATGGATTAAAACAATTATCACAAAGATAATTTTGGTCAAAAATCAATTTATTCAAGTAAAAACCTTGAAATGAAAATAACATAGCAATCACATTTGTCTAGTTGTTCATACTGTTTATTTTTTTTTTATATTTTCTTAGTTCATAAGTTTTAGATCTACTAAGATCATTTTATTTTGTTTTAGAGACTTGGTTTCATTCCCTCTAAATAGGATTAAGATTAGATTTAAAATTTGTCGAAAAAAATTGAAAAATAACAATCGTGAACATGACAAGCGGCCAAAGTAAAAAATATGATAATGTTCATCTTTAGACACGTGTTCAAATTAATTATTTTGTTTACTTATTATTATCATTGTTCTTAAATCTAAATAAAACATATTTTATCTTTTGAAAATTTTGGAGTAGTTCATAAATTTATTTAATATTTGAGCATCTTAATGTTATAAATAGAAAATTTTAATTAATCTTTTAACAATAGTACTTCTCTCTAGTATACTTACATTTAACTACAAAATAAGTTCTCAAATTATGTTTTTCTGTAATAAGTGTTTAAAGTACTTTTTAGCTGAAATAAGTACTTAAAATTTTATTTTTTTGCTGAAATAAGTGCTTAAATTATTTTTTAGCTGAAATAGGTGCTTAAATTTTTATTTTTAAGTTGAAATAGGTACTCAAGAAGATCAAAATTGACTTTAAAACAAATATGAAATAAAAATTTAAACACCTATTTCAGTTAAAAAATAGTTTAGACATTTATTTTAGTTAAAATAAAAATTTGGATATCTATTTTTAAAAAAAATATTTTAAATACTTATTATAAAAAAAATCATAATTTTTAAAGGGAATGGAGTACTATTGGTCAAATTTACTTTAATAAAAAAAGAAATTCCCAAGCTGATTTGGCAAATGGGATACATATTAGGACCCAATGAAAGTCAAACTTAGAGTCTATATTCTAGGCCCTAGACCCCTACAAACTTTCAATACCACAGTCGAACTAGGCCCAATAGATGAACGGACAGTATTAGGGTGAGCCCATAGGGTGCTGTTAAAATAATGCAAACTTTTACATAAATTTTTATTCAGTCAATAAAAATTTATATAAGAAATTATATAATTATATAATTTTTTATTTAATACAAAATATACATGAATTCTTATTAAAATGGTAAAAATTTAAATTATAACATAAAAATTTGTAGAGTTATACATAATCTTACCTAAAAATATTATCACAAATTTTTACTTTGTTAATAAAAAATTATAGAATTACATAAATTTTTATCTAGTTTAATAGGTGTCGCACTTTAACTTTGCCGGTAGATGAACCGGTATTGGAATTAGTTGGATTTTCAAATCTCAAATTTAAAATTAGTAAAAAAAGTGATATGGCAAAATTTAGGAAAATGACCATTTAAAATAAAACAGACCACATTTTTGTTCGGAAAATCGGATAATTTCTTGCACGAAAGTAATTTTAAAAACTGAATTAAAACACTAAGATTGAAATTATTGAAATGCACAACGAATAAAAGTTATAGAATATTGAGATATAATGAAAAAAAATTAAAATCGAACAAACAAAATAAATAATATAAAGAACTCGCCAAATTAATAATTATCTAAATGCATAACGGATCAACCCATCAAATTAGTAAATATTATTATACTTTTTTTAATCATGAGTAATTATATATTTCCTTATATGAATAATTATACAAAATCACAAATAATTTTATATCCTCGTGACTTTCTCTTTAAATTTTATTACATATGATGAGTATAAAACGGGCGACACACACTGCTATACAATGATAACGCCGTACACTATTAAATATTTACTTTTAAGTTATTACTAAAATCATAAGGGATGCAACAACAATTAGACGTGTTCTAAAATAAACTTAACTATTTTTATGTTGTTCATATTAATAAAAATATAAATTATTATTAAATTGATATTATTTTATTTTATAAAATCTAACTTAAAAACCCTAAATAACATAAATCTTTCTCTTCCCAGTTACCCTTCGTCGTTGCTGCCGATGAAAGTCTTTTCCAAAATCATCATCCCTTTGACGTTGTCAAGCTCAGCACCATCGAGCTTCCAATTACGCCTCTTTGCTCCCACTTTGCGTTGCGCTGTCAATCCCAACAGACGAGGGAAGCAGTAACTAGAGACTCGCGATCTGGGAAGAGCAAGGCAGTACCATTTAGTGTTGGGTTCTTCGGCATCAAGCGTGCGAGATGACTGAGATAAAAATATCACCGACAGCAAAAGGTGGACGACAGTTGTAAACTCCGATGGCAGCTGTTGCAAAATATTAGTTTTATGGCAGGGATGGAGGCAATATTTGGAGTTAGGGGATAAATTATAAATAATTAGAAGGGAAAATTTATAAATAAACTAATTTTTATAAAAAATTAAATAGAGGGACAAAGATGAAAAAATTTTCTTCGACCCTATGTAAATCCGTTCCTGTTTTATGGTGTTTAGGGTTTGTGAGATAGAAAATAATTTTGAATAGTTTAAATTAAGGAGTAAAAAATATATTAGAAAAATGTCTAATTACCCGTTAAGCTTTTATGATTTTAATAATAATTTAAAAGTCTTAATGGTGTGTAGTATTAGGGTGTGTAGCAGTATGTGTAATCTGTTTTAAAATTTTCTTATCACATAATATTTCAATTAATTACTTATAATTTTTTGAATTGAATTTTTTGTAAATTTTAAATCCATAATATTTTAATAAAAACAATATCTGATATATTTTAATACATACAATAAATCTACAAAATCATTAAAGTATGGTTAGAATTTTAAAATATAAATTAAATGGTATTGACCATAACATTTTTTAAAAATAACTATCCAAACAAAATAAAAAGGATACATAAATTGTCAGTTGATTATAGCTCGAATAACATTGTCATTGGTACAAGATGTAAGTACACATGAAATTAAATATACTTAAATGTTTAATATTTTTCGATTAATGGATAGAGAAAAATCTGAGTAGCATAGACATTGTACACTAAAAAGTTAAAAGTGTTCAATGTAGTTTGTTAAGTGTGAAAAAGTACTATATTTCTACACTTTTTACTCTTAATTATTGTTAGACTTAGGCTCATTTTAGTTGCATTATTACACATTCATGCATAATTTCATAGTTTCTTTTGCCGTTAAGCTTGAATACTCAATTTGGTTGATTATGTGGAAAAATATACTGCTTTGGTGTGCTTTGGTGTGCAGGAACTAATTGCCCAAGCAATCGGGAAATTGTCAAAGCAATTGAGGATAAGATGACATGGCAGCCGATTGTGATGACTGGATAAATCCAAGGTGTTCGAGATAAATTGCAAAAGGCAAGGATAAATTCTAGAAGAGTTGGAGTTCCAAGAAGAGATTAAAAGGAGATTAAACTCCAAGCGTTTTATGAGGAGTTTTTGGAGGAATAAAAATATAATAAAAGAGATTTATTTCTTTTATATTATTTTATTCCAATTTAACTTCTTCCTCAAGAAGGATTTCGACCTAGCTATCTCCTATATAAGACCAAGCCGACAACCTCAATGGGAGAATCGAGTTCGAGAAGAGCAGCACGCATCTTCTTATTTTTCTTTATTATTTCCATTTGATTCATGATTGAAGATTATTTTTTGTATATCTTTTGAACCCAACCATGAATTGATGTAAATTGGCTTAGGTTATTTAGGGTTTGTGGTTTTGATAAACGATTAGATTGTTTAGGTTTTTTATTGCAATTGAATTCAAAGTTTGTTCATTCTTGGTTCTTATATTTGATTGCGAGTGAATTGGGAGAGGAGCTCGTGAATTCATCCATTTATCTAATATCGGGAGAGTTAGATTCAAGAAACGAATGAGCATGGTTTTCATACAATCAATCGATGGTGAAGACTAATTCGACTTAGGGATAAGTTGCGGATTTTAACGGCTAAAAGGAGCGCAAGATCGGTTATTGTCTACCCTTGGTTCACGCAGGGATATATTATCAAGGCATGCACAATTAACAGTGTTTTGAGTTAGGGATAACGAGAAACCATTGAAGAAGGCTTCGCCGAACTTTGAAGGTTGTCGCCCAATTGCCCAGGCAATCGCTTTATGCCCAATTGCCCAAGCAATCGTAGAATTGCCCAGGCAATCCGACTAGAGCCAATTGACGGAATGATTGAGAGACTCTAGCAATTAATTACCACGATGGTCCATTCAATCAGCACACCATTACTCACAATAACTCGACCTATTCTCTTATTCGATTACTTTATCCTTTCTTTCTTTCTATTTACTTTATTTTGTTTAGTTTATTTTACTTGACATCTATCAATAGTATTTCTTTTACATTGTAATAACTTAAGCAGAGTGGCCCAAACCAATCCTTGTGGAGACGATATCTTTACTATACTATTACTTGCGACGTGTACACTTGCACCGTTTGCGTTGTATTCAAATCACGCAACAAGTTTTTGGTGCTGTTGACGGGGATTGGCAATTGGTGTTAGTTGTTTTTGTTATTGCATTTTTCTTATTATTTTTACTAACTTTTATTTTTGTTTGAATTTAAAAAAAATTCAGGTACGCTACAAAGTTAATGGACATCAACATGTGGGGAAATAAAAGTCGATCTATTCGAGAGTTGATGATAGAAGATAGGAATCAACCAAATCAAAAGTTTCTCACACTCAACGATGATTACTTATACCAACCGAGAAAATCCTATACCGTGGAAAACTCGTGCGCTTGTTGTGGAGAACATCATGCGTTTGAATATTGCCCTCACAATCCCAGTGCATATGGCTACATGGAGGACCATAGTTGGAACCATCAGCAAAATCCTTCATGGTATGATCAAAATGCTCACATTTTTTTACCATAACAGTTTTGCTGCTGTAACAGATATGCCAAGGCAGTATAGTCATTTTCAAGAGCATTCTAATTCTTTGGAGGAAACGTTGCTAGCTTCTTTGGCTAGACTTGACAGATCAATTGAAGAGATTCGAGAGCTATCAAAGTCCATGGATGCGAGGATGGCTAAGTTGGATGCACCCTTGAGGGATTCAGAAGATTAATTGAGGAGATCCACATATGCCATGGATAACATGCCCCACCAATCAATTCCTAGGGATACTGAAATCCTAAGGCAAGATGAGAAGGAGCAATACAAAGAGAGATCCCTGATGTGTGAGGATCAATTAAAACCTTCAAGTCAAGAACCTACCAATAAGAAAGACTGCCCGACACTTGATGAGACTATGCAACGAATTGCCACGGCAATGATTGAGGAGCCTGAATAGAGCAATGCAGCGACAATATTCTGAGAGACTGAGAAAAGTAATGCTACAACAAATTACTCCCATCCACCTTTTCTACGGCAATTGCACAACCACATGCAAGATCAACAGATTGACAATGCTTTGCTAATGGACTATGAACATGTGATTGTTGAACCTTTTGAATTCTTTAAAAACTCACCCCATCCATTGTAGGTATGTCATGAGGAATCAAAGTTGGTAGATCTGAAGCCATCCAAATCTCTATTGATAGAGATGTTTGAGAAGCCTAAAGAAAACGGTGGTAGGATTCATGAAGCTTTTCATAAGATTGGTTTTTCCCTCAACATTCATAGAATTTTGGCAGATGATTGCCATGGCAATTGGCTTGAGCACCAATTGCCGCAACAACGAAGGCTACAACCGACCATGATGGAGGTCAACAAGAATGAGGTAATTAAATGGTTGAATGTTGATATAATTTTTTCTAATAATATATTCACGCCTTCAGGAATAATAGCAAGGTGGAGGATATACATGGACTACAGGGTAACACGAAAGAGAGACACATTCACCCTGGTAACAAAAAAATGAGTAGCTATGAGCACATTAGCCCAACTCTTTTTGGGCAATATTGTCACCCGATAGAAGGTGCATATGGACTATAAGAAATATCAGAAACGACCCTCCTCAAGCTTTCTCTATATTTTTATTTAATATTATTGTTTTTCTTTTATTTTATTTTGATATTTATCCTTTTATTTTTATTTGTATTTTTTTAGGATAAGGGTTTCAAGGGAAAATGAGTTGAGCTTAAGCCAATTTCTTACCCATATATTTCATCTTTTTTTACTTCCTTCCCCTCTTGAACTCTTAAGTTTTTATTTTCTTGTTTACTTAGTTTTTCCAATCAAGAACCCACAATAACCTCAAAACCATGTCCGAAGTAAGTTCATCCCAAGCACTCGAGTCTTCTTGCCGACGATTCGTGTCTCCGCTCATTGATAGGCGATTTCTAACTGGGAGACATCTCATGGGTAAGGGAATTTTATTCTCATATTTCTAATTCGGATAACCCTTGTGTTTATGTGCGAGGTAGAGCGATTCTTGTTGATGTCGCTGCCATCAACACATACTTTACGAATCATGAGCAAGGAACCGACGAGAGAACCAACACTGCCAAAAAAATATCATGCTTCGACAATTGCCCAGGCAACCAAAAATGCCTCGGCAAGTCCTAATGCACAGGCAAGCGAACCTACCGTAGTGAATATAAATCAAATCGAAGAGATGCTTCACCCATTATCCCATAGATTGGAGCAAATGAAGGCTCGTCAATATCTATTCATGCGGTACCTGAAGGACCACAACACAACCATCACTCAAGTGATTTTGGAGAAGTACCTTGATTGCACCGTGCCTTTCCTAGTGTTTCTACCGAACAACTTGCCCCGACAACTAAGGATGCCGCGGTAACTGCTGCACATGATAAAGTGACATCGCCATCGACTGCACCACCAAAGACGAAGCGTAAAGCTTCGATCATTTAAAGGGACGATCAAGAGAATACATCAAGCGATGAGGTTGCGGAAGTAAAGGTTCAAGCCTCACCACCAGCCACATGCACTCAACCACCGCGAATAGGAAAAAAAATCAAGCAAATGGCTCGAAGGAAACTCATCATTCAAGGTGACGACCTTTCCGACTAACTCATTTGCATTTTAATTTTTTTTACTTGCACGCATTGAGGACAATGCTTCTCTTGAGTTTGGGGGTGTTTGTTTTTATTTAGTTTCATTTTTAGTTGCATTCATTTAGTTGTCTCATATAGGTTGCATATGTTACTTGCCATGCCTTTGATTGAATTTAATTTATTAAGACTTGTTTAATATCTAATGATAAATTTTTGCCACTGCACTTAATTAAAAGAACCTTTAATATCATTTTAGGATTTGCATGAAAAGAACTTAGAATTTCACTATGATGTTGAATATTATTGACACGATTGTGGCTTGTTGATTGGAAGAAACTTAGTGAATTTATGTTGCTTGAATTATTGGGTAAATTTAAAATTTTCTTACTAGAGGTGCCCGAAACCGGCTCTAGTAAAGAATCACTAGAGGTGCCCTAAACCGGCTCTAGTTGTTATATATTAAAGAATCGCTAGAGGTGCCCGAAATTGGCTCTAGTAGACTTAAAATTAAATGTCCCAGTAATTAAATTGATAAAAGCCTATTGTTCACATAGAATCTTGAAAATCAACTTGTACCCAACCACGCACACACATTATTACAAACATTATAGTTTGATTCGCTATCCGAAAAATTCAAAAGGTGGTCATACTTTGTGCCACGATTTTGAGGTTTGAAGTCAAGTTTAAAGCATGTCTTTGATGATTAAAGTCTTGGCAGGTAATTGTTAGTTTTGCATTGCTTGAGGACAAGCAATAGTTTGAGTTTGGGGGTGTGTTAAGAGTGAAAAGTACTATATTTCTACCATTTTCACTCTAAATTATTGTTAGACTTAGGCTCATTTTAGTTGCATTATTACGCATTCATGTATAATTTCATAATTTCTTTTGCCGTTAAGCTTGAATACTCAATTTGGTTGATTCTGTGGAAAAAGATATTGCTTTGTTGTGCTTTTGTGTGCAGGAACTAATTGCCCAAGCAATCGGGAAATTGCCAAAGCAATTGAGGATAAGATGACATGGCAGCCGGTTGTGATGACTGGATAAATCCAAGGTGTTCGAGATAAATTGCAAAAAGCAAGGATAAATCCTAAAAGAGTTGGAGTTTCGAGAAGAGATTAAACTCTAAGAGTTTTATGAGGAATAAAAATATAATAAAAGAGATTTATTTTTTTATATTATTTTATTCCAATTTAACTTCATTCTCAAGAAGGACTTCGACCTAGCTATCTCCTATATAATACCAAGCCGCCAACCTTAAGGGGGAGTCAATTTCGAGAGAGAGCAGTACGCATCTTCTTCTTTTTCTTTATTGTTTCCATTCGATTCATGATTGGGGATTATTCTTTGTATATCTTTTGAACCCAGCCATGAATTGATGTAATTTGGCTTAGATTATTTAGGGTTTGTGGTTTTGATAAACGATTAGATTGTTTAAGTTTTTTATTGGAATTAAATTCAAAGTTTGTTCATTCTTGGTTCTTATATTTGATTGCGAGTGAATTGGGAGATGAGCTTGTGAATTCATCTATTTATCTAATATTTGGAGGGTTAGATTCAAGAAATGAATGAGCATGGTTTTCATACAATCAATCGATGGTGAAGACTAATCGACTTAGGGATAAGTTGTGGATTTCAACGGCTAAAAGGAGCGCAAGATCGATTATTGTCCACCCTTGGTTCAAGCAGGGATGTATTATCAAGGCATGCACAATTAACAGTGTTTCGTGTTAGGGATAACGAGAAACCATTGAAGAACGCTTTGCCGAACTTTGAAGGTTGTCGCCCAATTGCCCAGGCAATCGCTCTATGCCTAATTGCCCAAGCAATCGCAGAATTGCCCAGGCAATCCGACTAGAGCCAATTGACAGAACGATTGAGCGACTCTAGCAATTAATTACCACGATGGTCCATTCAATCATCACACCACTACTCACAATAACCCGACCTATTCTCTTATTCGATTACTTCATCTTTTCTTTCTTTCTATTTACTTTATTTTGTTTAGTTTATTTTACTTGACATCTATCAATAGTATTTCTTTTACAGTGTAATAACTTAAGCAAAGTGGCTCAAACCAATCTTTGTGGAGACGATATCTTTACTATATTATTACTTGCGACGTGTACACTTGCACCGGTTGCGTTGCATTCACAGTTGTCGCAAAATGTATGGATATTTACATAAATATGATTACACATAACTCGTACATTATGCACACTAGTAAATATATATGATAAAATAAACTTAAAATATTTTTCAAAAAATAACCTTAAAATATTATTTAATAATTTATAAAAAAATGATATTTAGAATCATTAATAAAGTTGATGTACGACTAACCTATGATATTAATTCAATCAGAGGTAATTTTATATTGGTGAAGATATAAAATAAATTAGTTGACGAAGACCAAATGGAACTACTTTTTAATTGCAATCCAACGTGTAGAAGAATCGGATACGAAATATTATTCATCAATTAAATAATATTTTTGAAATTTAATTCTAAAAATAAAATAAAATTTTAAATATTTTTAATACTAAATGGACGATGAATTTGAGTCAACGAGTTAAATTGAGAAAAAAAAAGCTTAAAAGACGAAATTTTAAAAAATAAATAAATTATAACTCGACCCATGACAAATCTAATTTAAATGTATTTTGTTATAATATTACTTGAATTAAACCTATTTCACATACCGAAAGAATGCTTAATAAAAAGTAATATATTATGGTCATTTTTGGCAATTAATGGATAAACAAATAACTGATAGCGGATTACATTTGCTGATAGCTGATTGCATTAGTTGATTTGACTAGTGAATTGTATTAGCTGATTGTATAAAAGTGTTTGGTAAAATTAACTGATAGCTGATAGCAGTTTGATTATTTAAACAAGTAAAATAACATATAAAGACATGATTATATTATATACTTGTTTGAATAGTTTTTAGTTATCAATATTTTGTATCTATTAATATTAATTAGATTGTGAAAATTAATTTTTAATATAATATTACATATTTGGAGGATCTATATATTAATTTATTATTTATATTATTATTTTTCATACAATTTAATTAATTATTAAATTTAAATACATATATAAATGTGTTAGAATAGAAAAAACAAAAAGGTATTAGTTTATAAATGTCACAATGTAAATACGTGAGGGTGAAGAACTAAAATAAAAAATGTTAAATTTAGGTTATTTGGAGATATATTATAATTGTTAAGGGTAAACGGGTCTTTATAACTCTTATGTCAAAACCTCTAATTTCAAAAAGCTCTTATTAATATCTTTTATAAAATTAGAGGTTTCGCCTCAATCCGCTATTCTAAACCGCTATTCACCAAACATCCAAATTAGCATATTTGACCAGTCAAACCTCTAATATTAACTCAAACTTTTAATTTTAGTTCAAACCGCTATTTATCAAACATGACCTATATATTCATGCCATTAACGTTGCAATTAAAAAAAATCAAATCTTTAATATAAGGGTGGGAAAAATGTTGTTATTAAATAAACTAACCGTAATCTACCATACTTCTTCAGTTGGTTGGGTGTGCTTTTTTGGATCTATCGAATTTTATGAGTCGAATTTAAGGTGTTACAGTTGTTATTAGATAAAACAACCATGATCTACCATGCTTCTTTAGTTGGTTAATAAAAGTTCAATTGTTAGTTGAATCAATCTTTTTTAACACTGCTACAATATATTAATATATTTGTGTGATTAAATGATATTATTTGTTTATATATATATTTTTAAAATTCTTTGACAACGCACACAAATCCTCAAATTCGGGTCTCATAGAATGAACATCGTTATCTTTTCCACTTGAACCATATAATATATTAGACTATTAGTATTATCTTTCAAATAATGATGATATAATACAAGACTATTATTTAATACATACGTTGAAAAAATATTTCACAAATGGTGTTAAGATGATGACAATTATATTTTAAATATTTTTTTAAAATTTTAAAATAAATAAAAATTACACTTGTCATCATCTTAAATTCATTTGTGAAATTATTTTTTTAACTAATAATATATCAAATAATATATATATGTTAAAACCTAATTGTTTATATTATCAACATATTGTTTGACTATATGGAAAGTAAGTTCATTGCTTTGTCTGGTTTTTAATTAGTAGTGTTTGATGTTGCCATTTTCCTAATCATATAATTATTGAGACTAACATTTTTAATATATTATTATTGAGACTACAATAATTTGCTTCATATCTTCAAACAATCTACAATAATTTAGCAAGCAAAGTTGGCCGGTTGGCCAAGCTGCTCATCTTTATTCTCTCATTTTTTTAAGATCATGTGTTCTAGACCTATCAGGAGCACCCCATTCCTTCCCCTAGAGTTTTCTTCTTCCATTCCCCTCTAAGTAGGATTAAAATTAGAATTAGTTTTTGTCAAAAAAAAATCTTTGAAAGTAAATTTAAGAATTCCCACCATTTATTACACAACTAAAAAAAAGTACTCCCTTTAAAAGCATGCCTAATATTCTCACTAATTAACCGTCTAATCAAATGGGATTATCTCCTTTATTTTACCTATGTTTTCCACATGTCCTAATAGAAACCAATTTAATTTGTTGATTTTTCCATAATATTCTTCACGAAAACAATAAAAAATTAAAAAGAACATTACTATATCGGATTAGATTGTTGATTTTTCAATAAACAATAATGTGATGTTTGTTTTGATTTACTTTATTTTGTGTTTAAGATTTATAATTGTTTCTCTCTACAATGCCGTCGTTAAAGTTTAAATTTATTTTATTTTATTAAAAATATAATGTGTTTTATTAGGGCACGTAATATTTTGTTGGTGGAGTGAAATACTTATTGATCACATAAATAAATTCTTAACCTATGTATATGAGTAGTTTAACCCCATAATTGAGTACTTAAATGTATTTTAATTTCAAAATTAATAAAGATTAACGCTTCTCCTCTAATTAGTGGTGTCTAATTGTTTATTGTTCGATTAAAATTGAATTAATCAATCGAATCGAAATTTAGTTTGGTTAATTAGGTGTTATTGATTAATAATTATTTTTTTTAAATTCAATTATTGGTTAATTTAGTTTAAAACTGGTTAATCAACAAAAAATATTAAATATAATAAATATTATATGTTATATACATAAGCCCAAAGTCGTTAAGATGTCAATAGACCCAGCTAAATTTAACTCCAATATCTTTAAGATTTTAAAATTCAACTAATTTTTAATCCAAATATAAGAATAATCTAATTAATCTAATCTAACCGAAAGAAAAACATAAAATCGAAGACTTATAACAAATTTAAAATCGATACAATTAATCAAACATAATTAAATTTCATCACCAACTGAATTAATTGTTTGAACATCCCTACTTCCGTCTTGTGTTTTTCCCACGGCTTGTCTCACGTCGAAACCTCATGTTGGAATAGAGGTAGCAGGGGCCCATGAAGGCCAGCTCAGCAGTTGCCACTTTGGTCAAGTTAACAATTTTCTTTCTCATTACCCAAACCGAACTTACCACGTTATTGTTTCGTTAATTTTCAATCCACCGTGGATGCCCATTTTTTTTTCTAGTTTAACTATATGCGACTTATCAGTACATTAATTTGGATCGGGTTTGTAGAGTCTCAATATAAGAACGATCTCCCCAATTAAGTTTTTTTCATTCACAATACTAGGATTCAAATCCCGATATTGTTTAAGAAACCTAAATCCTCATCTAACTAGATTAACTTATTATTCTATTAATAATTTCGAAAAACTGAAATGAGTATAGACGAAAACTATAATAAATCGTCTGTCATCCCACTTATAGTTTAATCGACAAATTAATACATTTGATGTATCGTTTGGTATTCATTACGGTTTATTTAATAAAAACTTGTGAAGGTTAAGCAACTCGATAAAAATGATATAGTATATAATAAAAGAAAATATTTTGATACACAAGTTTTTTAATTTTAGAGTTTTAGGCTAGGGTTTAGGAGTTCAATGTTTAGGGTATAGAACTTGAGGTTTATGGTTAAATTTTAGAGTTTAGGGTTTAAGGTTTAGGTTTTAGGGTACTAGGTTAGGAATTTAGGTTTTAAATTTTATAGCTTAAATATGGAGGATTGTATAATTTTTTACACAACTTGTGTTTCAAAATATAATCATATAATAAATTTATTTTATTTTTTATTAATTAAAATAATATATCACAAAGATTATAACTAGGACCATCTCGGACGAGAGAGCAACATGAACGTCTGCTCAGGATCAGGGCGGTCCCTGGGCCAAGACAATAGGGGTGCCCGCCCAGGGCCCCCACCCTACCCAGGTCTCACGCCCAAAAAAAATTAAAGTATAGTTCTTAATTTTTATGGGTGGATGAAAAAAGATCCAGTGATGAACATATCTATATATAGCTGAATAAGTTTCAAGGGCCCCAATAACAAGTATTAAAAAATTAAATCGTAAGAGTATGCTCATATTAATAAATATTGGGAGAAAATCGGGCCCCTAATAATAAGTATTAAAAAAAATTTAATACTTATTATTAGGGACCTAGTTTTTCCACTATTTATTATTACGAGCATAATCTTAAAATTTATTTTTTTCATACTTGTTATTATATATGTACTCTTAATTTTTTTTCAATACTTGATATTATAGACATGTATTTAAATAGGGATATGTAACTTCAACAGAGATCGTTATATAACGGTAGAGACGTCATTCACAATACCTGCAACAGTTATGTCCACAATAGCATATGTTATTAAAAATTTTCACAACTGCAATACCCACATTGATTGAAATAACATTCGTTATGTCTTCAACCGTGATAAACGCAACATGACTGAATATACGATCGCAGCCGCAATTTAAATCCTTAATTTAGGGCACAATTTTTAATTTCGCCCTAGGGCCACTAAAATCTCAGGAATGGCCCTGCTAAGGATTTGGGTCTCACCTTTCTACATTTACAACTTCAATAATTTCTTAAGTGGTAATCTTGTAAGTTAGTGATTGTTTCTTATTATTTGTATTGAAGGTGTTTTCTAAACAAAAATAAATAAAAATAATAATTTGTTAATAAAATATTAAATTAATTATTCAAAGTAATAGAATATACTTTCGTTCTACAAGGTCCCGTTTTTGAGTTTTCGCTCAGGATCCCAAAAATATCCGAGACTATTCTGATTATAATAATTTATGTAATTTTCCTTATGCATGTTTAAAATCTTCCACTTTAATATAGACACGAGTGATGTGCTGTTTAAATAATTTACATGTCAAACACAGCATTCTTAAACAAATTAGATCTATCTAACTGTACTTTCCACACTTGTCTTCTGTGCCGGATATCAATCAAAATTTGACCGTCCAAATCAAATATCAGCCGTTGGATCTTGAACGTTCCCAGGATGGATGAAACTCCTCGAATTAGCTAACCCCGTCACGCGCGCTTTGGTCCACTTTCAAATAATTTAATTTCTTTTTCCCGTAAAGGAATTAAGTTTATCTTTATCCGGAAAAAAAGATAAAAAAAAAACATCGTTCTCACTTCCTACAATGTCCTTGTCAATTTCATGTTTATGAAAATAACACAAGGGCGTTTCAGTCTTTTCGGGTTGATAACAATCGCCAAATGGATGGCCCTCACTTAGGAGTAGTTAGGTAAGGAATTATCTTAATCTTTTATTTTAATGATTTAAAAAAGATATTTAACTCTAAAAATGATCGATGCAAGTACATTAAAACAGTTTTGAGAATGTTTTGTTCAATGGTTGAGAAAAACGTGAATATTTAATATCATTAAATTATAAATCCAAAGTCATAGTAAGAAATATATTTTTTATGTGACATGAATTTAAATAGTTTTATCTGTAAAATGTGCGTAAGTACTATCAACGTTAAAAACAGAACGTATACTACAGGAGACCGCATTAAAAATGCTAAAAAGTATCTTTCTATTATGGTTTGAATTTAATTTGCTTTGTATACATTTTATTAAGTTTAATCTCTCAATAATTGAGAAAAAAGTTATTTCCCTTAGCAATTAATATTTTTAGTATAACCATAAGTATCCGATCTATTAGTCTGCTAATTCAAATCAAGTATTGTAAAAGTCTATTAGGGAAATGATCATCCTTGTCCAATTTGCTTCATCTACCTATCCGAGATTTAAACTCCTGATATTACTTAAAAGACTTAACACCACATCTCACTAGGTCAACTTTGGTTAAAAAACATAATCATTTTTATTAACTATCTATTAAGGTGGTATTTTATAAAGAGAAAAAGTTGATATACAGTCCGTGTAAATTAAAGTTTACATGTGCTTTTTAAATTTAGGGTTAGGGGTTTAATTTATGATTTAAAGTTTAGAGGTTTAGGGTTTAAAATTTAGAGGTTTAGGTTGTAGTGTTTAGAATTTAAGGTTTAGGGTTTAAGGATTTGAGTTTAAGGTTTAGAATTTAGGGTTTTATAAAACTATTAATTGCTACTTGTTTTTTATTTAAATTCAATAAAAACAAAACATTAAATGGAAAATAATGTAACTTATATTTATGAACACCCATCAACAGAATTCTTATGCAACATAAATTACTAATTACCGAAATTCATACAAATATATAATATTCCAAACATAATTCGAAATGATAAAATGAACTAATACAAAAATACATAATTTAAGTATGAGTCTGAAGATATGTTTCTACTTAAATGTGAGTGATTAGAGTTCATGTTTTAGACGAATCTCTCAGTTTCCAACCTTGGAATTGTACCATGCTAACCAAACAAAATAATAAAAATAGCAATATTTTTCAAATGTTTGATTATATCCTCTTAACTGGAATTCAATTTGTTTGGTTCATGCCACCCCAATAATTGACTGCAGACCTACACATACAGATTATAATAGTATTCAAAATAAAAAAAATATTTCATGCACTATCGTTGAAAATATTATTTTTTACAAGCGTATTTGTTCATACACATTTTAACCTTTTGATAATATACATACACCTTGTAAACAAAACGATTTGAACCCGTGTTTCTTAAAATGAACATCATCTGCTTTTTCACTTGGACACTTGTTGATTTCACTAATCTTACGCATTACATTCATATTTTGGGGAAATTTAAGGTTTTTCTTAACACCCTAATATTAGGCTACCCATGACCATGTGAGAAGCAAACTAAATTTATAAAAAAATAACATAAGAAAATTAAAACTCGATTTGTATGAGTTCGAATTCTAACATTTATCTTGGGAATACAAATATCTTTTTACTTAATTTTTTTTTTTGCAAACTTGAATCAAACCTAATCACTATATCTCGAATTAAATATTATAATATGATATAATAAACATGAGGCAACATATTCAAAAAATATTATTATGGTATATATGGGTGTGTGGATGTGTAGTATATATTTATATATTGTTTTTGATTTGAAAATATTTGATAATTTTTTTATATTTATATTTACACCACAAGTATAAAAAATGTCAAACATGTATAGAATTACATATAATTAATAAGTTAAATATTTTTTGAATAGTGTAAAGGTGACTACAACATTCTTGATATAAATGATCAAATTAATAATAATTAGGAAACAGGCTCGAATTTTGACTTGGATGCTATGATATATATGTGATCAAATTAATATTATTGATATTTATAATTTTTATATTCTCTAAAATAAATAAAAAGAGAGAGTGCTACATACACCATTTAAAAATATATAATTTCTATCGACTTTAAAATATAATTTTAAAATCACATAAGTTTTGCAAGAATTTTAATATATATATATATTTATATTTATAATAGCCTTTGAATCTTATCATGGAAGTTTGACAGAAATAATGTAGGAGATTTTTTTTTTCGAAAATAATTCACGTGTCAGTTTATCTCCCAAAATAGAGTATTTTTTACAGTACCACTAAAGACGGAACCAGTTGGTACCGTCTTCACCCGTGTTTTTTTTTGTGTGCAGGATGATGTGGCTGAGTCAAAGACTGGGCCAGCTGGACCCGACTTTGAACAGTGAAGATGGGATCAGCTGGCCCCGACTTCAACTGTCCTCATGGTAGGCTTTGCAGGCCTGCAGCGTGGACGTGTCACGCATGCAGAGGGGTGCCGGGGTGGTCTGGTTGGGTAGCAGGCTTAGGTGGTAGAGGGGTTTGGGTGAGTTAAATAGGGGGGGGGGAGAGGGGTGTAAGTTGATAGTTGAAGGTGAAAAAATTATTTGGAGAAGAAGATTCAAAAATTTGTAAGTATTTTTGTATGTAAATTTATTACGTTTTGTTTATAAAAAAAATTATTTGTTGTTGATGATGAGTTTTGTGTGTATCATTATAATTTTATGTTTTTTTTTGCTATTGAAGGTTGAAAGTGTGAAATATTGTTGATTTGAGGATAAGAAGATTTGGAGAAATATTGTGAGTAGAAGATTTGAAAATTTGTAAGTATTTTTGTATGTAAATTTATTATGTTTTGTTTGTAAAAAAATATTTGTTGTTGATGATGAGTTGTGTGTGTATCATTATAATTTTATGTTTTTTTTTTTGCTTTTAAAGGTTGAAAGTGTGAAATATTGTTGATTTGAGGATAAGAAGATTTGGAGAAATATTGTGAGTAAATAAGTAGTATGTGTATTTAATTTTTTAATTAGTAATAATAATAATTGATAATTTAAATGTGAAATGTGTTGAGCGTTGAAGGAATTTTTTGAGAAGAAGAGAGTAAGAAGAAGAGTTGGAGAAATATAAGTAAGCATGTGTATTTTATTTTTTAATTAGTAATAATATTTGAATATTTAATGTTTATTTTAATTTTTTATTTTAAAAATTTAATTCATATGTCGAAGGCCCTGTTGGATGAAATGCATCCAATGTCCCACTTGCCAACATTGCCACAAAACTGCTTCCGGGCATATCAATCTCATTACATATTCTATTTGACCTTGTTGTCTAACAATGTTCCTGGATGTGCTGGGAACATCACGCACATCGGCAAACAATTCGATATATCGAACCTCCATAGATTCATGCTCTGCAATTACCATTTGAACATCATCATCGTCTTCGAGATTGATTACATAATATCTGATTGGATTATCACATGTCATCCACCGGTAACGCAACCCATGAATCTATGTTCCAATTTTCTGTGCTATTTTCCACTTCATTTCTCGAAGTGTGATATTGTTTTCAATTCTCATCTTCGTAGTGGATTCAGATTCAAATACAATGACCGCATTGGTTTTCACCATTTCTCCATTGTAATGGATAATCGTCACAAATCTGTTGTTGCTCATTTTCCCACCTACAACAATAAAAATCGAACAAACAAAAATTAATTTTTTAAGAATTACACTAACAGTCGAATTTACATTAATTAAATTCAAACAAACTAAAATTCGAATCTATATCAAACTTAAAATTTATTTTTTAATATTTTTAATATATTTCAATTTTTTTTCTAATATATATACTAAATAAAATTTAAAATAATTCATTTAAATAACATACTCACTTATAAAATAAATTTTAAAATTTGAATCTATATCAAACAAAAAATTTGATTTTTTTTAAATATATTCCAATCCAATCTACATTAATATAATTCGAACAAACTCAATTTTGATTTTTTTAAATACACTAACATTAGAATCTACATTAATCAGATACCGAATAAACTATATCAAACATACAAAATAAAACAAACTCACTATGAAAAAAATTTATAAATAATTAGAATAAACTTACGCAATTTTTTCTTCACCAATATTCTTCTTCTTCCACTCCTTTTTCCTCACTCAAAACTTTCATTCAAACCTTAACTATTTAACACAAAATTTTCCCCGTATACCCCTAAATCTCCTTTAATTACACTTGCAAATTTTTAACCTCTACCCCTATATATTTAAAAAAATTTAAACACGACTCATTCAATTTCACCTCCCAATTTCAATCAAATACCAGGCCTAAGGTCTGGCATCTAAGCCTGCCACCCAACCAGACCACCCCCTACATGTGTGACACGTCCGCGCTGCAGGCCTGCAAAGCTGACATGAGGACACTGAAGTCGAGGCCAGCTAGCCCGTCTTCACTGTTCAAAGTTGGGTCCAGCTGGCCCACTCTTTGAGCTCGACCTAGCCACGTCATCCTGAACACAACAAAAAAAAAACAAGGGTGAAGACGGTACCAGCTAGTACCGTCTTTAGTGGTACTGTAGAAACCACCATATTTTGAGAAATAAACTGGCACATGAATTATTTTGAGAAAAAAAATTTCTCTACATTATTTCTGTCAAATTTTCATCTTATCATGTATTCTAAAGTGTGTAATTTATATTGTATATAGGCATTAGTCAATGCTTAACATTAAAAATAATATTTTTACATTAAAAATGTAAATTATTTTATATTTATTTTTTAATAGTCTAAAAGTAATTATATGTTCATGCATATTCGTAACCCTTTGACAATGCGCATACACCTTGTAAAAAAAGCAATTTAAACATGTGTCTCCTAGGATGAACATCATCTACTTTTTCACTGTAACACTTGTTGGGTTCGTTTATTCTATAACTTAAATTTGTAATCGTTATTTCATAGTTTTCATATTACCAAAAAACATACTTGCATTTACGATCAGAATTAGTGCTTGAATAGTAATGTTAGAAAATAAGTTTTGGTTCAATTCATCGAATCGGTTAGTTCATTTAAATTGTACTTAAAATAATTTTGATGTTTAATAAATATTTAAATCTAAATGTCTTGTCATTAATATAAAGTTGAAGTTCTTTTAGGTTGTATTTAATGTTATCTCTTTGATTAACGTTTATTTAGTTATTAAAGACGATTCGTGATTGAGTTGTGATAAAATTAATTTTAATGTGTTGTTATTATTATATGCATTTTTATGTTAGTGCTAATGGTGTTTATGGTTCACCGATGACAATGATGGTTATTTGTGCCTATCATTTTTTTTCAAGTTGTTTGGTTGGATTTTCATAATTTCTTTGTATAATTCTTCTTTATTTTTTAGTAGCTAATTTATGCACTTCAATGATTTTAGGAGAAATAACATGTTAATATGATTAGTCTACTCTAACTTTTGTATACCTTTATTATAATTTTGTTATATATTCTCTTTATTCAACAAAACTATAGTATAATGCTAGTTAAAAAAATTGATCACTATATATTTTTAACTTTACTAGCATTTTCATTTATTTTTTATTAGTTCAATTAATAATAATATATTATACGAAAAATATTTTGACACATAAATTGTAAAGTTGTCCCTTTTAAATTTAAAGGTTATATTTTTTTTGAATCTTGAAACGATACTGAATTTTATTAAAATAAAAGGTACAATATTAACAATGCAACTTATCAAAGAGAGAATTTTGGGACTATGTCCAAAAAAACTCAAGCATAAAATAAAATGAAAAAGAAAACGCAAAGGCACAATGATAATCAAATCATTCTTTTGAATCTGGTTTCCATCATTCATAGTAACTCAATAATCGTCAGCAATACTTCTTTGTCTTTGTCCAACTAGACGCTTTAGAGATGATGAAAGAGTGACGAGTGAACTAAAGCAAACTTACAGGCGGCTTCGCAAAACAAATATGAATACATCAACAAACAACCACAAAAAGATATCTAACCACTGAAAGACTATCGATAATCACAAACCAGACACAAGAGACGTGAGAATCTCTACACGAGCGAAGATCTACCACAAAAGTAGGCGATCAACGTGCCACAAGAGAAGAATAAAGCGTGCTACAAGAGCAGAAGAACATGCTCAAAATATGCGAAAAGATAAAAGTGAAATAAAATAGATTTTTATTAAAAGTTAAAAAAACTGAAGAAAAATAACAAACCAAAACAAAATATTAGTAAACAATAATAAAAATAAATATTAGCGGTCAACAATCAACATCAAAATTAATGTCGTCGCTGACAAAATAAAAAAATTTAAGAATTATATTTAAATTTTAGGGTTTAGAGTCGACTAAATGTATAAAACAAAGTGCACTGTACATACAGTAACTTGTATAAAAACAACTCATTATATTACTATATTTTCTTCAAAAACGGGTAGATTATATAAAACCATCAAATTTCCATTCCAACTCTTCTATCCAATCGATTTCAATAACAGTGTTGGAAAGTTGAAACTATCCGCCAAGTGCCTTACAATCCACGCTTCTTCGCTCCCTAAAAATCCAGTATTTAGAGCCTTCCTCCTCGCTCCCACCACTTCCTTTTCTTCTTAACACCATTGCCACCTCCAAGCTTTTCTTCTTTTCTTGATTTTCTTCATTCCGTGGGATTAAACAAAGGGTTTTCGAGTTTTGAAATGGAAAACATTTCCAGCTTTAGGAACGAAGATGAGCAACTGGAATTGCCTCCGGGATTCCGATTCCACCCCACCGATGAGGAGTTGATAACTCACTACCTTTCCAAGAAAGTTCTCAACAGCTTGTACTCTTGTATCGCCATTGGTGAGGTTGATTTGAACAAGTGTGAGCCTTGGGATTTGCCTTGTAAGTTTCTGTCTTTACGTCTTTCGTAATAATAAGCATAGATTTTGATTCTGTCTCTCCTTTTGTTGTTTTCCATGTGTTTGTTGAAATGAAAGGGAGAGCCAAAATGGGCGAAAAGGAGTGGTATTTCTTCTGCGTTAGGGACCGGAAATACCCGACTGGTCTGCGAACAAACAGGGCAACCGATGCTGGTTATTGGAAAGCCACAGGCAAAGATAAGGAGATTTTCAAAGGGAAATCACTTGTTGGGATGAAGAAAACTTTGGTTTTCTACAAAGGGAGAGCACCCAAAGGTGGAAAAACCAATTGGGTCATGCATGAATTCCGTTTAGAAGGACAATATTCCGTTTACAATCTCCCCAAAACAGCCAAGGTTGTAAACAATTCATGTCTCTGTTTTCCTCTGGGCTTTGTGTTGATGAACAATTTAGTAGGAAAGTTATTTTGGCGGTTTCTGTCGATCAGAAGGGATGAATCGACAGAAACCGCCACTATAACCTACGTATTAAGTTATTCATCAGCACTCTGCATCCGACTACGATCGTTATTTCGATGGTTTATAGAGTCTTGTTGTTTACTTGTTTCCTTTGCAGAACGAGTGGGTTATTTGTAGGGTATTCCAAAAGAGTCCCAATGGTAAGAAATTACACATTTCGGGTTTGCCTCCATTAATGGATTCTTCACCTCACAACAGCGAAACTAAAACCGTTGCCGCCGGCGAGACGTCAAACGTGACCTGCTTCTCCGACCCGATCGACGACTGTAAAGCGCCGGAAGAAATGATGGACAGCTTCGACACTTCCCTCCTACCTTCTTCATCATCCTCTGCAAATTCTCTGCACAACTCCTCATACAACAACAACCAAATCAACCCGAACTTGCAGTACCCGGATTATTTCTGGGTTCAAGATCAGTCTCTGTTGAAGATGCTAATCCAAAGTCACGGGAGGCAGAATTCGAAACCAGATATTTTCCAGGATTCAGCCGAAATGATTGAAGACCCTTCATGTTCTGCTGGAGCAGTAGACCCCGGCTGCTTCTGGAATTATTGAATTTGAAGATCAAAGAGTTCTAATTAGATTAAAAGAGTTTAAAGATTCAAGAATGACTGTCATATAGATTTGTGTGTGAATAGATTGATTTCTTCAACATTAGTAGGAAGTAAAGAAAATGAATGTGTTGTAAGTAGTTTAAAAAAACTTTAAGGTTATTATGTCATGGCATGCCTTCTTCATTGCCAACTTTGATTTATACAAAACTATTGCAATTTCTAGTCTATCTTATTCGAACTTTTATTTATCGACTGAGTACTATAAACTCATTATAGGACGACTCTCCAATTTAATTTGTCTCATTCACAACGTCAGAATTTGAAATCTTAATATTGTTTAAGACATTTAGTATCTTATCCTACTAGATTAACTGATTGTTGGGAATGTATCGAATATTTTAATGGTTGAATGCTTGTTTTGAAAATTATAAAAAGAAATGAGATGTTAGGCCTTCCTTTGCCCTTATTTGGTAGATTAGTTAGCCAATAGCAAGTGTTTCCATGGATTATGTCACGTGTTAGGCCACCAACCGAGAGTTCATCAATGATTAAGAAAAAAAGGGTAAATTACACCAATAGTCACCGAACTATGGTTTCTTCCCTATTTTGGTTACCGAACTATTTTTTGTCAAAAACATCACCAACGTTATGTTTCCTTCCTATTTTGGTCATCAGCTGTTAAAAACTTAACGGTTTTGCTGACGTGGAATTTTATTTTATTTTTAAATTTTCCATGTTTCCTTCCTATTTTTATCACCGGGCGTTAAAGGGAGATGGTGACACGTGTAACTGCCTAATATGATGGTGACACGTGTAACTGCCTATTAGTCGAATCTCTCTGGCTGCATAAGGGGCTTGATTTTTCATTCATTTTATTCCACTAATAGGCAGTGGCACATGTCACCATCCTATTAGTTTGAATAAAAGTATTATAAAATAACATATATTGCTTACGAGGAGAGAGAAGAAATGACATGGAAAATTAAAAAAAATAAAATAAAATTCAACGTCAGCAAAATCATTAAGTTTTTACGATGACTAAAATAGGAATGAAACATAACGTTAGTGATGTTTTTGCCAAAAAAATAATTCGGTGACCAAAATAGGAAATAAACCATAGTTCGGTGATTACTGGTGTAATTTACCCAGAAAAAATGATAAACTGCTCTAAATTCTAGAGCTCATCCATGGATAACCTTCCAATACATAAACAAAGTTGTAAGGAAAAAAATATTTGCCCAACATAACTCGGTATAGGAGCTCACATGTTCCTTGTCCTTTATATTCATTTGTGTGTTCTATTCTTGTTTTATTAGACAATAATCTGTCCAAATTTGAGTTTTGCTCTATCTTTGTATTTTTTTGAAAAATTTAAAAACAACCTCTCTACTTATAAATTATCATAAGTTCATCCTCTTACTTTAATTCCGAGTTAACGTTATTTTATAGGCCAAGTCACTTTGAATTAGGGGTGGGTATGGGTCGGGTCGGGTTTTTTGCCAACTTAAACCTGACCTGAAAATATAAAGGCTCCACTCGAATCCGATCCGACATGTAATGAATTTTCACCCTACCCGAATTTTAAGACTAAAACTCGCCCCACCCTAATCCGAAACAATTAAAATAATATATATTTTTTTTCATTTTTATTAAAAATAAAGGGGTAATAGGGAAACAAAATAAATTGAGGTATTTATTATAATTATCCCCATTCTCTTCCTTTTTATTCAATAAAATTAAAAATGTAATTATATATATATAAAGAAAGAGTCATTATAGTAATTACTGTTAAATACGTGGAAAAGTACATAAATATTACGGGTCGAGTGAGGTATTTTCACCCTAAACTTAAACTCGAACCCAAAACCTGATCCAACTGTTAATAATTTTTACCCGACTCAAACCTGATTTTTTTTAAAAACACGACCTTATAAAACTGGGTCTAGGTCCATGACCATCCCTATTTTGAACTATTGTTAGGTATTCAATGTACCTAAAATTGTCCAAGGAAACGACCAATGCCAAAAATAATCTAAAATTGGAAAAGAAATTTCTTAGAGAGAATTATTTTTAACTCGAGTTAGTATTGAATATAAGCACATAAAAATAGGAGCATTTAATTTTTAAAATTCACCTTATATTTAAAATATATTAATTCATTCTCATAATCAAAATATATAGCGAATATAAATATTTTTTAAAAAAAACGAGGCCTCATTAAAACATAAATACTTGAAAAATAAATAATTCAAACATAAAAGTTAACAGTTGCACCAAAGTGAATAAAATATTAGAATTAATTAACAATGAATTCTTCAGGTCTTTAGTGGCTTTTACATGGAAAATTGACTTCATTCTAACCAATTCCCTCGATAAGTTATTTTCAAAACTTTTTTTCTTGAAAGTGATTTAAATAGGTTTTCATACAATATTTTTAAAATTTTTTAAATATGTGATGCGTTCTCATAGTAATATATCTGTATTACAAACAGATTGTGCGGGCTTAGGTCTCTTAAGAATAACATTATTTTTTCTACTGGAGTCTGTGTTTAAAGGTTATGAAATTTTAAGTGTATGAGTTCGAGTTTATTTATAGTGAAATTTATTTATGAATGTTGTTTGACTATATTTTAATTATCGATCTACCCGTTTATGTTTTGTAATAATTGATTTTGATTATAATTATATATATTAATTATAATCATGATATTGATAGATGAAAATATATTTAGTTGATGGGAAATAATTCTATAGCATTAGCTAACCTAATGAAAACAATCTTTTTGTCCATGCCTAAAAATCATTAATAATGCCAAATCAACCATTCAAATAATAGTTTAATAAATTAATATGTTGCTAAAAAAAATTTAATCTATGGTTTAAATATGTCTTTTAGTGAAGAAACAGACAAATGCAATAAACTTATCATTTATGTTTGGGACCCCTTAAGACCCTAACTATTTTTTCTTTTCTTTTCTTTTTTCCAATAAAAGTAGTTTTTAATGTTTTACTTGTAATCATAAATATTTAATTTGATATTACGAGTTAAGATCAATTAATTTGTCTAGTGGCTAAGGATGCGCATATTGTCCCATTTTGTATGAGTTTAGATTTCGATATAAAAAATATAAAATCTCTCTATTTAATAAAAAATGGTATTACGAATCAAGTTACATCAGTTTATTTAAAAAATTGACCACAAATAATTGAGAATTAAGAACATTATTATAAATTTCTATGCATTTTTATAAAATGTATATAGTAGGTGCACATATTTTTGAAGTACAATCGATGTATTTTCAATGTTCGTTTTACATTCTATATAAACTATTTTTTTAATTTTTTAATTGTTTCTTCTAATAACTTTATCTTTATATATTTTTTCTCAAGCAAATAATTTATTTTTTTTTCTAAATAACAATATTAATAATAGAGATTTAATTCCACTGCCGTGTCCCATGTCAATTGTTTGTTGGGTACTGTGGTTGCCAGGGATAGTTAAGTTCACTGACCGAATTCAACTATTTAAAGTGGAAAAAATAGATTTTGCTACAAGTAGGGGTGAACAAAACTCTGCTCGACTCGAAAAAAAATTATTTTTTTAATTTTGAGTTATTTGAATTGTTTTAGTTATTCGAGTCAACTCGAGTAACTCGAAAAAATTTTGAGTTCGAGTCGAGTTGAAATTTGCCCAACTCGAAAAACCGAAAACTAAATTTTACAATTTTGCGATTTAGTCCTTGGTTTCACTTTCTTCAATTCTTCCTTCATTTTAAGTCCATTTTTGACCTAATTTGAACCACATATTCCTAAACTAATGTAGAATAATTATTTAGCTTCAATTCATATTTTTGAAAATAATTTCGTATATATATATTTTTCAATTTAGCTCCTTAACTTTGTATGATTTTCTCATTTCTTCTATCCCTTATTCATTTAAGTCAATTTTTCATCAAATTTGAACCACATGCTCCTCAACCACTATAGAATACCTATTTAGATTCAATTATTTTTTTAAATTAAATTTCCTACTCTTACAATTTAGCCCCTCGCTTTGAATGATTTCCCATTTCTTCAATTCCTCTTTCGTTTTAAGTCTATTTTTACCAAAATTAAACCACATGATTCACTAACACTATATAATATCTATATAACTTCAATTCATACTTTTAACAAATATATTGTTTTTGCAATTTAGTCCTTTAACTTTACATTTTATTCAATATGATCATTCAATTGAATTTTTTTGTAAAGTTTTTTTTCACATCAATTCACTGGCTCATTTATACTCCCATCAATACTTTATCCCCAAAAGTTCCTTATTTAGATGATATTTTTATTAAATAACATTACGAATCTTACTTATACATGTGAAAAATAATATAAAGAAGTATATATGCATATCTTTTATGATTAGAGAAAGTCGTTTAAATTGGAATCAAACCGTATTATAACATGATAAATAATTACAATTAAATTTGTATAGAAACTAAAAAATTCGACTCGACTCAAATTTCATAAGCTCAACTCGAATCAAAAAAATTTTAAATTAAGTTTGAGTTGTAAAATATGACGCGTCAACTTGAATAACTCAAAATTTTTTGACTCGACTCGATTCAATCGAACGCTCACCCCTAGCTGAAAGGAATTTTTTTAATATAAAGTAAACACAAAAATATTTTTATTCATTATGTTAAAATGAATAAAATTATCAATTACTATATTCAATAGGATATTAGTATATTACTATTATTATATATAAACTATATACTAATAATTAACCTTAAAAATTGTTTTTAGGTCAAAACAATCATTATTTTTCTTGACCATTTGTTACGAAGAGAGGAAGGAGTTGTCCCGTATTTGAATTATAATATAATATACTAAAAAATTTCTATAAATGTTTATGTATTTTTAATAATTAAATTTAAATAAAATATTTTAATTATAAAATAATAGTTCCAACCTCGATTCAAATTTGAAAAATTCATTGATAAACCTACTTCAAAGTTGGTAAATTATTATTATTATTATAATTATTATGTCCAGATATTATGATAATATTGAGAATACATGATAATTTTTTTGAACAAGACCTCGATTTCATTAAAAATAAAGAAAGATACAGCAAAACACACCCCAAACATGAGAGAAATTTAAAGATTGTATCCATCAAGAACATATACATGAAAAAATAAAACATGAAAACTCATGGGGTTCGAAAAAAACAAAATCTTCATTGAACACGAGAAACCCAACATTCATCACCAAAATTTCATTGCCTTTATTCAACTAGACGCTTATGTAGTGATGTAGGAGAGATTATAGACATAAATAATCTTATAAATTATCTCCATTAATAATTCTGATTATATCGACAAACTACAAAAAAAAAAAAAAAAAGAAGAAGAGAGAATTGAATGGATTATTTATAAAATAGTGTATATTATGGATAAGGTATTTGACCATATTCTTTCTTATTTTTCGTGCCAAAAGTCCGGTTTTAACAAAAGTTTTTTTTTTCCTTTACATGTTTGTGAAGCTAATAATGGAATGAAAGAAAAATTGGGAGTTTCTTTGTTAGATATTTCATGCAAAATGCATTGAACCTTGTTTCATTCCTCCCATTGTCTTTGTACGAGGTTAGGTGATTGTCGTTCCTAAATGATAAGACTTTATTAAGGCTGTTGTGTTCCCATTACCCTCCGTACCAAAGTTTGAGTATTCGATCGAATTGAATTGAGTATAGAAAATTGAATTTGTCGAGTTTACGAGTTCCGTTTATCATACAAACTATATTTGAAATTTTTTTGAGTTTTTTTCTTCAAATTTCAATGTTATTATTTATAATGTGGTGATACTAATTGATTCCATTTAAACGGCAATTTCTAATCACATATGATACATATATATATATCCATATTCTTTATTACATGTGAAAGTAAAATTTGTAATGCTATTTAATAGTGTAAAACTAATATTTAATTTTGATATAACAAGTAATTTCAAGGATTAATTTGTAAAATAAGATAAATTTTAAGTACCAAAAAATCTCACAAACTGACAAGATTTCGAACTTAAAATATTTTTTAAGTCAAAAACTAAAACCCCAAATATTTTATAAGTATTTTCGTACTCTAAATAGCCAAAATTGCTCAGGCGTATCGATACGCCTTAACCCGTATCGATACGTTGTTTTGACACTAGAATATGTTTTTACTTGATGGCTATCGAGTACCGATACGCGCACAAGCCGTATCGGTATGGTGTTTCGATACGCTAGTATCTGTTCCGATACCGAGGGTAGGCAGACAACATTTAATGTGGAAAAATTGCTCTCCAACGGCTATAATCAATTCCTCAACCACCCAAACGGTTAGAAATCAATGAATGAGTATAAAATGAAGTCTCAAAAGCTACAACAACAACTAATCATCAACTTTCAAGCATTCAAGCACAAATCTAATATCTTTGAGCCTATTAGAGTCAAATCCTTGTAATCCTCTTGAGTGAGCAAAATTGTAATCTTTATTTTCAAGATTGGGTTGAGTGAACTTGTATTGGGGCAAATTAATTACCTTTGAGAGGATTTTATCATTTGCCAATCTTTTCTTGTAAAAGAGTGAGTTCATCAAAGCTTTGGGTAGAAAACTTTGATTGTGTAACGTTTCCTCCCAAGCCTAGAAAAGGGGAAGAAATTCTTTATTGAATTTGTTGAAAATCCTTAGTATGGTACTAAGGTAGTGGATGTAGAGCTTGTTTAGAAGCTTGAACCACTATAAATTCTTGTGTTTCAAATTTTCAAATTTTTCTTTTAGCTCCACTAATTTTTTTAATTGCCAATTCACCCCCTCTTGGCCAAACACATTGATTGATCATCCCAACAATTAGATCAAATATCAACTAAATTTAAATAACAAATAAGATTTGTAATGCTATTATTTATACCAATTGCATTGAAGGTATTGGCCTTCCATTCAAGCTATGCAATTAGAGGTGGGCAAAACTCGAGTCAATTGGAAAAAACATAATTATTCGACTCAACTCGATACAAAATACTCAACTCGTCTTGACTCGGCTTGTATGTTGGTAAAGTAATACTGTAAAATGGAAAAGTTATCACTAACAAGACAGTAAAAAAATAAGCGCAACAACCGTGTCTTGGCAGAACCACTGCCTTAAAAACAATTTTGCCTCTATGTGTGTAATCGATGCAATAGGCGTTCGTCCTCTGAGGTTAGCACGGTCTCTTTGAATATTCGTACACCCGATTATCATAGCGGACAAGCGATGGTACTGCTCTTCCCTTAGCATCCAAAGAAAACAATGGGGCACTTGAAAATTGAGAGAACAAAGAGAGTTTTGGAAGCATAAAATGTATTTTTTGATGATTTTGAAAACCTGAAAGAATCAACAATTTATAGGCTCAAAGCAGGGTTAAAATTGTCCAAAAGGAAATACATATATAAAGTCAAAATTAACTTCAGGAAAAACGGCTAAAAAAGACCATCATTTATCTGGTTTAATCGAATAAACCAAGCCTCAAACCTATCTAGATTTATTCAGCAAATATTTGTTAAAACAACTATTAATGAGCAGTCAAAACACTCTTGTATTACTGTAACAATAACATCTCTTTTCAATATCGTAACACCCTTATCCCGATCCAGATCCGAAGTACTATATTCGGGTCACCCAAAATCTCCCCATCAAAAATTCCATTTAAAATCATAAGTTTAACCACCATTTAAAAACATTAGACATCCATAAATCCATGAAGTTAAATAAATATTATAATTAAGTTTACAAAACAGAAGCTCCAAGTTTAAATTACCGTATAACAAAATAACATTTCAATAGAGTTTACAGACTCAATAACTCGTAAGGTCCTATGAATACACAAGCTCAAAACTAAATACTAAGCAATGTACTCTAAAGCAAAGCGATGCTGAGAAATCCCTTCTTGATGTGCTCCTCGGCCACGATCCACCTACTAACCTGCGAACGAAAACAACAATTTTGAACGCTGAGCTTACAAAGCTCAGTGATACATTTTTACTATGCCATAATTCGTGATTATCATAAATAAGCATGCAAGATAAATATAGTTTAGAGAGCATAGATAAGGCTTTCCTATCTATGAGTTATCATTTAGCCTACGCTAGCTAGAGTTCTTAGATCACATATCTCAAGGCATCAACAAGTCTACAAGAAGTTCATATATTCCACAATACTTTCCATACTCGAGATCATATAGCCTATCGAGTTACTCGAGCTCACTCAGCCCGTCAGTTAGTTCATATCGTACCCTGTTCACTAAGCCATTGGGTACATAAACTATCATCTATAACATCCACACAGCATACATAAATACATCCGTACATTATCTACATAATGGCTAACGAAGCCCTATTTTACTTGCGCCAAAACAGCCATCGGGTTAAATAGAACACATTCAGATCACCATAGCCACGGATATGTCCTAGACATACTTGGATCACATTTGCCACAAGTAGTCTTTACTTTTGGTCATATATCCTATCAAGTTACTCGAGCTCACTCAGCCTAATGAGTTAATCACCTTATCTGGATCACCATAGTCACGTATAGGTTTCTAACTGCACTCAGATCATTCAGCCCGTGGGTACGTCGGATGTACTTGATCACTTAGCCTGAAGTACACATCCCCTTATATAAGTACTATAGTACTGGCTCTTGGACATCCGAATTCATTTTCATCAATCATAAGATAATACATGTTTCTCGAGCATTCATACACCTCACCAAGAGGTAAATGACTTTAAGCCAAGCTATCAAGCAAATGCCACCAAGGCATGATACCAAGCACCTCTAGGATTTCTATCATAATAATTCTCCCCTTCACAATTATCGAGTTATTACATACTATGCTCATTCGTGAGGGTTAAATTCTAGTTTTTCAGTTTTACTATTCGTTTTACTACCTTAGGAGACCCTTGGACCATAGTCCTCGAGTTATCAACCCCTTAAACTTATTTTCAACATTTACGGGAAGATTGTAGTGGGTACCGATACCCACTCAAGAGTACCGATACTAGTCTTTGGATACCGATACCTAGACTAAGCGTACCAATACTCGAGTCTCATAGAGAAGAGGTTGACCATTGACCCATACCGATACACAGACCCTACGTACTGATACCACTTTAGTACCGATACTATCCCAAGCGTACCGGTACGAAACTTTGCTACTGAAAAATCAATAAAATAGGGGGTACTGATACGGTCCGATCCTGTACTGATACGCCTTTTAAAATTTTCATGTGTTCATCATTTAGAACATAGGGTATCAGTACGGGCCCCCGTGTACCGATGCCGCAGCCTAGAAATGGCTTTCAAGGCTTGAGAAATCACTTCCCAAGCCCCCAAACCTAACCTTTAACCTATTTACCCGATCCTACATCTTATGAAAGTTGTTTAGGGTGGTTTACTACCATTTTTATACATTATTAACAACTAATCCAGATTTCACCATTACAAGGCTTTAAGCTACCAAGCACCCAACTAGTAATCATAAACCAACCCATCAAGTAAAGCAATCACTTTATGATCCCCAAGAAAGAAATTCCAGATTTAAGCTTCCAAGCAACATCCTTCAACTTCCTCTCTTGACCCAAGCTTGGAAAGACTCTCAAAGCACCTCCTCTTGCCAAATAACACGCAAAACGAATCAAGACTTGAGATATCCACAAGGAATAAGCTTAGCTCTGAATTTCTAACCTTAAACCTCAAAGAAAAGCTTTACGAAGCTTTAAACCCAAAAACCTATCAATGGGAACTTACCTTTTTATCACCAATATTATACTTTTCTTGAAGCCCTTGACGAGGAAAGCAACATACTCAAATCTTGGACCTTGAAAATAAGAAATGATGTATAAAGGTGGGATTTTTAGGTGAGGCAAATGGGTCTTGAAAGAGGGAGAAGATTAAGTGTTTGGGAAGATGAAAAAGATAAAGGGGAAGGGTGAGGTATATTGTCCCTCATTTCCCAACGTGAGACAAGAAGCATTAAAGGGGTGGTCAACCCATATTTTAAAAAAGGTATAATCTCAACATGAATGCTCCAAGATTTTATCATTTTACAAAACGGTCACCTTTCTAGCTCACAAGGTCCAAAACTCATCCAACAAAGCCCAAACTTAGTCCAACAGGTCCAACTATTCAATCCAACACAACGGTCCATGAACAGGGTCAACTCTCAATCATTGACTCGAAAATTCGGGTCGTTACAAGTACTGTAACGGTGCTGTAATACCCTTTCAAAGGGACTTTCCTTCCCAATGTGGGATATATGCTCTTACACTCTTTGAGCATTACCAACATCGTAATTTCATAATCTCGTCTCGAAAAAATTTCAAATAAAGTTTGAGTTGTAAAATAGAAATTTGAATAACTCGAATAACTCATTTTTTTAATAATTAGTGGATTAGTTTTCAAGTTCGAGTTGAGTCTCTCAATTCTACCTGACATATATATAAATATCACATATGAAAAAATGTGAATATATATAAGTGTATATTGTATATGGTTATAGAAAACCGTTTAAATTGGAACTAATTAGTACTATAACATTATAAATGTTTACAATTAAATTTAAACAGAAATTCGAACTTGAATATTATAAACTCGACTCGAAAAAACTTTAAATAAAATTTGAGTTTTAAAATATGAGTCTTCAACTTGACTAACTCGAAATTTTTTTACTCAACTCGATCTAATGTCCACCCCTATATGCAACAATGGCGGTGAAAATAGAAGTCATTTATTTTTTTATTGCAATTATACGAAACCTGTATGGCAATAATTGTTTAGCCTTTGTGCAATCTTCAGAGAAGTTGGAAATCGACAACAGGAGTTAGGCTGGGCTTGTTCTTGTTCTAATTTAAAAGATTGTTTGGAAGGAAAGAAACTAAAGTGTTTTTAGTAGTTCGAGTATGCAGCCACATGACATTGTAGAGCTGATCAAGAGTATTGTACATATTAATATGTTCGAGAAGCATATTAATAGGTCTGATTTAATCTTCCCTTTCATTAACTATTAGGTCCTTTTCCTTGGTTAACACTGAATGTGTTTTGGACGGGGGCTCATCGGAATGAGGGGTGGCTTGGTCCAAATAACTGAACGACCAAGAAGCAGAAGAATTCCTTGTGCATGGATTCATCCACACCGATCCGAATAACTCTTGGCTTGCTCAGAAAATGGGCCACAGAATCCCATTTTCAGCTTAGAAATCACTGCCGAAGCTTGCATGAGCTAATAAGAAATACTTTGGGGGAGTTTCCCCCTTTTTATATATAGAATAAAACCTTCCTTTGTTGCCACTTCAAGCTTAGTCTTAAGTAGGGACGGGCATCGGTCGGGTTTTTGATCGACCTGAACTCGATCTGAAAATAACCACCTTCAATCTAAATTTGACTTAGTTTGACCCGACCCAAAAATTCTATGCCTCAACCCGACCCAATTTGATCTATAAAAATATTCAATTTTAGAGACCTAATTATAATAAAAAATTAATTTAATGACCCAATTGTAAAAAAATCAAGTTTAAGGACCTAATTATAAAACTATAAAGATAGGACATTATTGCAAATATCCTTAAAAATATAAGGAAAAATTACACTATTAGCCCCAAATCGGATCGGGTCGAATAATTTTTATCCTAAACTTGAACCCAATCTGAACCTTTTTTTACAAAAAACCCCGATGGGGTCAGGTCGGGTCGAGTCCGGTAAAATATTCATCCCTAATCTTAAAGATTCGTATCGATTTTTAACAAATGCAACTTTTTCAGTGAGTATAGGCTAGACCCCTTCAAAGAAATTAACGCTCATTCTTTAAATTTTCTAACTCGGCCTATGATCTTAAGGATCATGACATTACACGGATGCTTTTTCTATCATTAAAGAGATCTCTGATTTGGCGACTTCTTTTATCTTGTACCATGTAAGTAATTCATTTTCCTTGGACTTGTGTTAACTTATTTGCATATTAATTGGCTGAAAAACATAACATGTTCTTTTTAAGTTGGTTTTAACAGTATTGGGACGATGTATTTTTTTCATACAAGGGTAAAATACATTACTAGTCACTAAATTAAGCACAAATTATCTTTTTGGTCACTAATATTTCAATCGGTACAAAATAATTATTAAACTTTTGATTCCATTATGAAATGGTCAACGCATCATTATTTACCGTCAAATATTATTATGGAAATATTATTATATGGACCCGGCTCACCACGTCATCTATAGTCTCATCCGCTAAAATTCAACCATCTTACTTCTTTTTTTTCATGTTATTTTTTTAAAGATGAATTTTTACTTTTTTGCTATGTAAATAGGGAGTGAGTGGTTACTTAAGAATTAAATTTGAGTGGCTTAGTGAAATGGAAAAAAGAGGTGAGGTGGTTGAATTTTAGTGGATGAGACCATAGATAACGTGGTGAACTGGGTCCATATAATAATTTCTCATTATTATGGGGATGACATTGCAACTAAAATTATAATTTTGATATGTTTTTTTAATATTTTTAAACTATATTTTAAAAAATATTAAAATTTTCCAAATTTTAAAAAATATTAAAATACATAAATTATAGGGAAATCTAATTCGGTATTCGACTCATTGACCGACTAATCCGAATCAGGTTTTGAAGAGGCCCAATATGTGGCGACCCCATCTCAATTTTCTTTATTCACAACGCCAATATTTGAATATATAGTTTGTATTCACATTATATAAAATACAAATATATAGTTTACCAAACATATTATGTTTTTTATAACTTCGTGTATCTAATTTATTGGATGACTCTATTGAAAAATTAATCTATTTAAAAAAAATGTTGATTGACTAGATCAATTATGTGAGAGACTCTCCCAACATAATTACTTCATTCAGCAAAACCATGAAAGTTTGTTGAAGTTAATGCTTTAAACAAACCAAAAACAAGAGAGCAGGAGATCGGAGACAAGTTAATGATTCCAATGTCTGCACAGAATAACATGTATTTTTAGCTTGGTTTTAACAGTATGACGAATCTATAAAATTTTAAGGGGTTGAACTTAGAAAATTTTAGAGGGCAAAAATAGATTTTTAGTAGAAAATACATAAGAATTTTCTAAATTATTTATGAATTTTAAATTTTAGGGGATGACCGTCCCCTCCAGCCCCCTCTAAGTTCATCCATGAATATTGGGATGTATTTTTTCTCTTTCTGAAAAAAAAACAATGTTTCTAGCTGTTTTCCATCCAAAACTAAGATACAAAAGAACAATAATGTGTCGGGTACATGAAACTGTATGTGGGCACACAAGACCCAGATCTCCATGTGATCACCTTCAGGACAAACACTACACGAAAATATAATATAAACACATAAGTATATTTTATAATTATGAAAATATTTTGCTTATGTTGCATTTTCTCTCTGAGTTGTCAGCACACGAACCTGAGAATATTATACATGGTAAGATTAGATGACACCACCAAATAATTAAAATATCGTATACAAGTATGAAGTAGTATAAAATATGATATAATAATCATGATTAATGTATCAAAATCATATAAAATACTTGTACAAATAATCTTCTATCGCAATTCCCTGGTACAGTCCTTGTCATTCAATTATATGATTACTTTGAATCTTGGACAGGCTTTGTTTGATGATTATTTGGAGGAAAGGCATAGGGCTTTCAGTGCCATGTTTCCGGACATCCCGCAGCTTAATCAGGTAATTTGCTTTCCTTTTTTCTAAAAGTATGGAATTGTTTTGTTTTGCTTGTTCTTAAATCTGATATGATCTGTGTTGCACTTGTACAGGATGAATGGAGGGTTAAGATGTTAGCCTTCTAGGTTTTGGCACTGAATGTGTGGCCAATAGTTGATTTCAGGTTGGGAAGCAAATCAAAGGGTAGAGATTACCCACCAGAAGTTCTGCAGGATATCACAAAAGTTCTTCAGCTTCATACTGTAAGCAAACACATAAGCATTGTTAATCCATATATGATATAACCAGTGCCGTCTTAGAAGGGGAGCAACATGAGCACCTGCTCAGGGCTTCCATTTTCTACTTTCACAGCTTCAGTAATTTTTCAAGTGACAATCTTGTACGTTAGTGTTAATACAAAGGTCTTGTCTTGCAGACGAGATGGGAACTCTAGGGGCTTGATAATGTTTTCGATCCATCACATTTCACACTCGTTGTGAAAGGGACATTATATCCCGACAGAAGAGGCGTCAAAAGACGAATTCGGGGTCACTGTGAGATGAACATCAGCATCGTGTATCCTCCGGCATTCACTCTGATTCCGAATGCTATTCGATACACGATTGTAAAAGGGGTAAGAATACAAGAACTAGGACGATATCATCGTTTGATTTTTCTGATTTCAAAACTAATATAAATGTCGTACTCATATTGCGTGTCTATGTCGGTGCTTTTCGAGATGATATCACAACTGCTAAACATTGTTTATTGGTATTGAAAGATAATGGTAGAGATGAGGAGGAGGATGATCCAGAATATGGATGTTAGGAATTTGGTATGCAGCAAAATAACCAAAGCAGTAACGACATAGACCAAGACATGCACATGGGACAAGATTTAACGTTGTTCAGCATAGCCTACCTCCACAGACGAGAGAAACGAACAATCCACTAATAACGTAGAGAACCCGAAGAGTATAAATACATGATAACCCATGTAATCCCAAAATTCGGTGTACAAATCCCATGACCCGTGGAACCAAAACACTCTTCCCAACATCCCTACAATACCTATCTCTACAATGTAGGCACAATAGTTGTAGAAATCCTAAAAGTGGTTACATCTCTCAAGAGTAATTCCCCCTCTCTCTCTCATTCTCTTGTTCTCTCATAATTCAAAGGGTTACACCTAGTATATATTTATAGACCCAAATACTTGGTCACCAAGAAACCTTATTCAATAAGATCTCCTACCTAAAATAGATATTTACTCATTAAAAGAAATCCTAATTACCAAGTAATCTTCAACCACTAGAATTACAATAAAACCCAACTTAATTACCAATTAGAATTTGAGTCAAAATATAACAAATCTCCCCATTGACTCAAATTCTATTCGAGCATTGGTCTTCAAGTCTTCAACAACTTCAATTTTTACGAAAGCCAAATATCCGTTGAAGCACCGTCGCCAAGTCTTCAACAACTCCAATTCTTACGTAGTATCCGTTGAAGCACCGTTGAATTTTGAGAATTACTCCCCCTGCATCTGAAAGCTCGATGCAGCAATAATCCTCTGGCATGTCTCTAACATCGCACCGCAAAATCCACAGCAAAAATTCCTCCACAATCACGCAGCTCTAAACCATAGCTCATGATACCATTTGTTAGGAATTTGGTATGCGGCAAAATAACCAAAGCGATAACGACATAGACATGCACATGAGACAAGATTTAATGTGGTTCAACATAACCTACCTCCACGGACGAGAAAAACGAACAATCCACTAATAACGTAGAGCACCCGAAGAGTACAAATACATGATAACCCATGTAATCCCAAAACCCAGTGTACAAATCCCATGACCCGGTGGAACCAAAACACTTTTCCAAACATCCCTACAATACCTATCTCTACAACGTAGGCACAATAGTTGTAGAGATCCTAAAAGTGATTACATCTTTCCAGAGTAATTCCCCCTCTCTCATTCTCTTGTTCTCTCATAATTCAAAGGGTTACACATAGTCTATATTTATATACCCAAATACTTGGTCACCAAGAAACCTTATTCAATAAGATCTCCTACCTAAAATAGATATTTACTCATTAAAGTAAATCTTAATTACCAAGTAATCTTCAACCACTAAAATTACAATAAAACCCAATTTAATTACCAATTAGAATTTGAGTCAAAATATAACAGTGGACACTATCTTGCTTGCAGATTATAGAAAATTCAAGAATGAGAGATCCCATAAGCGCAGGAACTTCACTTGAATTTGAAATGTAAAAGAGTGTTGCATTGAACAAGGGAGATTGTTTAGATATAAAGTGCTCTAAGAAAATGAGGAGAGCACCATTGTTTAGCTTTGTTTAGAAGACCATTAAGTATTGGATATAAGTTATAAAATTTGTTTAGTATATTACCTTAATTTATATAAGGATTTATATTCAATACACTGGCAAGCGCCTTAGTTTTAAGATTTAGGGATTTTGTTTAGGGTGTAGGGTTTAGGGGCTTAGGTGTAAGGATTTAGAATTTAGGGTCTACATGTTAGGGGTTTAGTTTTCAGGGTAATATGGTGAGCATTTAGATTTTAACCCATAAATCCCAAATTCTAACACTAATCTCTAAATTCTAAACCCCTACACCTAAATCCCTAAATCGTACACCCTAAACTAAATCCGTAAACTCTAAAACTAAGACGCTTGTGGAAACTTTTAGTTTCTATCACCAGTGTATGAAATAATTACACTTTATATAATTCAAATTGTATGATAAATCTAGTTTTTAAAAGATATATGATGTTAAAAGAAATAAAATAATAACCCAACAAGTGGTCTCTATAGAAAAATGGATGATGTTCATCTTATGAGAACTGAGTTCAATTATAAGTTTAAAACACAAATAGACACATAAACTGAAATTCTTTTCCTTATGGAATTGAGAATTCTTTGCCAAAATTCATCTCAAATTCTAATGCAAAATCCAGCAACCAGTTTTTTTTTGTCAGTTCTTCCTATTCTTACACAAAAATACCTTGCTTCAAACAAATACCAATCCTTGAAAATTTTCGAGGAAAATCACCAAAATTTCGATATTCCTGGGAAAAATAATCCGACCTCATTGCTTCAACCTATCATCCCAAATCACAAAATCGCCACCAAACATCCTCAACAAACTAGATTGGCCAGTTCAACCAATTGAATCATGCATTAATAATTGTTAATTTTGCATTATGAAGCTTTAAAAAATGATGGGATGAATGTAGTGATTTCATCGAAGATTGAGTTAAGATTGGAATGCAGTAATTTCATTAATAGTAATTTTATTTTTATCTCTTTTGATTTGTGGGTTAATTTTTTGGGGTGTTTTTTTATTTTAATGATTTTATTCATTAACATATTAGAATAAATATATGAGGTATGTGAGAGAAGATGATGATTTGTAAATTTTAATTTATAAGAAAATATTATGTGAAAAATAAATATGATGTGAGTTTATTTAATTGGGTAGGACCATGGATGAGATTGTGAGAATGATTCATAGAATAATTTCTTCTAATTTTTTTAAATATGATTAATTATATGTTGAGCCTTTGAAATTTTTAATAATTACTTAAAAGTCATTAAAAGATTAATGGTGTTCAGCGGTATATAGCGTTAATGGTGTTCAACGTGCGTGTCACCCGTTATAGAATTTTCCTTATAAAATATAATATTTTACTTGATATATTTTTGGTTTATTTGACTATAATGTGACATTTTATTATTTGACTGATGAAACAAAAAATTAATTACAAAAACACGTTTTATTAAATTGTTTGTGTTATAATTTTTTTTCTTTCGGTATTAGTTTTTTTGAACAATTTTTACTTAGAGGAAGGGGAAGGGAATTTTTGCTCCTACTGGTCTTGAACTTACAATCTAAGGGAATGAGAGGGTTCAACTGAGAGCTTTAACCACATGCTTTAGACATTGTTAAAAGTCATTGATTTAAAAATTTATAGTCATCTGATTATAGAATTTGTATTCTCATGAGCAAATACATTTAGCCGGTTAATTAATCTTTGTTATTTATATTCTTTTAGGTCATGAGTTTTAGACTCACTAAAAGCAACATCTTCCTTCTCCTAAAGTCTCACTTTTCCTTCTCTTTATATAGGATTAGAATTAAGATTTGAAAAAAAATTTATTGCAATTAACATGGTATCATTACAATTACCATATTAATTAAATTTTCTTCAAGTACAAATTTTATCACATTATTCAAATACAAGAATAGTTTTTTTTTTGAAAAGTAACGTATGGTTAAAATGGGAAAAATCATACATCTTAGACATTAGATCGAGCCTCATTAAAAAATTTCTCTAAATCTAGACGGAGAAAAAAGAGTCCACCGATCTAATGACAATTGGCTACAGCTTACACAAATTCACAATCAAAATACGAACCAAACATTCCATACTAGCATCCAGGCCATACCTATCGTGCCACACCACTGTCAAAATATCCAACAATTTTCAGTTCCAGGAGCTTTGGCAAGATTGTCAGCTTCCCAATTCTTGCATCTGTTAACCAAGCACAATTGCCAAGCAATGCCTTTAGCACTATCCAAGCAAGCATTAATGATCTCTTTAAAAGCAAACGGAGCCGAAGAGGGTGAAGAAATCCTAGTGACTACTTTGCTGCAATCAGTTTCCGCTATCAGATTAGCTTCCTTTGCCCACTTCGACGATGCAAACACTTGAAGAGCTTCCCTAATGGCCAGCAATTCTGATGCGCATTTATAGATAATTGACACCCCTTAAATATAATTCAAGAAAAATGAAACCCCTTAAATAAGTTTTTGGCTCCGCCAACCGCGGGAGGGGACCAATTGTCGTTCTCCTTAGTAACCTTCTTCACATGCATCAAGCACCAAGAACTTGGATTGGCAATGAAGTCATTAATCGAGAGTGGCATCTCCGGCCACTTAGCTTTGTACCACCAATCCATCCTCGGGAGAATTAAGTCAAACACATGATTAACATTCAGATTTTTACCTTGAAATATGAGTTTATTTCTGCATAGCCAAATAGACCATGAAATATCAAAGAAAGCCATTTTCCACAAAGGGAGAATTCTTACCAGCGGGCACAGGTTCGACCAAGATGATAGAAGCATTTTCCCCACTTTTGGACAAACAAAGCGTACACCCCAAATATTACACCAGCTGCAACAAATACTCCACGATACCTTGCAACCGAAAAACAAGTGATCGATAGACTCACCCTCAAGTAGGCATAATGGAAAGAGCCCATTATGCAGTTCTCCAAAGTTTGTATGAAAATCAACCACACATCTACCTCCAAATCGAAGGGAGGCAGGGTGTTTTCCCCACCAGATCCAATGTATCTTCCTATGGTTTAGAGAGCCCCAAATAAATTTCGATAGTAATTTGTTCAATTCGGCAGAAATAGACACTGGCATTTTGAAGAGAGACAAGAAGTGAATGGGTAAGTTCGACAGAACCGATTTCGCCAAAGTAACTCTTCCTCCAAACGACAAGAATCTAGTTTTCCACGGAAACAAACGCTTTCTAAATCTGTCCAAAACAGGCTTCCAAAGCGACACCGAATTTCTCTTGAACCCCAGAGGAAGGCCCAAAGTAAGAGGATTGCTAATATCATTCAGCACAGCATTCCCCACATGAAGGGAGTGTATCCAATTTGATCTTCTTGCCGAAGTCATTATATGAATCTGGAATTTCTATCACCGTCCAAGATCCACTTGACCCTCCATTTTTGTCTCCACTCCCTTTCCTCTACTCTTAGGAGCTCCCATGATGCGAGCACGCCTCCAATAGATCTAGAAGTCATGCCACCAGGACCTATTACCCGCTCTAAGGCTAAACAACTCAGGGAAGTATTTGCTCATAAATGTATTTTAGCCTTTGGAGGACAAATGATCCTAGAAAAGAAATTGTGTAATGTATTACATGTTGACGTGTAAAACATTAGACCACACCACATTGTTACTTAAAGTTTTAAGTCACTTATTTCTTTGTTCATAATCATTCACATATTTAATCGCATCTACTTATATTATTTTGTGTTTCTTGTAGGGAATATAATTCACACAAGTAAGGGAAGGTAATGGCAGCTCATCTTTAGCTCGTTTAGCTCCAAAATAGCTCAAACAGCTCACTCAAATTCGGCCAAGGGAAATCAGCTCCTAAACAGCTCCAATCGACTCAAGATAGCTAAAGAACTCCTAAAGACAAGCTCACCTAGCTCAAGGACAGCTCATGGAAGCTCAAAAAGCACAAACGAAGGAGTGTAAGTTTGGTCAGCTCAAACCAGCTCAATTCAGCTCATTTCAGCTCAAGACTATCTCGACCAGCTCATCTCAGCTCGAACCAACTATGGCAGCTCAACACCCCAAGGGACATGTTCCCTCCCAAGAGACATGCCCCTTAACTTTGGAGGGAAACTAAAATGGCGCCAAAACAGCCTTGGAGGGAAGCAGAATGGGCGGCAAATGCTTGGAGGGAGACATAAACCCAACCGAAGAAGCATCACCAGCCCCTAGCCGAACCAACACCACTCTTTTACATGCCTTTTCGGCCAACTTTTCATCATTGTATTGTGCCCATTCGGCCAGCCCTTAGAAAACTATAAATAAGGTTGATTATTTCATTTGTAATCACACCTTTCATTGATATAAAATATACTTTGTGAGTTTATCTCTCAAACTTGTTCTTTTTAGAACTATCTGACTTATCAGACTTCATTGCTTGTGGTGTCACTTCCTTTCCACCATACTTCAGGTTCTTGGTTTTCTATAACCAACGGGTTTAAGCTCTTTACCACCCTCAAAGGTATTCTCTTAAAGATTGGGCCTATGTTCATATAACATAGGTTCTTCTTTTGAATCCTTTGAATAGTATCACCATCTTCTATTTCATTCCATCACTTCCTTTTATCATTTCCATCACCCTATCTAAAACTGCCATTAAACACTTCCATTACCTTTACTATCATTTCACTTCATACACCACCTTATACTCTTTCGCACCCATTCACCATTTTTCCTTCATCATTTCATCCTTAAAGCATACGGATTACAAGGCTTGCTTGCATTCAAGATTAGGACAATCAAAGCTTCTCTCAACAAAACCATTTGGAGAGTTGAAGCGCATCATATGGTAATTAGAGCAAAAGGGAGAATCAAGTAAGCCTACCATTTGTGATTCATTTCGTTTATTATTCTGATAAAAAAAAGAAAAAAAAAGAAGAGAAAAGAATTCTTTCTTCATTTCTTAAAGAATTCAAAAAAGTATAAAAAAGAGAAGAGGAAAAAAATCAGAAAAATGAAACACAAAGGGGGTAGAACAAGCAAATCATCAAACATCCAACTCCGAGAAGTTCTTCAAGTTTGATTGTTCACGATCAGATTGTGAGTAAGTTCTTGTGGCAGGTCGTTTTATTTTCACTCCATTCTTACTTTCTTATCATTTCTTTCTTTGCATTCTATTTTCTTTATTTCTCTCTATTTCTTAGCCTAACCTTAATTTCAGCCCAAACGCCAACAAGTATTTGAAGTTTTGACAGGTTTGATTAGTTTTATTAAGAACTTGTGTCGAGAGATTCGAGCGGAAAAAGGCATAAAGAGTGTGTGAGATCAGAAGAGGAATTATAAAAGCCAAAATATATTCCCAAGAGTGAAACACGAGTGCTGAGTGATTGAGTGGCATCTAAATTTCCCTGGAGAGACCCGTGAGGCTTTTGTGTGTGTTTGGTGAGGTCCTATTTTACTTTTGTTTTCTTTCTAACAATGTCACCCGTTTCTTGTGATCTTCCATCTACTTCAGGGCAGGTTCTCAATGTTAAAAGGACCTTAAATATTCAGTCAACGGAAGACAACCAGCGTGAGAATATCTTTCACACTCGTTGCCATGTACATGGCAATTTTAGTTCTATTACCTCCCCCTTAGCAGGGATTTTTAAAAAGAATTCCAACTTTGAATGGGGTAATGAACAAGAAGATGCATTCGTAGAAGTGAAGAGATGCCTAACTGAAGCACCCTTGTTAGCACTGCCAAACTTTGATAAAACTTTTGAAATGGAGTGTGATGCGTCAGGGATTGGGATAGGTGTTGTTTTGACTCAAGAAGGGCGTCCTATTGCCTATTTCAGTGAGAAACTCAGTGGCGCTACATTGAATTACCCAACTTATGATAAAGAAATGTATGCACTTATTCGAGTACTCGAAACATGGCGGCATTATCTTTGGCCTAAGGAATTTGTCATCCATACTGATCACGAGGCCTTGAAGCATATCAAAGGTCAGCATAAGCTTAACAAGCGACATGCAAAATGGGTGTAATTTCTTGAATCTTTTCCTTATGTCATTCACTACAAGATGGGTAAAGACAACGTTGTGGCAGATGCCTTGTCAAGAAGGTACGCTCTCCTTAATACCCTAAGTTCTAAAATTCTTGGTTTTTCTTTCATTAAAGATCTCTATGCTACTAATCTTGATTTTCGAGAAAGGTATGAATCTTGTGACAAGTTTGCAGAAGGAAAATACTACAAGCAAGATTGATACCTCTTGAAGGAAGGACGGATATGTATTCCCCAAGGATCCATTCGAAAAGTATTAGTGAAAGAAGCACATGAATGGGGCTTAATGGGACATTTCGAAATTAGTAGAACATTGAGCACCTTGAAGGAACATTTCTTCTGGCCAAAGATGAAACGAGATGTTGAAAGAATGTGTGAACAATGCATTGTCTGCAAAAAGGCAAAATCAAAAGTCATGCCTCATGGATTGTACATGCCTCTACCTATTCCAACCAAACCGTGGGTAGACATTTCAATGGATTTTGTGCTTGGATTACCAAAAACCAAGACAAGACGGGATTCCATTTTTGTGATAGTGGACCGATTTTCTAAAATGGCACATTTTGTTCCATGCCATAAGACCGATGACGCAACACATGTGGCCAACCTATTCTTCAAAGAGGTAGTAAGACTACATGGAATTCCAATAACTATCATTTCAGATCGAGATGTCAAATTCTTGAGCCATTTTTGGAGAACACTTTGGAGCAAGATTGGTACGAAATTACTCTTCTCCACCACATGTCATCCTCAAACCGATGGGCAAAAAAAAGTAGTGAACCAAGTGCTATCCACCCTCTTGAGATCTATTGTCTAGAAAAACATCAAAACATGGGAGGGATGTTTACCACAAGTGGAGTTGGCATATAACCGATCAGTTCATTCGGCAACAAAATGCTCGCCTTTTGAAGTGGGATATGGTTTTAATCCCCTAACTCCTTTGGATCTTTTACCTTTGCCTCATGAACAGGTTGTGAACAAAGATGGCAAGGCCAAGGCAGATTTTGTAAAGAAGCTACATCAGCAGGTCTGGGAGAATATAGAGAGAAGAACCTACCAATATGAACAAAAGGCTAACAAAGGACGTAAGCACCTTACCTTTGAAATTGGAGACTAGGTTTGGGTTCATTTTCGGAAGGAGAGGTTTCCAAATCAAAGGGAATCCAAGTTACTACCAAGAGGAGACGGTCCTTTCCAAGTGGTTGAGAAAGTAAATGACAACGCCTACAAATTGGACCTACCAGGAGAATATAGTGTGAGTGCAACCTTTAATGTTTCAGACCTCTCTCCATTTAAAGATAGTGACGATTTGAGGACAAATCACCTTAAAGAAGGGGGGATGATGCGAGCACGTGTCTAATAGATCCAAAAGTCATGCCACCAGGACCTATTACCCGCTCTAAGGCTAAACAACTCAGGGAAGTATTTGCTCATAAATGTATTTTAGCCTTTGGAGGACAAATAATCCTAGAAAAGAAATTGTGTAATGTATTACATGTTGACGTGTAATACATTAGACCACACCACATTGTTACTTAAAGTTTTAAGTCACTTATTTCTTTGTTCGTAATCATTCACATATTTAATCGCATCTACTTATATTATTTTGTGTTTCTTGTAGGGCATATAATTCACACAAGTAAAGGAAGGTAATGGCAGCTCATCTCTAGCTCGTTCAACTCCAAAATAGCTCAAACAGCTCACTCAAATTCGGCCAAGGGAAATCAGCTCCTAAACAGCTCTAATTGACTCGAGATAGCTAAAGAACTCCTAAAGACAAGCTCACCTAGCTCAAGGGCAGCTCATGGAAGCTCAAGAAGCTCAAACGAAGGAGTGTAAGTTTGGTCAGCTCAAACCAGCTCAATTCAGCTCAAGACTAGTTCGACCAGCTCATCTCAGCTCGAACCAACTATGGCAGCTTAACACTCCAAGGTACATGTTCCCTCCCAAGAGACATGCCCCTTAACTTTGGAGGGAAACTAAAATGGCGCCAAAACAGCCTTTGAAGGAAGGAGAATGGGCGGCAAATGCTTGGAGGGAGACACAAATCCAGCCAAAGCATCACTAGCCCCTAGCCGAACCAACACCACCCTTTTACATGCATTTTCGGCCAACTTTTCATCATTGTATTGTCCCCATTCGGCTAGCCCTTAGAAAACTATAAATAGGGCTAATTATTTCATTTGTAATCACACCTTTCATTGACATAAAATTTACTTTGTGAGTTTATCTCTCAAACTTGTTCTTTTTAGAACTATCTGACTTATCAGGCTTCATTGCTTGTGGCGTCACTTCCTTTCCACCATACTTCAGATTCTTGGTTTTCTATAACCAACGGGTCTAAGTTCTTTACCATCCTCAAAGATATTCTCTTAAAGATTGGGTCTATGTTCTTATAGCATATGTTCTTCTTTTGAATCCTTTGAATACTATCACCATCTTCCATTTCATTCCATCACTTCCTTTCATCATTTCCATCACCCTATCTAAAACTGCCATTAAACACTTCCATTACCTTTACTATCATTTCACTTCATACACCACCTTATACTCTTCCGCACCCATTCACCATCTTTCCTTCATCATTTCATCCCTAAAGCATACGGATTACAAGGCTTGCTTGCATTTAAGATCGGGACAATCAAAGCTTCTCTCAACAAAACCATTTGGAGAGTTGGAGCGTATCATCCCACAGCTTGGTTTTTAAACTTTTAATTTCATTCAAGATAGAGACATCCTTGGTCCCATGAGAAATTTGATTTTCCAGTGAGTTAATCCTCTGCTCCACACTTTTGATAGAATTTCTAACCCAACCTTTGATGGCAGCTTTTGACTTTCGGATTAACAAACCAATTCCAGATTCACGAGACTTTTTGAGGGACTCAGAAATCATTTTATCAAAACCAGAATCATCCATCCAATGGTTGAACAGCTTAAACGGACGTGGACCAGAGGTGAAACTGTCGATAGTGAGTAAGATTGGATTGTGATTAGAAATTGATTTGGGAAGGGCATGGAGGCACAAACCCATGAGGGAACAGAGAAAGATCGGGGGACACCAGCATCCTATCCAATCGACACATAGTTGTATTTTCTCTGAAGTTACTCCATGTGAATCTACTACCACTGAACCGCATGTCCACCATTTCAGTGTTCTCAATTAGCTCCACGAGGGCTGTCATCAATGCTTGGTTGAAAGAAAACCCCGTTTACACATGAAAAACACGCGACGGACACATCAAGAATGATTTAAGACAAGGTTTTTAGATTCTAATTTCATGTCATCCCCGTATTACATGTTCTTAGATGACAACATTCAGATCAGAACTGCTGAGCATTGCATATTGTATATGAAGGAACTGGAAGTATTGAGTGATAATGGCAGACATGGCTAAAAGGATGAGGCAGATTGCTTGCTTGCAGATTATAGAAAATTCAAGAATGAGTGATCCGATAACTGCAGGAACTTCACCAAACATTAGAAACTAAAACGATGTTGCATTGAACAAGGAAGATCTAAAATAATGACAAGAGCGGACCACTTTTGTATAGATTTTACTGTTCTTATTGGAAAATTTATGTATATGTGAAAGTGGAGATGCGGGGGATCGAACCCCATGCCTCTCGCATGCAAAGCGAGCGCTCTACCATTTGAGCTACATCCCCGTCTTCCCAGAACTTTTAAATATAGATTAAATACTAAAAGATAGTTTTTGGTTGGACCGAAACCTTAAATGAAAAAGTTGGGATAGCCAACAAAACTTGTTTTGGTCGGAAATATACTATTAAGATATTTTACATTTTGATTTCTTTTATTTTATTACTATGTATTATTTTTATTAAAATATATTTTAGATACTTTGAATGGGTAAAATTTTGATACACAGGTTGCGTAAAATTAATTTTACACTATAAAACTCAAACCCTAAATTCCTAACTCTAACCCTAAATTCTAACACTAACTTTAAATTCTAAACCTTACAATCTTAAACCCTAAACTAAAACCCTAATACATAAAGCAACTGTGTATCAATTTTTTTTCCATTTTAAATTTAGTTGATATACTATAATACTATTTATATTAAATATAATAAATGATAGTTTTATCTGCATTTATATTTCAAATGTTTCTTTTTTGTCAACACAACTTGGAGCAAATGATTAAAGACTCTTATTAATATTCAATCTATTTTCTTATGTCTTGAGTTTTAGACTAAGAAAAAGCACCCCCTTCTTTTCCTTGGTTAAAAATTATTAAAATAATACTTTTTTTTTGCCATACATGTTATTCTTTTGTCTTGGACTTGGAATGGAATGACTATTGTTAATAACATAACATGTTTTTCTAGCTTGGTTTTCAACTTAGGTAATTTAATCTATGTTTCTCTTATTATTATTATTATTATTATTATTATTATTAAATAGAGATATAATATATTCTCATGTCGAGATTAAAACTCATAGAAAATAGAAAAATATGAACATTCTTAACCATTAGGCTAATTAATTTATATACATTTCAAGACATCATAATACTTTATATCATATTATATTAAAAAAAGCTTTATGTAGTATTTAATGTTACCAAATCTTAATATTTAGTAAATCCTACAAATATATAACTAAAATTTAAAATTGTTCAAAAAATAAAATTCTAAAATTTCCCCATTTACTTATTTGGGAATGAGAAAACTAACCCTTTTGAATGTAATAGTTTGTCTATTCAAATAACGCTTTGTGGGGACAAGACCCAACTTCCACGTGATCGTATTTTGGTACATATATTTTCTATTTCATTTTAAATTTCAACTAATTTAATAATTTATGATCTGTATAATAAGTTATGGAACTCCATAGCTGACATCTGATAGTGAATTATATTAATTGATAATTTATAGTTGATAGTGGTCTACATTAATTAATTTAATTAATTGATTGTATGTTTTTCAATTGAAATGAAAATTAAACGAAGTATTTAGGGAGGACCCTCTACATCTATAATTGATTACATTAATTGATCGCATAAAAGTATTTTGACACTTTAAACATGCAATATGACGTATAAGAACAAGATTATATTCAATATCCTTTTGAATAGTTTATTGGTATTTGATATCTATATATGTATTAGATTATGCAAATAATTAGTTAAGGCACAAACATAACTACGTATATTTGCAGGGTTTAATATTTGTTTGTACTTTTCTTAAACATTTGTTAAGGCACACACCTTACAGATAAAGTTGCTCGAACTCGAGTCTCCTAAGATGAATATCATCATCTTTTTCATTGAGACTACTCATTAGGTTCAATTATTCAAAGTATAGATATGAGAATATATCTTACTTCAAAAGCATATGTGGGTTATTTAAATTTAAGTTAAAGAATACTCTTTGTAATGTCAAGCACAAAACAATCTTTATAACTCTTATATTCAATCCGCTATTACAATCATATATTTACTAAACAATCAAATTAGCAGATTTGGCTAAACAATCCTCTAAAAGTGGTTCAACCCTCTAATTTTGGCTTAAAATATTGTTCACCAAACATGACCTATATTTTTATACACATTGTATAAAAAGGTATATTTTTTATTTGTATTTTAAAATCTAAATCCTTAAACCCTAATACCTAAATCTTTAAACCCTAAAACCTAAATCCTTGAACTATAAACTAAACAAATAAACCCTAAAATTATAGACTTATGTAAACTAAACTAGTATATCAAAATATTTCTATTATATAATTGATTAAAGATACGTGAAAAAGACGAGACAACATATTTATACATTAATCTCCATTGCCAATTTTTTTAAAACAATTTCTATCTAAGAGAAAAGAAGAGGAAAAATGCTCTTACTGGGTATAAAACCCATAACCTAAGGGAATAAGAGGTGTCAACTAAGAACTTTTTACCATTGCAGATTTAAGGCAATAGATAAGCACGTCTACCACATGTATCAAACTATTAGATACTACTTGATTTTACCATATGAAAAAATAAATAAATATCGCATTAATTACGAAAATGCACCCAAAAAATACAAATACGAAATGAAATATAAAAGTGTTTTAAAATTAACATAGTACAAATTATTAAATGTATCAGAATTATAAAGAAATATAAGTACATAAATAAATGGAAGATGTTGCATTCTGTTTTTGTATTAGAGTCTAGCAAGAGAAAACAAAACATGAGTAAAGTTGTTCCATTGCAACCGAATTATCATTTTGAGAATAGATTTCAGAATTTCGGCGACGGGAAAGGGAGAGTGAAGCTGAAGAAAGCACACGTTCAATGGCGTGCAAATGATATGAAATCGAAATCCCAGAAATATTTGGTGAGGAATGAGTCTGCAGCAAAGCCTGCTACTTATTCTACAACAATGTCCACTGGCATTCCCTTTATGAGACTCCTGGGGTAATCCATTAGCTCTTTTTGTTTCCTTTTTCTTTTTCGGTGTTAAGGATGTCGTAATCTCGATGTCAAGATTCAAATCTCGAATCTAATGAACGTTCTAGTTTCGGTATCTCAAACTCATCGTATATCGTCTCTTAAAAGTGACTATACAAATCAACTGAACTTAAATCTATGTTCACTCATTTCTTTGGAAAGGGTTGAATGTGGTGTTTGGACAGGCTTTGTTTGATGATTATTTGGAGAATAGGCATAGAGCTTTCAGTGCCATGTTTCCAGAAAAGCAAAGTATCCAACAGCTTAATCAGGTAATTCTAAAAGCACGCAATTGTTAAATGGATTCGAATCTAAATATTGACGTATAATTATATTTATGCATCATCGTTAGTGCATCAAATATTCACCGTTTCAATATTACAAAAAATACAGATGCTCAAACAGTTAAATAGACCTCAAATTTGATATGAATTGTCATGTTCCTCTGCAGGATGAATGGAGGGTTAAGATGATACCATTTAAGATCTTAGCTCTAAATGTGTGGCCAATGGTTGATTTTAGGTTGGGATGCAAATCGAACGGTAGAGATTACCCTCCAGAAGTTCCTCAGGATATCACAACAGTTCTTGAACTTCACACTGTAATAATTGCAGGTTCAGATTATGTAATGTTTGGATTTTGTCATTGTTCCTTTTGTATAACGGAGAGCTGTTACTGCCCTGCAGACCAGATGGGAACTCCAAGGGATTGATAATGTATTTGATCCATCCTATTTCACACCGACTGTGAGAGGAACGCTATACCCGGATAGAAGAGGCAACAAAAGCCGGATCAGGGAGACTCGGTGATGAGCATGAGCATCGTGTATCCTCCGGCATTCAATTTGATTCCGGATGGTATGCGCGACAGTCATGCACAAGGGGTAAGTACATCAATATTCATCACATATGGCGATGAAGGTTTTTAAATTCTATTTCATGGTGTCGTATTACGTGTTTGTCGACGACTGATAAACATGGTAGTATGTATGAAGAATGAATGAACGAACTAACTGGAGAGAAGTTTGGAATTGCAAGGTAATAGCAGAGGTGGCTAAGAGAATGAGTCAGAACGTGGACGCTAGCTTGCTTGCAGATTATACAAAATTAAAGAAAGAAAGATCCGAGTCCGACATTAAAAAGAAAAACAGTGTTGCTTTGTACAAGGAATATTGATTGCTGTTCTGAATTTAAACTAATATGGGAACAGAAAATATATTTCGGCAAAAATGAAAGAAAGGTGAGAAAATGGAGATGCGGGGGATCGAACCCCGTGCCTCTCGCATGCAAAGCGAGCGCTCTACCATTTGAGCTATATCCCCAATTGTTTTTATCGCTTCAAGACACGTATTCATAATCTGTAATGTATAACAAAACTTACAATAATAATAATATTTTCTGCTTGCATTGAAAATGTCAAGAGAAAAATGTTTTACAATTAAATTTAAGTGTTTACAAGGAATCAAAATTAATTAAAACTAAAATCCCTTGCGTTTTTGATAGATTCATCCAAAGCTTGTGAGTATCACGTTTTAATTCAGATGAATTCAATTCAAAATTACTATTTAACTTTAATTATAAAACATATAAATTATTTTTAACATATAATTTGTCAATTTTCGTAAAATAAAAAGATGGGATTTCTTTCTTTGAATCAAAAGGGCTATTGTTTTTCTTTAAATGAACAAAAGCAAAATTCTCATTTATCTGAAAAACTTGCATGTACAATCCTCATGTTGAAATGCGTTAGTATATTTTCTTTTTCATGTATAATATTTTGTTCTACATATGTTGAAATGTGTTTTATTTCTAATATGTATGTCTTCTTGAAATATGTGATTTTGTTCACACATGTATTTATTCATGCCTTGTTATTGTGATATGTTAAATTTGTTTTTATTTACTATTAAGATTAATATGTATATATGTATGTTTTAGTTACGTATTTTATTTATGTTAGATTAGTATTCTGTTATGTTAATATTTATTGCATTTAAATTATTTGCCATGTTTTATATTTTGCCCACTAAGATTGCATATCGAGATATAAATTGTCAATGCGGTGCCCTTTTATCCGAGTGTAAACGGGGCCAGTATCAGGCGTAGTGATAGTGGTTGGGCGTTTACTCTCGGATAACGGGGCCTTTAAAATTTATTCGCAATTATAACCGAAATTTAAACAAATCGTCACTTTAACCCGGAAAATCCAATATTAATAAAGCGGTAATTATTAAAGTACCAATTTTGGGCGGTGTGGGGGTGCTAATCCTTCCCCATCTGTAACCGACTCCCGAACTCAAAGTTTTTAATCTCTGGTTTTATGGTGTCCGGCCTACCTAAGTGGCCGGTGGCGACTCCAATTTTTAATAAAATACGATATTTTCAAAAATCACACGGAAGAAAATATTTTCGAAAACCCACTTTTTTTTAGCGAAAAAGGACATTGCTACAGCTTCAATTCTTCATCTTTTCCTTTCTTGTTCAATTAGGTTCATGCTAGGGATTATTTATCTTGTGTTTCTTTGGAACCTAGCCATGAACTAAATCTATTTGGCTATGGTTATTGTGTTTTGTGGTTGTGAGAAACTATTGGATTTTGTTTAGGTAATAAGAGTTTGCACTTTTCTATTCAAGGTTTATTCATTCTTGGTTCTTATTCTTGTTTGCGAGTGAATTGGGAAAGGATCTCGTGACTTCATCTATTTATCTAATATCGGGAGAGTTAGATTCAAGAAACGAATGAATATGATCTTTATTCAATCTATTGATGGTGAAGATTAATTCGGCTTAGGAATAAGTTAAGGATTTCACGGCTAAGAGGAGCACAAGATTGGTTGTTGTTCACCCTTGATTCACGCAGGGATGTATTATCAAGGCATGCACAAGTAGCTAGAGTTTCGACTTAGGGATAAGAAGAAACCATTGAAGAATGCTCTGCCGAACCTTGAAGGTTGCTGCCCAGACGCCCAAGTAGTTGCCCAACTAGTCGCCCAGAAAACCATCGATTAGTTGCCAAGGAAACCCCGTTGTGCAAGTTGCCACGGCAACTGAGTTGCCCGTGCACTCTTTTACCAAGACGATCCAATCGGCTATCACACTTCAACTCACGATAACCTGGCCTATCTCTCTCATTTGATCTCATTCATTCTTTTACTTTATTGCTTTCTAGATTAGTTATTAGTTAAAACTCCTATAATCCTTTATTTGTGTTTTTACTTTTTTTTCAGTGCAAGAGACTAGATTCTTGAAGTGGCACCAATCCCTGTGGAGACGATATCTTTTATACTATAACTTGCAACGTGTATACTTGCACAATTGCGTAGCACTTATTACGCGCAACAAGTTTTTGGCGCCGTTGCCGGGGATTGGCAATAGCGACTTTGTTTTTATTTTCTTGCACTTTCTTTTTACTTTTCTTGTTTAAGATTCAAAGGGCTAACAAACTTTGGTTTTGCATTGGTATATGACCAGGGCAAGACCAATTACATCAGAATATCCCTTTGATCCAAAAATCGAACGAACCTTACAAAGACTTAGACGAAGGATAAGAGTAGCAATGGCTAATCAAGACGGCAATATGAATCAAGATGTTCCAGCAACAGGAGGAGTGATTCATGCACGAAACATAACTATTCGAGACTATCTTGAAGAAGATCTTGATGGACTTAATCCAGGAGTTGTCGTACCTGAAATTGAAGCTGACCACTTTTAGTTGAAATCGGTAATGTTTAATATGATAAACACAATTGGTCAATTTGGCGGCTCAACAACTGAAGATGCACGGCAACATCTTAAATGTTTCCTCGAGATTTGTAACTCGTTCAAAATACACGGAGTCACCCCCGATGTCTTACGATTAAGATTATTCCCCTATTCACTGAGGGATAGGGCGAAAGCATGGTTGAATAGCATTCATGTCGGATCAATAGCATATTAGACCGATCTTTGTCGTGATTTCCTTGCTCGGTTTAATCCTACAAATTTGACTGATAAGCTTCGTAACGACATTACTTCTTTTCGGCAGGCAGATGATGAATCCATGTACGAGGCTTGGGAGCGATATAGAGAACTTCTACACAAATGCCCCCTACACGGATTCCCGATGTGGACTCAAGTAACAATGTTTTACAACGCCGTGAATACACCAACAAGGATGATGCTAGATGCCCCGGCAAACGACATATTCCTAGATAAGTCACCGGAGGAAGCAATGTAAATTCTAAACAGGCTGGCCAAGAATGATTATCAATTCCCCTCTACTAGAAGATGAGGAGTTAGACGCCAAGCCACAATACATGAACTAGGATCATCGGATTCAATTTCGGCACAATTGGCCACTTTAACCAAGATGGTCCAGAACATGCAAAAAGCAAACAACACACATGAGGTCAAGGTAATGGATTCTTTTTGTGAGTTATGTGGTGATAACCATGATTCTTCTGAATGTATGCAGAATCCAGAATCCAGCTTCTACTTGGGGAATTACAATCGGAACAACAATGTGATGTCCAATACATACAATCCAGCTTGGAAGAAGCACCCTAATTTTTCATGGAGTAATCCCAACAATGCTCTAAACCAGAACAATCAGAATGCACAAGCACCGAGATTCAAGCAGAATATGCCACGGCAACAGTTACCGCAGCAACAACCGACAACATCTAGTTCTTTGAAAAATTCTCTAAATGCTTTTATAATGAAAACTGAATCTTATATGGCTGAGAATAATAACTTCATAAAAAGAACGGATGTTTTTATTAACAGGACCAAGATGAGATTGCAAAACCAAGAGGCAGCAATCAAATCATTGGAAAATCAAGTCGGACAGTTTGCTCAAAATCTGAATACTAGACCGCAATGAGGTTTACCTAGCGATACTGAAGTCGCAAGAGGAACTGGCCATGAGCAATGTAAGGCGATCACCACTAGAAGTGGCCAACAACTTAGAGAGGCTCAAGCCCGCTCATCAAACAAAACTCCACAAAAAGATCAAGACGAACCTAGCGGCAAAGCCTCAGATACTGAACCAGGAATTGCCGCGGCAACCGGCAATAAGCATGCCTCGGCAACCGACGATAAGGATGCTTCGGCAACTTGTGATAAGCATGCCTCGGTAACCCTAATTGATAATGCCTCGGTAACTCCAGTTGTCCCGGTAATGCCGTCAATCAGGTTCCAAACCAATGAAAAGATCGAAGATATCCGACTTCCACCACCATTCCCACAAAGGTTGAAGCGACAAAAGCAAGAATATCAATTCAAGAAGTTTCTTGATATCCTAAAGCAAGTCCACATCAACTTGCCATTTGTGGAAGCAATTGAACAAATGCCAAACTATGCTAAGTTTCTTAAAGACATTGTGTCCAAGAGAACAAGGCTAGGAGAGTTTGAAACAGTTGCCGCAACAGAGGGATGCATGGCAATGTTGCAAAATCGTATGCCACCCAAATTGAAGGATCCTGGAAGTTTCACAATACCCTGTTCCATTGGAAACCAGTATGTCAGGAAAACATTATGCGACCTTGGGGCTAGCATAAACTTGATGCCTAAATCGGTTTTCCAGAAACTAGGAATCGGGAAGGCAAGACCTACAACAGTTATGCTACAGCTAGCCGACAAATCCTATGTGCATCCAAAGGGAAAAATCGAGGACATACTGGTAAAAGTTGATAAATTTATTTTTCCCGCTGACTTTATTGTTTTGGATTGTGAAGTAGATGAGCATGCACCTATCATTCTCGGGAGACAATTCCTAGCAACATGGAGAACCTTGATCGATGTTGAAAAGGGAGAACTCACAATGAGGGTGAATGACCAACAAGTTAAACTAAATGTGTTCCAAACACTAAGGCATGCCGATGATCCAGAAGAATGCCAACTTCTTCATGCCACGACAGAGTTTAACTTCGACGAGGAATTTAGTTGCCTCGGCAACTACATTGCCGATCAAGAGGAACCTGAGGGGTATGAATAACCGGTCAATGAGGAACAACAAGAAGAGGCAATTTGGTTAGTCAATCGACCAGGAAAAGAAGCCGATCAAAATGTTGATGCTGCATAAGAAGACAATAGGGAGGAGGACGCAGATCTAGAGATATGTGATGTATTCCCGGATGAACAAATTTTAGTTGCCTCGGCAACCATGGACGCGCATGCCTCTGCAACCCTCGACGCCTCGGCAACCATGGACGCGCACGCCTCAGCAACTCTCGATGCCGCAGTAGCCCTTGACGCACACGTCTCGGCAACCATGGATGCACACGCCTCGGCAACTCTCGACGCCACAGCAGCCCTTGACGCGCACGCCTTGACAATTTTAGGAGCAGTCGCCACGGCAGCACATGCTTCGGCAATACCCTGGTATGCGGATTTAGTTAATTTCCTTGTTTGTGGTATTTTACCTTATGACCTTACTCACCAAGGGAAGAAGCGGTTCCGCCATGATGCTAAGCATTACTTTTGGGACGAGCCTCTTTTGTTTAAACAATGTGCAGATCAGGTTATACGCCGATGTGTCCCTGAAGAAGAGCAACAGAATGTACTCCGGCAATGTCATTCTTCACCCTATAGAGGACATTTTGGAGGAACTAGTACCGTGGCCAAAGTTTTGCAGTCCGGGTTGTATTGGCCAACATTGTACAAAGATGCCCAAAACTTTTACATGTAATGTGATCGTTGCCAGAGGACGGGCAATATCTCTAGACGACATGAGATGCCACTCCAGAACATCATCGAGGTGAAATTGTTCGATGTATGGGGGATCGATTTTATGGGACCTTTCCCATATTCATTCGGCAACCTCTACATTCTACTTGTCGTCGACTACGTGTCTAAATGGGTTGAAGCAGCTGCAGTTCCCAACAACGATTTCAAGACCGTGAAACGATTCTTGCAGAAAAATATATTTACACGGTTTGGGATGCCGAGAGCAATTATCAGTGATGAAGGCAAGCATTTTGACAACAGACTTATTGCCAAGATGTTGCAACGCTTCGGCGTATCACACAAGATTGCCACGGCATATCACCCACAAACCAACGGGCAAGCAAAAATTTCCAACCGGGAATTGAAGGGTATACTCGAGAAAGTTGTAAATCCCTCTAGGAAGGATTGGTCATTAAGACTAGATGACGCGCTTTGGGCATATCTCACTGCATTCAAAACACCCTTAGGTATGTCCCCCTTCCGACTTGTCTATGGCAAAACATGCCATCTACCGGTGGAAATCAAACACAAGGCATACTGGACAATCAAGACCGTGAATATGGATTGGGAAAGTGCCGGACAAAAGTGTTTGTTGGACCTCAACGAGATAGAAGAACTCGGTGCACTCGCCTATAACAATGCACGAATCTACAAGGAGAAAACAAAGCAATGGCATGACAAGAAACTATTGCCACGACAATTCACGCCAGGGCAACTAGTTCTCCTATTCAATTCTCAGCTAAAACTTTTCCCGGGAAAACTTAAATCAAGATGGTCGGGACCATTCGAAGTTGTCAAACCATTCTCCCATGGTGTCGTGATAATCAAGTCCATCACTGACAAACATGAATTCAAAGTTAATGGACAAAGATTGAAACACTACAATGGTGCCCATGTGCAACGTAACAAAGAAGTGGTCACTTTAGGAGATGCATGAGCATGCCCTCCTTTCAATAATTTTTTATTTTTATTTTTATTTTTATTTTTATGAGATATTTTATTTTTCTTCATTATCTTAGTTTCCAGGTTTTCTTTGTTTTCTTTTCCACAACAGGACTCACAACCACTATGCTAAGGAAATTCACTACCGACTACTTGCCACGGTAATCACAATAGAGGATGCCCCGGCAACCAACCCTGAAGATGCCACGGCAACCAAAGCTAAAGACATCCCGACAACCACTGCAAAAGCCAAAGGTAAAGCACCTATGCTCGAATCAACTCCTACAAAATCATTTTCTGATTTTTCAGATTCGGACGAGTCCTCCATTGCACCAACAAAGACCGCACCAATTGAATCCTCCAAGCGAAAAGCCAATGACATGGATGAAGAGGACAACCCCATACGAGGATCGATTCCACCACCGGCAACAAGAAAACAACCATCGCGTTCAAGCAAGAGAATCAAGACCCGACCAAAAGGAAACTAATCATCCACGATGACAAACTCTCGGAGTAAGTCCTCGTTTGCATTTTATTTTTCGTTATTTTTATTTTCCTTTAATGCATGCATTGAGGACAATGCCTCACTCGAGTTTGGGGGGGATTGTTATTAGTAGTTACCATGTTTAGTTACATTCATCTTAAGTATTACATTTAGGATACATAAATTGCTTGCCATGCCTTTAGTTGGGTTCAATTATTCAAAGTATAGATATGAGAATATATCTTACTTCAAAAGCATATGTGAGTTATTTAAATTTAAGTTAAAGAATACTCTTTGTAATGTCAAGCACAAAACAATCTTTATAACTCTTATATTCAATCCGCTATTACAATCATATGTTTACTAAATAATCAAATTAGCAGATTTGGCTGAACAGTCCTCTAAAAGTGGTTCAACCCTCTAATTTTGGCTTAAAATATTGTTCACCAAACATGACCTATATTTTTATACACAAATTGTATAAAAAAAGTATATTTTTTATTTGTATTCTAAAATCTAAATCCTTAAACCTTAAAACCTAAATCCTTAAACTTAAACTAAACAAATAAACCCTAAAATTGTAGACTTATGTAAACTAAACTAGTATATCAAAATATTTTTATTATATAATTGATTAAAGATACGTAAAAAGAAGAGACAACATATTTATACATTAATCTCCATTGCCGATTTTTTTAAAACGATTTCTATCTAAGAGAGAAGAAGGGGAAAATGCTCTTACTGGTATAAAACCCATAACCTAAAGGAATGAGAGGTGTCAACTGAGAACTTTTTACCATTGCAGATTTAAGGCAACAGATAAGCACGTCTACCACATGTATCAAACTATTAGATACTACTTGATTTTACCATATGAAAAAATAAATAAATATCGCATTAATTACGAAAATGCACCCAAAAAATACAAATACGAAATGAAATATAAAAGTGTTTTAAAATTAACATAGTACAAATTATTAAATGTATCAGAATTATAAAGAAATATAAGTACATAAATAAATGGAAGATGTTGCATTCTGTTTTTGTATTAGAGTCTAGCAAGAGAAAACAAAACATGAGTAAAGTTGTTCCATTGCAACCGAATTATCATTTTGAGAATAGATTTCAGAATTTCGGCGACGGGAAAGGGAGAGTGAAGCTGAAGAAAGCACACGTCCAATGGCGTGCAAATGATATGAAATCGAAATCCCAGAAATATTTGGTGAGGAATGAGTCTGCAGCAAAGCCTGCTACTTATTCTACAACAATGTCCACTGGCATTCCCCTTTATGAGACTCCTGGGGTAATCCATTAGCTCTTTTTGTTTCCTTTTTCTTTTTCGGTGTTAAGGATGTCGTAATCTCGATGTCAAGATTCAAATCTCGAATCTAATGAACGTTCTAGTTTCGGTATCTCAAACTCATCGTATATCGTCTCTTAAAAGTGACTATACAAATCAACTGAACTTAAATCTATGTTCACTCATTTCTTTGGAAAGGGTTGAATGTGGTGTTTGGACAGGCTTTGTTTGATGATTATTTGGAGAATAGGCATAGAGCTTTCAGTGCCATGTTTCCAGAAAAGCAAAGTATCCAACAGCTTAATCAGGTAATTCTAAAAGCACGCAATTGTTAAATGGATTGAATCTAAATATTGACGTATAATTATATTTATGCATCATCGTTAGTGCATCAAATATTCACCGTTTCAATATTACAAAAATACAGATGCTCAAACAGTTAAATAGACCTCAAATTTGATATGAATTGTCATGTTCCTCTGCAGGATGAATGGAGGGTTAAGATGATACCATTTAAGATCTTAGCTCTAAATGTGTGGCCAATGGTTGATTTTAGGTTGGGATGCAAATCGAACGGTAGAGATTACCCTCCAGAAGTTCCTCAGGATATCACAACAGTTCTTGAACTTCACACTGTAATAATTGCAGGTTCAGATTATGTAATGTTTGGATTTTGTCATTGTTCCTTTTGTATAACGGAGAGCTGTTACTGCCCTGCAGACCAGATGGGAACTCCAAGGGATTGATAATGTATTTGATCCATCCTATTTCACACCGACTGTGAGAGGAACGCTATACCCGGATAGAAGAGGCAACAAAAGCCGGATCAGGGGAGACTCGGTGATGAGCATGAGCATCGTGTATCCTCCGGCATTCAATTTGATTCGGATGGTATGCGCGACAGTCATGCACAAGGTAAGTACATCAATATTCATCACATATGGCGATGAAGGTTTTTAAATTCTATTTCATGGTGTCGTATTACGTGTTTGTCGACGACTGATAAACATGGTAGTATGTATGAAGAATGAATGAACGAACTAACTGGAGAGAAGTTTGGAATTGCAAGGTAATAGCAGAGGTGGCTAAGAGAATGAGTCAGAACGTGGACGCTAGCTTGCTTGCAGATTATACAAAATTAAAGAAAGAAAGATCCGAGTCCGACATTAAAAGAAAAACAGTGTTGCTTTGTACAAGGAAGATTGATTGCTGTTCTGAATTTAAACTAATATGGGAACAGAAAATATATTTCGGCAAAAATGAAAGAAAGGTGAGAAAATGGAGATGCGGGGATCGAACCCCGTGCCTCTCGCATGCAAAGCGAGCGCTCTACCATTTGAGCTACATCCCCAATTGTTTTTATCGCTTCAAGACATTTATTCATAATCTATAATGTATAACAAAACTTACAATAATAATAATATTTTCTGCCTGCATTAAAAATGTCAAGAGAAAAATGTTTTACTATTAAATTTAAGTGTTTACAAGGAATCAAAATTAATTAAAACTAAAATCCCTTGCGTTTTTGATAGATTCATCCAAAGCTTGTGAGTATCACGTTTTAATTCAGATGAATTCAATTCAAAATTACTATTTAACTTTAATTATAAAACATATAATTTGTCAATTTTCGTAAAATAAAAAGATGGGATTTCTTTGTTTGAATCAAAAGGGCTATTGTTTTTCTTTAAACGAACAAAAGCAAAATTCTCATTTATCTGAAAAACTTGCATGTACAATCCTCATATATCCCAAATCTGGATAATTTCTTTATGTTCACCACATAGAATGGAAATGAATGAACAAAACCGAGTCTATGAGACGTATTAACATCATAATCATACAAAATTAACTAAAATGCGAGAAACCAAAGCTAAAAGAAGCACACTACTTATGTTAGAGAATTGGAGGTCATGAACAATAGAAGAGAATACCGTGTTATTGGCGTGCAAGAGAGCCCTGAAGAATTGAAACACCGAGCTCTTCTGTTTCAAGCATAGTTCTTCTACTGTCCTTAACTCTGTCACCGCTCTGTAGTCATCATTAGTCTTGATCTTTGATTAGTCTATGCCTATTACACATTCATCTATAAGTAATCAAAAGTTCATTGTAAGGAAAGCAGACTATTGTTGAACCACAGCTTGTTAAAAGGAAGTTAGATCAACGAAAACATACCGTGAGCGCATCAGCCATTCCAGACTCTAACAATTGATCTCGAGCATCTGGATTTAAATTACCAGATTCGACTCTTTTAACTTCGCTTTTCAGATTCTTAAGGTCTGATTTATATTCCCTCAACTTAGCAAGAAGCATAGCCTTGACATTTAGCTGAAAACTTCTTGCCTCGAGGTCCATTTTCTGAATCTGATAACAAAAGGCAACATCAAGTTAAATAGCCAAGGGAAAGGAAAGACCAAATAGGAGTATCCAAAAACGAAATAACAGGTTACCAGATCATCTGCATTTTCCAATCCAGCTCTTATATCTGAAACTTTTTGTTTCTTCTGCTCTGCAAATCAGAGAAACAATTAATAACCCGAAATGATTCAAGCAGTAGATGCAAGGGTAACCACAGACACTGAAGCTTCGCTAAAATCAAAATCTTCAACTCATATCCAACTCTTCAATTTTCTTTAAGTACCAGTGTCCGAAACTTGTGTCAAGCGCAAATCCAGACATTAGTGTGGCATTACAAGGAAAAGCTTCAAAAATTTTGAGCATATCCATGTTGGATACACACCCGTATCCGATACTCACATCTCAGTCCAAGTAACATAGTAATTGTAACTCTTTCGTATAACTTTCCTCTTCTGTTTCTACTTGCAAGGAACAATTCATCGATTTAAAGTTCGTAAGTAAAGAACAAAAACAAACACCATCATCACACATTAAAATAGATAAAGCAATGCAAGTAAATACAAAACTAGAATCCAGCCGTGGTAGTTTAATATTAAGTAACTGCAAACTAATTCCTATCAAAACATATATTCTACTTTATACTCATAATTACTTTCTCAATCCCATGTTTATCGCTTAAAATTCAGGAATTTCAAATTCATCACTGTTATATATTCAACTCAAACTTCCAAATTCAAGAGGCAAACCTTCAGTTTTTTCTCCTTTAATCTACATTAATGCCTTAGAGAATTCCACAAAACTAATAAAAATTCAAATACTTAAAGCTGAAAATCATGAGTATTTGAATTAAAAAAACAATGGAGAGATAAAGAAGATCTGATCTTTTCTTCATCTTCATATCTCCAGATTTAAATAACTCACATATGCTTTTGAAGTAAGATATATTCTCATATCTATACTTTGAAGTAAACATGTAATGTAATATTTTAAACAAAATGGCAATATAAAATTTAAATGCTGCAATGCATGAATGCACGAGGTATCGGTTTCAAGAACGAGCCATTAGAACAACACCCATCTAACTGAAAGGTCGAATACAGAGCAAAGGAATATGTTCACTAGCTCCAGCTCCTTTGGTTGATCACTTTGTTTAGCCTCTGAATCATCGTCTGTACTAGCTTGGTGTCGATATCAGAATGTTGTTGCAGGTTCACGACCTCACCGAATAAAATCTGTATATGTCAGACGACTCCCTGCACTTGGCTCTTTAAGCTAATCACTTCACAACTCTGTTTCTGGATAGCCTGGATCACTGCCCCAGCTTGATTTTCATTATTTGTCCCTCATTGTGACTCCCTGTACTTGCTCTTATAGTTAATCATTTCACATCTCTGTTTACAGCCTGGATTACTGCCCCAACTTGATTTTTGATTTTCGATATTTTATCCTTCATTGCAGTACCTTTTCAAAATTTACGATCTGGTCATTCAATTGTTGTACTGCATTTATTGATTCTGTCGTTTTCTTCAACTTCTCATCTTTATCAGCATCTTCTTTAATTATGGTATCCTTCTTTTTTTCTTCTTGAATATTACCTCCGGGTTCGAATCCTTCTTTTCTTTTCTCAATTTTAAAAACAGTCCTTGAATGCCCTTTCAATTTATCTGTTATTTATCATTTTTCAGATTACTCATGTTTATCTCTGTAACTGCCACGGACTGTATCTTGAAACTTGATATATCGTTAAGCCTTGTATAAACTATCTTTTTTTAACCCTTAAAAGCCTCGATTTCTCTATTACTAGCGTTACATGTATCTTTCTGAAGTGCGAATAATTATATCGGGCTTCATAAACAAGTTACGGCCCTAAACAACTATTGATCCATTTGACTGTCTGGCAGCAACACTATAATTCAGAAATTTTATTGAAAATGACTCTTCGTATTCTCATTTTTTGATTCTCAAATTAAACTTAGTTATGGCGGAATTTCATTATGTTCAAAAATTTTGGTACAACTCTGCATTAATGACACCTGATCTCTACAAATATTGTCTTCGTTCTTGTATTGAGTCTTCTCGAATCCAGTCCATAGTGACATATTGTCCTCCGCTTGTCTATCAGACCCTTCAGCTCTTATGGCCATTGCCTACTCAACTAATTCTTGAACTGATACCTTTCATGAATGCAACGTGATGCAAAATACATACACAGGAAAAAAAACAAAACAAAAGAATCTGTGTCAGTATGGTGAATTAATGTTGTAAGCAAAAATAATTATTACGAAAAAAACAATTTATATTGTGTAAAAATAACCAGAGACCGGTTTATTTTGGGCACAAAAAATAATCGGAGAAATAAATTTAAATCAGCAGCACCCTGTCCCAGGTCCATGTCTGGCTCTAGTGGGATAGGCTTCTATTACAACATGTGGGCTTCGATCTAGACTCTGGGTACTCGAACTGTCGTTACCGGACTGGTAAGACATCGATTCAGGAGTATATGGCCCCTTATAGCAGATGTGTAACCTCACGGTGTATAAGGTTGGTATACCGGAAGGAGGACAAGATCCGATCACGGAACTAAATAACTCACGTAAGATCCTGCCTCACTCCCACTTAAAGGTGAAAAGCCCGGGTAGAAGGCTTATGCATGAATGACAATTTATATCACACAAGAAAACGCTACCTTCATTTTTCCAGAAAATTCATCCAATAATTATAGGAAAATTAAATTCAAATTACTTCCAAAATGCCAAAATGCCATATAAAATTAATTAGGCCTGACTATCGGTTTTTAAAGTCCCCAGCGGAGTCGCCAAGCTGTCGCGACCTTTTTTTTGAAAAATCAGGAAATGTGAAAATAGCCTGGCGGTCGATCTTTTATAAAATTAGGGTTTTTAGCCATTTTTAATTTAATCTTGAAAATTTAAGGTTTTTTATTTTAAGACGAATTTTCCTTTATTTATCTTTTAAAAAATGTTTGGAGTCGCCACCGATCACTTCGTGGTAGACCGGACACAGAAAAACTAACCAGAGATTCTGTCTTTAAAAATTGATTTCGGGAGTCGGCTATGTATAAGGAAGGATTAGCACCCTTACGAACGCCCGTTATCGGTACCTTTAATTTTACGTGGCATTTTGGTATTTTTGAATAATTATTTGAATTTAATTTATCCCATAATTATTAATTGAATTTAAATTCCGAATGCAGATATCCTTTTATAAGGAAATTCATTTTGTTCGAATACGAGATTAAAAGCAACCCGTTAAGTGGCACCCCTATTCGTATTTAAAAATGAATTTCCAACATAACAGGTTTTTTATGAATGATATTTTATTGTCTTGTCAATTTTGAGTACTAATCCTAAAAAGGCTCTAATTAATTAGTTATTTAAAACTATGAATATTAATTAATTTAATGGCTTTTATGTGAAAATGCCAATTTCTTGAACACCTCGCATATATTTAAAGCCCTTAAATTAATCATATTCCTAATTAATTAATTCCTCTAATTAATTAAAGTTCTAGTCCTAATTACGGCTTTAACAAATTATTTAATCAATTTTATAAGTGAAAATGTATATCGAATATATATCTTTATGATCAAGGCTGAGATAACAGCCCATTGTAAACAATGGAACACCATCCAGATTTGAACCTCAAAGATTCTATTCGATATGCATTTAATTAACTACCATGTATTAATTATTAATTATTTGATTTTAGCTAAAAATTAAATTAATATTCAATTTTAAGTAAGAAATATATTAAATATAATTTAAAGAAATCCATATGATAACACCCCATTGTAAACAATGGAACACCATCCATATTTGGATTCTAAAATTATATTCAATATACATCTAATTACTAAATTATCTTTCCTATTTAATTATTGAAATCTTAATTAGAGAACCTAAAACTAAAGGCTCTAATAATTATTAAATTTAAGTGTATTTAATTATCTAACATACAAAATTATATGCTCAATTTAAAAATGTGTCACACGTATAAGTCATTTGCATTTAAATAAATTAAACAATTAAAATAAATGACTAAATTGAAAGAAATTGAAAAAAAACTAATTCTGATTTTATTAATATGGGACCTAATTGGAACTATTATAAAATTTAATGCCCAAATTACAAACTCTAGTGACCTAATTGAAACAATTCAAACTTAAGGGGACAAATCATGGGATTCAGGGGACTAAATTGAATAATTACAAAATAAAGGGCAAATACCAAAGGGTATCCAAATAAAAATACGCGGGTTATACCCGCCCGCTCAAAACACGCGGATCCCTTCTTTGACCCGGCACCAAAACGGTGCCGTGTTGACTCGCCCATATAGGGCCCAAACCCGGTCAACTCATTTATTTCTCAACTTCATACTCTCTCTCTTCACTCAGCCATCCCAAAACGCTCTCAACTAAACACCTCCCTAACCCAGAAAACTACTTAGACTCGATCAAAAACTCTAGTTTTGGATGAATGTTCATCCAAGTTCATCAAGAACGAGATGAACATCATCCATTCCGGCCACAAACCACCATGCCAACCTCCATTAGATCTTAGGCAACCACCTCTGGCCACCCTTCACCTGTTCGCCGACCACTGTAACCCCAAACTCCGGCCGCCGTTAGGCGATTTTCGGCCACCGCCGACCACCACCTAAAAACCCTAAAAACACAGAAAAACCTCCATTTCCCTCATAAACCTAGATCTAGGCCTGGATTCAATAGAATCCTAAGCCTAAACTACCCGTACAAAACCTACTTACCCTCTTCCACTCCGCCTTTGCTCCTAAACCGGTCATCAACCAAAAAACTCCTCAGATCAACTCAAGATAAGTCTAAAAACCTTATTGATTTGCATTTATTTTTTTTAGATCTAGGTTTGATTTCAGTTAGTGTTTTTTATTTTAAAACTCAGATCTAACTTATTTATGTGCATTTGCAGGTAAATGAAGAGTAGAGGAGAAAATATACCTCTGGTGTGTTTCCGACGACGGATTCACTATTCCAGTGTCTGACTCCGGCGACCTTTGGTGTTCCAGTGACTATTCTTCTTCTCAAGTAACCTATCGAATTCCCTCTCTCCTCAATTACTACTGTAATAATTGTCCCTATTGATTGCCCTCATTAATTCCTTATTTTCTCTCTCTGCAGGGTATTTATAGTTGAGGTGATGGCTGACGTCAGAGACGAATGACCTGGTGACAACTAGACTGAGCTGAAGCTTAATCCACGTGAAATGCAAAAGAGCCAACAGTGACCTGCCACGTGGCCAATTTGGGCGGTAAAAAGAAACACAACTGTGTTTCTTTGGGCCTTTTTATCCGGTACAAGGTGTTTGGGTGGGAAACGTTAGACTTTAGGATGGGCTTTATGTATGATTTGGGTTTGTAAATTTTTATAATGGATGTGAACCTTATTATGTTTGGGCTTTATAATACTGTATTTTACTTATTTATTTATTATATTCGTACTATTTATTGATTCATTTAATCAGACCCGGTCAAAATTCGGGTATGACACTACTTATTTCAGTACAACCTCAATTGAAACAACCATTCCTGCAATATAATGCATGACAATTACAAATGTGGTATTGGCGTTGCATGCAAAGTTGTCTTTAGCTATTGGCGAACTTCCAGATTTTTACGAGATTCGGATAGCTATTAGCTATTGGCGAACTTCCAGATTTTTACAAATGTGGTACTGACGCTGTTTTTTATTGATCGGAATTTGTATGCTGCAGGTTTTTACGAGATTCGGATAGCTTATTATTCTTGGAGGGGTGCTGACGGATACACCTTTGCTTCCATTCCAGATTATTAAGACAATCGATGTTCATCCGGTCGATTCATTCCCCTCCCTCCTCCTCCTTAATCGAACTCAATTGTGTTACATTATAGTTAAGAGCTGGTTAAAAGCAACTTCACTCTGTAAAGCCATTATTTTTTAATGCAATTGATTTGTTACTATAAGCAAAAAAGGAATCTATGTATGTATGCATGTTCATGTTTTTTTATGTTGTGTGAAAAGAGATTATGGAAATTGTTTGCCCCGTTGAAATGAATTCTCTGTTTGATTTTCTAATGTGCGTGGACGTATATTTGTATGCTCATCTCTGATGCTCAAAGCTCTGCATGGAACGGGTGTGCGTCGGAAGAGTATTTGTGTTCGCTTTTAAATACAGAGAATTTCACCACACGTACAGGCTAAGCAGTTTGAACTCGGGTCGCTAAAAATTCATACCCTTTACTACTAAGATCAATCGTTAATTGTGTAGGTTTTTAATTAGGTAAAAACTTTGATACACAGGCCGTGTAAACTTTAGTTTACACGTGCTTTTTAGTTTTAGGGGTTAGGGTTTTAGTTTAGAGTTTAAGGTTAGGGGTTTAGTTGTAGGGTTTAGAATTTAGTATATAGGGTTTAAGGTTTAGAGTTTAGTTTTTAGTGTTAGGGTTAGGAATTTAGGATTTAGGTTTTTATAGTGTAAATATACATGCTTGTGTAAAATTAATTTTACACAGCTTGTGTATCAAAGTTTTACCCTTCTAATTATACAACCAAATTAAGATATACTCATGACATTTTAATTAATATTTAATGTACATGTAGTGGAAAAAAATTCTTCTATTTTATTTGATTAGAAGAAATGAAATGAGTTGTTCGAGCTTGGATTTAATGTTATGAGTTTAATTTTTTATATACAGGCCGTGTAAAATTTATTTTACTCAAGCTTGCATATTTATACTATAAACCCAAATCCTAAATTATTAAACCTAAACCCTAAAAAACTAAATCACAATCTCTAAACCCTAAATACTAAATTCTAGATATTAACCTTAAATTATAAACACTATAACCCAAAACCCAAAACTCTAAAACCTAAACTAAATCCTTATTCCCTAAAATTGAAAGGCTTGTTTTTCCCTTTTAAGTTTTGAACCCGTATTTTAATTTTTTTGGCTCCACCACACTTTGTTCCTACTTTTCTAGGTATTAATATTAAAAGATTAGTTACCAACTATCAATTGATCTATTGCGATGAGACATTAGATCTCTTAACCATAATTAGAATTTTGAATCATGATCTTGTGAAAGGAGCAAACAAGGTTGAAAAGATTGCCCCGTGATAAGCTTTTTATAATATTCAGTATGAATTAGTCGACTAATGGGTCAGATATCGATGGTATACAAAACGATTAATGGATTAATTGACATATTTCATTTTTAATTGTCCATTGATATGTTTATAACGATTAATTAAGTGATTCATTTGTATTTTTATTAAACCTAATGACCCGTTTGTATTCTTTCTGATAATCGAATGATTTGTGATGTAACTTACCCTATTATTAAAAAGATTAAAAAGAAATAATAATTGAACCCACCAGCCATGACGATTGCCATCTCAGGTTCCCTCTCTCATTCTCTCAAATGTCTTTACTTCTATAATCTTTCAAAGCTTTCCAATTTTTGATCCGATTTTAAATTTTAATTTCCCTACTTTTTTTTTGTTGATTTTGAAGAGAATTATATTTTAGATAAAGAAATTAAAAGATGAGTGAAGTCTTCGAAGGATATGAACGGCAATATTGCGAGCTATCGGTGAATCTCTCCAAGAAGTGTACGGCTGCTGCTGCTGCACTCAGCGGAGGTTGTAATTCAAATGTTTCATATGAACGAATCTGTTTTTTGTGTGTGTGTATGTGTTAATTTCTTCATTTTCTTGCTCCGAATTGCTAATGCATGTCATTGTCGATTTTTTCCTTTCTAATTTATCGGAAGAAAGGATTCTCAGCTTAATTTGTGCTACTTTTTGTTTGGATTTTTCTAATTAAAAAACTGGAGATATGAAGATGAAGAAAAGATCAGATTGTTGGATTAAAATCCGTAATAGTGGGCACATATGTATAATGTATATTGCTATTTTAAAGTATGACACAAAATTAAGTGACCAATTATGTTAGGCGTGTCATGGGTATTAAAATGTCATGGAAATAAAAGTGTAGATACCATAAGATGTATTTATAATTCGATGAGGGGCAGAGTTATAAATACTTAATAGTTGATTATTAAATCAACTATATAAAGAGGTAGTGGTCCCCAAGAAATAGGTTAACTTGTTTTTCTCTCCTTCCCCGTCAGAGAGTTTTACACCAAGAGAAAACCTATTTTCTTGGAAGATCACAACCACCTTTTAGGCGATCTTCATCAAAAGATTCAAGGTTTTCATCTATCGATTAATTCAGGTACGCTTCCGCATTCAGTTTATTGTTCTTGATGATTTGACATGATAGATCCTGGGTTTAGATTTCATATTTAGTTATGATTTAATTATAACAAGTGGCATCAGAGACTCGTCATGTTAAATCATTAGGAACCCATTAATTTTTTTATTGTTTTCAGATTAATTCATTCGTATGGTCCAAGGAATTCAGTATATTGATTAAGTGTTTCGGTTATAATATTATATTTTTAGGGTTTCTTTTTATGAATCCTTATATATGGTGTTAAATCATTGTGGGTTGCCGTTTTTTTTATTTATGAATGTTGCCGTATAGTTTTTTTTATGAATTTGGGTTATTGTGAATCTTTATTGCCGTTCATGTTTGCTAAACAATTGGGAACAGTAACCTTTAGATGGTGAGAATTGGTGTTTGCTTTTAAATTAAGCAACAATTTTTGTTTTTTTTTTGGATAATTGCACATCGCAATTTGTGTATATATATATATATATATATATATTTGGATTTGGAATTAAGCCTACACTGGTTTGATCAATGGTATATGTATACATATTAAAATGTATTTTCCATCAAATTTTAGTTTTGATTATTGTTTTTTATGGATCCAAATATTAGGAATTCATTGCATGTATAATTGCAATTGAATCCGTTGAAGTCTTCATTTACACGAAAATTAAATATGTAAGTCAAGATTTTAATCAAGTTTTGTGTTGCGTGTTTAGTAACAGAAAATTCAGTTTTTTGTTGTGTTAATGAAGATTAATGGTGCTAATTAGTAAATCTCATGACTATTGGTTAGCAAATAAGGTTGCATACTAATGATTGTTATAATTATTTGAGATACCTTAGTTTCGAATTTTAGCTAAAGTATTGATTATCAAAATTTCAATTTTGATGAATTATAAAGTTAAGGATTGAATGCATTTAGTTTATGATTTATAAATCTTACCTTTACGCTTTTTGCGGAAATTTTGTAAATGCATGTTTAAGAATGAGAAACAAGTCAAAGATTTCGGTTTTTCAATTTCGATAGCCCTATTTAGACAACCTTATTTTGTGTTATTTCGAAACTTAAGTGTTATCGAAATTTCAGTTTTGACTGTTACACAAATTTAAATTTGGATATCGGTATATTTATATTATATATTTTGAGATAAATTAATTGAACATTAAGTCACCAAAGTGACCTCTATTGTGAAAATTATTTTATTTTAAAATATAGAAGGTTTTGTGCATGTAAGTCGAATTATGTTAGTATTAACCGGCCCAAAGGAAGGTTAATAATTAACATTATTACATGTGCAATTGTGGTAATAAACATGTGATAATTATTCAGCTTTATATGTGAGCAATAAATCGTCCCAAAGGAAGATTTCTGTTTGACATGTTCTTATTATCAATGTTTGATTACTGTACCAAGATATCACTTGCAAGTTAATGTTTTGTCCAAAGATAAAATATTAATGGAGTGTCCGATATCTTGATATGAGGTTTACCTTTATTCAAATTTATTATTATTTTGGTTATCACAATTAAATTCATATTTTGGCTTCGGATGTCTAATATTTTAATGGATTAATTGAAACATAATGTCACCAAAGTGACCGCTTTTGTGTAGATTAGTTTATTTAAAATATTAAGATAATTATGGGTTTTTGTAATTCATGCGTTTATTAATTGGCCCAAAGGAAAGTTAATATTTGGCAGAATTACAATGACAATTGTGGCGATAAATGTGTGACAATTATAAAGTATTTTATGTGAGCAATACATTAGTCCAAAGATTAATTTATTGTTTGACATAGTTTATTGTCAATGTTTGATTGCTACAACAAGAGTACCGCTTACAGTTAATATTACTGTCCAAAGACTTGATATTAATGTTGTGCTTGGTATCTTGAGGGGGAACTAGCCATTATTTTGAATTTATTTGTTTACTTATGAATATTTATGTGGGCTTGTTTTTTTTTAATTTGCTTATTTTGTTCTATATTTAGGTAATTTATCTTTGCTGTCACAATATCTGTTAAATACATTCTACGCTCATGTTTAATGAAACTAGTTTCAAGGAATAGAAAAGACACTTACATAAAGTATTTGGTTGTATGAACATAGACCTTGCACTAAGGAAGAACAACTCGCACCTCTCATGGCGGTAAGCACCCATAAAAGGGATTTTGAGAGGTGAGTTCGTTCAAATTGCATGAGTTTAATGAATATAAAGTACAACATTCTAGAATTCTTTAGGAGCACAAATCTAAAGATATTACTCATACTAAGGGTTTCCTTGATAAATTTGAGAAACATTTTACTAAAAAATGTTAAGGTTGTGACATCACTTTTGACTTACTTGATGTTTATGAAGTATAAAGATCAAGGAAATGTGAGGGAGTATATTATGAAAATATTTAATATTGCTTCAAAACTTAAGGCACATAAGATCGAATTTTCTAACAATTGTTTGTTCTTATGCTTTTGGTACCTCTTCCTATATAGTATAACCAATTCAAAATTAGTTACAACTGTCAAAAGGAGAAATAGACTTTAAATGAGCTTATTTCTAATTGGGTTAAAGAGGAAGAAAAGTTGAAGCATTATAAGTGTAAAAGTACTCATTCGATTAGTGCTCATTTAGTTAGTGTCTCTAAGAATAAGGGCAATAAAAAAATATATTAGAATAAAGTTGCTAAAGGTTCAACTCAAAAGAAACAACGATAAGTTACAAAGGGTTGATTCTTTTGTAATAAGTTAGGACACATGTGAAGAAATTAAACTTCAAAACCAAGCAACTACTTCAGTTATTTTGAGTGATCCATGTGTTGTAAGTTTTATGATCCCACAATTAGGAATTATTTAAGGAGAGATCTATAATTTTTTTAGGATGTTGAGTTTGAGGGAGAAATAAGGTTAGATACATTGATTTTGAGGAGGAATTGGATTATAATTTAATTCCTACTATCACTTTTGACGATGTTTAGGTTTTCAAACCTATCATTAATCAAGAAGTGAATCAAGTACCTCAGCAAAACAATGTTGAACAACTCTCATTCAAGATAAGGTAATTGTTTTCAGAAGAACAAACTCAACAACCTCAAAAACAAGTGTCATTAAAGATATCCAAGAGAGGAAGGAGAAATACTATTCGGATTATTACTTTGTATTTCTTCAAGAAAATAAGGATAATAATGGAATGATAGAAAATGATTCATTCATTTTTTATCAAATCATAAAAGTTCTGACTCTCAAAAGTGAATTGATGTCATTCAAGAAGAGTATAATTTTATGCAAGACAATAAAGTTTAGGAACTTGTCTCATTACATGAAGGTGCAAACCAATTGGTTGTAAATGGATATTTAAAACCAAGAGGGATGCAAATGATAATGCGGACAAGTATAAGGCATGTCTTGTATTTAAAGGATATACTCTAAAAGAAGACATTGATTTTGTGGAGACTTTCTCTCAAGTTTCATTGAAATACTCTTTCAAGATAATCATGACGCTTGTTTCTTATTTTAAACTTGAGCTACATAAGATGGATGTTAGGCTTGTGTTTTTCAATGACGACATTGAAGAAATGAATTATATGGTACAATCATAGATTTGTGTCTAATGATACAAAATCAATGATATGTAAATTAAATAAATTCATCTATGAGCTTAAGTAGGACTCTCATTAATGAAATTATAAATTTCATATTGATTATTTCATTCGGCTTTGAGATAAATTTGGTTGACAATTGTATATACTACAAGTTCAGTGGGAGTAAACCAAGTGATACTCAAATTGCTAAAGAAGACAAATTTAGTCTTACTCAATGCCCTAAAAGTAACCTTGAAATTTAGAAAATACAAAAGATTCCATATGCATAAGCTATTTGAGATTCTAATTTATGCTCAAGTATGTATGCGTTTGGATATTGCGTACATTGTTGGAATGTTAGATAGATATTTAAGCAATCATATTATGGATCATTGAATAGCAGCCAATAGGGTTATGAAATATCTTTAGAGAACAAAAATTACATGCTCACATATTGAAGTTCTGGTAAGTTAGAGATCATCAAGTTTACAGACTTCGATTCTATTAGAATATTGATGCAAAATAATTTTTGTCACATGGGCTGCTAATTATAGATTGAATAGAAAGACCACTTCGATTATTTTGTGACAATAAATATGCATTCATTTATTCTATGAACAATAGGAACACTTCAAATTTGAAGCACATAAATATTAAGTTCCTAGTTGTTAAAGAAAATTCAGAGTGATTGTGTGTCTATAGAGCATGTTGGTACAAACTCATATTTGCGCGCTTATTAAGAAACTATCACCCTAGGTCTTTCATGAGCACACTACTCATGTGGGTGTAATGTTATATAAAGATATACTGATTTTAGTGGGAGTTTGTAATTTTGAAAAATGCTCATTTGGTTTAGACACAATTTGGTTACTTTGGTTTAAAGTTATTTTAAGATTATTTTTTGCGAGAAATAAAGTTCTTTTGGTTTATGCACACTGAATTCAAGAAAGTTTGATCTCACTAAGGTTTAGGAGGACCAGTTGGAAATAGACATGTTTGGTTCACATTTCATGTAATTTTCCATGCTACGCGTCCATGATTGATCTATGTCATCGACTATATTTGTATACGTGACCATTGATGGGTCTTGTCACGATTGATACGACAAAGGCTGCTTTGATCCTATATCGATATAGTTGATGGACGAGATTGTTACAGAATACCTATTATATAATAGCAAATTTTTGAGCTCATAAGGTTATACATTTGTCAGGAAACATATGTTGCCCAAGTGGGAGATTGTTGGATTAAAAACCGTAATAGTAGGCACATATGTATAATGTATATTGCTATTTTAAAGTATGACACAAAATTAAGTGACCAATTATGTTAGGCGTGTCATGGGTATTAAAATGTCATGGAAATAAAAGTGTAGATACCATAAGATGTATTTATAATTCGATGAGGGGCAGAGTTATAAATACTTAATAGTTGATTATTAAATCAACTATATAAAGAGGTAGTGGTCCCCAAGAAATAGGTTAACTTGTTTTTCTCTCCTTCCCCGTCAGAGAGTTTTACATCAAGAGAAAACCTATTTTCTTGGAAGATCACAACCACCTTTTAGGCGATCTTCATCAAAAGATTCAAGGTTTTCATCTATCGATTAATTCAGGTACGCTTCCGCATTCAGTTTATTGTTCTTGATGATTTGACATGATAGATCCTGGGTTTAGATTTCATATTTAGTTATGATTTAATTATAACACAGATCAGATCAGATCTTCTTTAACGGTCCATTGTTTTTTTTAATTCAAATACTCATGATTTTCAGCTTTAAGTATTTGAATTTTTATTAGTTTTGTGGAATTCTCTAAGGCATTAATGTAGATTAAAGGAGAAAAAACTGAAGGTTTGCCTCTTGAATTTGGAAGTTTGAGTTGAATATATAACAGTGATGAATTTGAAATTCCTGAATTTTAAGCGATAAACATGGGATTGAGAAAGTAATTATGAGTATAAAGTAGAATATATGTTTTGATAGGAATTAGTTTGCAGTTACTTAATATTAAACTACCACGGCTGGATTCTAGTTTTGTATTTACTTGCATTGCTTTATCTATTTTAATGTGTGATGGTGTTTGTTTTTGTTCTTTACTTACGAACTTTAAATCGATGAATTGTTCCTTGCAAGTAGAAACAGAAGAGGAAAGTTATACGAAAGAGTTACAATTACTATGTTACTTGGACTGAGATGTGAGTATCGGATACGGGTGTGTATCCAACATGGATATGCTCAAAATTTTTGAAGCTTTTCCTTGTAATGCCACACTAATGTCTGGATTTGCGCTTGACACAAGTTTCGGACACTGGTACTTAAAGAAAATTGAAGAGTTGGATATGAGTTGAAGATTTTGATTTTAGCGAAGCTTCAGTGTCTGTGGTTACCCTTGCATCTACTGCTTGAATCATTTCGGGTTATTAATTGTTTCTCTGATTTGCAGAGCAGAAGAAACAAAAAGTTTCAGATATAAGAGCTGGATTGGAAAATGCAGATGATCTGGTAACCTGTTATTTCGTTTTTGGATACTCCTATTTGGTCTTTCCTTTCCCTTGGCTATTTAACTTGATGTTGCCTTTTGTTATCAGATTCAGAAAATGGACCTCGAGGCAAGAAGTTTTCAGCTAAATGTCAAGGCTATGCTTCTTGCTAAGTTGAGGGAATATAAATCAGACCTTAAGAATCTGAAAAGCGAAGTTAAAAGAGTCGAATCTGGTAATTTAAATCCAGATGCTCGAGATCAATTGTTAGAGTCTGGAATGGCTGATGCGCTCACGGTATGTTTTCGTTGATCTAACTTCCTTTTAACAAGCTGTGGTTCAACAATAGTCTGCTTTCCTTACAATGAACTTTTGATTACTTATAGATGAATGTGTAATAGGCATAGACTAATCAAAGATCAAGACTAATGATGACTACAGAGCGGTGACAGAGTTAAGGACAGTAGAAGAACTATGCTTGAAACAGAAGAGCTCGGTGTTTCAATTCTTCAGGGCTCTCTTGCACGCCAATAACACGGTATTCTCTTCTATTGTTCATGACCTCCAATTCTCTAACATAAGTAGTGTGCTTCTTTTAGCTTTGGTTTCTCGCATTTTAGTTAATTTTGTATGATTATGATGTTAATACGTCTCATAGACTCGGTTTTGTTCATTCATTTCCATTCTATGTGGTGAACATAAAGAAATTATCCAGATTTGGGATATATGAGGATTGTACATGCAAGTTTTCAGATAAATGAGAATTTTGCTTTTGTTCGTTTAAAGAAAAACAATAGCCCTTTTGATTCAAACAAAGAAATCCCATCTTTTTATTTTACGAAAATTGACAAATTATATGTTTTATAATTAAAGTTAAATAGTAATTTTGAATTGAATTCATCTGAATTAAAACGTGATACTCACAAGCTTTGGATGAATCTATCAAAAACGCAAGGGATTTTAGTTTTAATTAATTTTGATTCCTTGTAAACACTTAAATTTAATAGTAAAACATTTTTCTCTTGACATTTTTAATGCAGGCAGAAAATATTATTATTATTGTAAGTTTTGTTATACATTATAGATTATGAATAAATGTCTTGAAGCGATAAAAACAATTGGGGATGTAGCTCAAATGGTAGAGCGCTCGCTTTGCATGCGAGAGGCACGGGGTTCGATCCCCCGCATCTCCATTTTCTCACCTTTCTTTCATTTTTGCCGAAATATATTTTCTGTTCCCATATTAGTTTAAATTCAGAACAGCAATCAATCTTCCTTGTACAAAGCAACACTGTTTTTCTTTTTAATGTCGGACTCGGATCTTTCTTTCTTTAATTTTGTATAATCTGCAAGCAAGCTAGCGTCCACGTTCTGACTCATTCTCTTAGCCACCTCTGCTATTACCTTGCAATTCCAAACTTCTCTCCAGTTAGTTCGTTCATTCATTCTTCATACATACTACCATGTTTATCAGTCGTCGACAAACACGTAATACGACACCATGAAATAGAATTTAAAAACCTTCATCGCCATATGTGATGAATATTGATGTACTTACCCCTTGTGCATGACTGTCGCGCATACCATCCGGAATCAAATTGAATGCCGGAGGATACACGATGCTCATGCTCATCACCGAGTCTCCCCTGATCCGGCTTTTGTTGCCTCTTCTATCCGGGTATAGCGTTCCTCTCACAGTCGGTGTGAAATAGGATGGATCAAATACATTATCAATCCCTTGGAGTTCCCATCTGGTCTGCAGGGCAGTAACAGCTCTCCGTTATACAAAAGGAACAATGACAAAATCCAAACATTACATAATCTGAACCTGCAATTATTACAGTGTGAAGTTCAAGAACTGTTGTGATATCCTGAGGAACTTCTGGAGGGTAATCTCTACCGTTCGATTTGCATCCCAACCTAAAATCAACCATTGGCCACACATTTAGAGCTATGATCTTAAATGGTATCATCTTAACCCTCCATTCATCCTGCAGAGGAACATGACAATTCATATCAAATTTGAGGTCTATTTAACTGTTTGAGCATCTGTATTTTTTGTAATATTGAAACGGTGAATATTTGATGCACTAACGATGATGCATAAATATAATTATACGTCAATATTTAGATTCGAATCCATTTAACAATTGCGTGCTTTTAGAATTACCTGATTAAGCTGTTGGATACTTTGCTTTTCTGGAAACATGGCACTGAAAGCTCTATGCCTATTCTCCAAATAATCATCAAACAAAGCCTGTCCAAACACCACATTCAACCCTTTCCAAAGAAATGAGTGAACATAGATTTAAGTTCAGTTGATTTGTATAGTCACTTTTAAGAGACGATATACGATGAGTTTGAGATACCGAAACTAGAACGTTCATTAGATTCGAGATTTGAATCTTGACATCGAGATTACGACATCCTTAACACCGAAAAAGAAAAAGGAAACAAAAAGAGCTAATGGATTACCCCAGGAGTCTCATAAAGGGGAATGCCAGTGGACATTGTTGTAGAATAAGTAGCAGGCTTTGCTGCAGACTCATTCCTCACCAAATATTTCTGGGATTTCGATTTCATATCATTTGCACGCCATTGAACGTGTGCTTTCTTCAGCTTCACTCTCCCTTTCCCGTCGCCGAAATTCTGAAATCTATTCTCAAAATGATAATTCGGTTGCAATGGAACAACTTTACTCATGTTTTGTTTTCCCTTGCTAGACTCTAATACAAAAACAGAATGCAGCATCTTCCATTTATTTATGTACTTATATTTCTTTATAATTCTGATACATTTAATAATTTGTACTATGTTAATTTTAAAACACTTTTACATTTCATTTCGTATTTGTATTTTTTGGGTGCATTTTCGTAATTAATGCGATATTTATTTTTTTTTCATATGGTAAAATCAAGTAGTATCTAATAGTTTGATACATGTGGTAGACGTGCTTATCTGTTGCCTTAAATCTGCAATGGTAAAAAGTTCTTAGTTGACACCTCTTATTCCCTTAAGTTATGGGTTTTATACCCAGTAAGAGCATTTTTCCTCTTCTTTTCTCTTAGATAGAAATTGTTTTAAAAAAATCGGCAATGGAGATTAATGTATAAATATGTTGTCTCGTCTTTTTACGTATCTTTAATCAATTATATAATAAAAATATTTTGATAAACTAGTTTAGTTTACATAAGTCTACAATTTTAGGGTTTATTTGTTTAGTTTAAGTTTAAGGATTTAGGTTTTAAGGTTTAAGGATTTAGATTTTAGAATACAAATAAAAAATATACTTTTTTATACAATTTGTGTATAAAAATATAGGTCATGTTTGGTGAACAATATTTTAAGCCAAAATTAGAGGGTTGAACCACTTTTAGATGACTGTTCAGCCAAATCTGCTAATTTGATTGTTTAGTAAACATATGATTGTAATAGCGGATTGAATATAAGAGTTATAAAGATTGTTTTGTGCTTGACATTACAAAGAGTATTCTTTAACTTAAATTTAAATAACTCACATATGCTTTTGAAGTAAGATATATTCTCATATCTATACTTTGAATAATTGAACCCAACTAAAGGCATAGCAAGCAATTTATGTATCCTAAATGTAATACTTAAGATGAATGTAACTAAACATGGTAACTACTAATAACAATCCCCCCCAAACTCGAGTGAGGCATTGTCCTCAATGCATGCATTAAAGGAAAATAAAAATAACGAAAAATAAAATGCAAACGAGGACTTACTCCGAGAGTTTGTCATCGTGGATGATTAGTTTCCTTTTGGTCGGGTCTTGATTCTCTTGCTTGAACGCGATGGTTGTTTTCTTGTTGCCGGTGGTGGAATCGATCCTCGTACGGGGTTGTCCTCATTGTCCTCTTCATCCATGTCATTGGCTTTTCGCTTGGAGGATTCAATTGGTGCGGTCTTTGTTGGTGCAATGGAGGACTCGTCCGAATCTGAAAAATCAGAAAATGATTTTGTAGGAGTTGATTCGGGCATAGGTGCTTTACCTTTGGCTTTTGCAGTGGTTGTCGGGATGTCTTTAGCTTTGGTTGCCGTGGCATCTTCAGGGTTGGTTGCCGGGGCATCCTCTGTTGTGATTACCGTGGCAAGTAGTCGGTAGTGAATTTCCCTAGCATAGTGGTTGTGAGTCTTGTTGTGGAAAAGAAAACAAAGAAAACCTGGAAACTAAGATAATGAAGAAAAATAAAATATCTCCTAAAAATAAAAATGAAAATAAAAAGAAAAAATATTGAAAGGAGGGCATGCTCATGCATCTCCTAAAGTGACCACTTCTTTGTTACGTTGCACATGGGCACCATTGTAGTGTTTCAATCTTTGTCCATTAACTTTGAATTCATGTTTGTCAGTGATGAACTTGATTATCACGGCACCATGGGAGAATGGTTTGACAACTTCGAATGGTCCCGACCATCTTGATTTCAATTTTTCCGAGAAAAGTTTTTGCTGAGAATTGAATAGGAGAACTAGTTGCCCTGGCGTGAATTGTCGTGGCAATAGTTTCTTGTCATGCCATTGCTTTGTTTTCTCCTTGTAGATTCGTGCATTGTTATAGGCGAGTGCACCTAGTTCTTCTATCTTGTTGAGGTCCAACAAACACTTTTGTCCGGCACTTTCCCAATCCATATTCACGGTCTTGACTGCCCAGTATGCCTTGTGTTTGATTTCCACCGGTAGATGGCATGTTTTGCCATAGACAAGTCAGAAGTGGGACATACCTAAGGGTGTTTTGAATGCAGTGCGATATGCCCAAAGTGCGTCATCTAGTCTTAATGACCAATCCTTCCTAGAGGGATTTACAACTTTTCGAGTATACCCTTCAATTCCCGGTTGGAAATTTCTGCTTGCCCGTTGGTTTGTGGGTGATATGCCGTGGCAATCTTGTGTGATACGCCGAAGCGTTGCAACATCTTGGCAATAAATCTGTTGTCAAAATGCTTGCCTTCATCACTGATAATTGCTCTCGGCATCCCAAACCGTTTAAATATATTTTTCTGCAAGAATCGTTGCACGGTCTTGAAATCGTTGTTGGGAACTGCAGCTGCTTCAACCCATTTAGACACGTAGTCGATGGCAAGTAGAATGTAGAGGTTGCCGAATGAATATGGGAAAGGTCCCATAAAATCGATCCCCCATACATCGAACAATTCCACCTCGATGATGTTCTGGAGTGGCATCTCATGTCGTCTAGAGATATTGCCCGTCCTCTGGCAACGATCACATTACTTGTAAAAGTTTTGGGCATCTTTGTACAATGTTGGCCAATACAACCCGGATTGCAAAACTTTGGCCACGGTACTAGTTCCTCCAAAATGTCCTCCATAGGGTGAAGAATGACATTGCCGGAGTACATTCTGTTGCTCTTCTTCAGGGACACATCGGCGTATAACCTGATCTACACATTGTTTAAACAAAAGAGGCTCGTCCCAAAAGTAATGCTTAGTATCATGGCGAAACCGCTTCTTCCCTTGGTGAGTAAGGCCATAAGGTAAAATACCACAAACAAGGAAATTAACTAAATTCGCGTACCAGGGTATTGCCGAGGCATGTGCTGCCGTGGCGACTGCTCCTAAAATTGTCGAGGTGTGCGCGTCAAGGGCTGCTGCGGCGTCGAGAGTTGCCGAGGCGTGTGCATCCATGGTTGCCGAGACGTGTGCGTCAAGGGCTGCTGCGGCATCGAGAGTTGTTGAGGCGTGCGTGTCCATGGTTGCCGAGGCGTCGAGGGTTGCCGAGGCATGCGCGTCCATGGTTGCCGAGGCAACTAAAATTTGTTCATCCGGGAATACATCGCATATCTCTAGATCTGCGTCCTCCTCCCTATTGTCTTCTTGTGCAGCATCAACATTTTGATCGGTTTCTTTTCCTGGTCGATTGACTAGCCAAATTGCCTCTTCTTGTTGTTCCTCATTGACCGGTTATTCATACCCCTCAGGTTCCTCTTGATCGGCAATGTAGTTGTCGAGGCAACTAAATTCCTCGTCGAAGTTAAACTCTACCGTGGCATGAAGAAGTTGGCATTCTTCTGGATCATCGGCATGCCTTAGTGTTTGGAACACATTTAGTTTAACTTGTTGGTCATTCACCATCATTGTGAGTTTTCCCTTTTCAACATCGATCAAGGTTCTCCCTGTTGCTAGGAATGGTCTCCCGAGAATGATAGGTGCATCCTCATCTGCTTCACAATCCAAAACAATAAATTCAGCGGGAAAAATAAATTTATCAACTTTTACCAGTATGTCCTCGATTTTTCCCTTTGGATGCACATAGGATCTGTCGGCTAGCTGTAGCATAACTGTTGTAGGTCTTGCCTTCCCGATTCCTAGTTTCTGGAAAACCAATTTAGGCATCAAGTTTATGCTAGCCCCAAGGTCGCATAATGCTTTCCTGACATAGTGGTTTCCAATGGAACAAGGTATTGTGAAACTTCCGGGATCCTTCAACTTGGGTGGCATACGATTCTGCAACATTGCCATGCATCCCTCTGTTGCGGCAACTGTTTCAAACTCTCCTAGCCTTGTTATCTTGGACACAGTGTCTTTAAGAAACTTAGCATAGTTTGGCATTTGTTCAATTGCTTCCACAAATGGCAAGTTGATGTGGACTTGCTTTAGGATATTAAGAAACTTCTTGAATTGATATTCTTGCTTTTGTCGCTTCAACCTTTGTGAGAATGGTGGTGGAAGTCGGATATCTTCGATCTTTTCATTAGTTTGGAACCTGATTGACGGCATTACCGGGACAACTAGAGTTACCGAGGCATTATCAATTGGGGTTACCGAGGCATGCTTATCACAAGTTGCCGAAGCATCCTTATCATCGGTTGCCGAGGCATGCTTATTGCCGGTTGCCGCGGCAATTCCTGGTTCAGTATCTGAGGCTTTGCCGCTAGGTTCGTTTTGATCTTTTTGTGGAGTTTTGTTTGATGAGCGGGCTTGAGCCTCTCTAAGTTGTTGGCCACTTCTAGTGGTGATCGCCTTACATTGCTCATGGCCAGTTCCTCTTGCGACTTCAGTATCGCTAGGTAAACCTCATTGCGGTCTAGTATTCAGATTTTGAGCAAACTGTCCGACTTGATTTTCCAATGATTTGATTGCTGCCTCTTGGTTTTGCAATCTCATCTCGGTCCTGTTAATAAAAGCATCAATTCTTTTTATGAAGTTACTATTCTCAGCCATATAAGATTCAGGTTTCATTATAAAAGCATTTAGAGAATTTTCCAAAGAACTATATGTTGTCGGTTGTTGCTGCGGTAACTGTTGTCGTGGCATATTCTGCTTGAATCCCGGTGCTTGTGCATTCTGATTGTTCTGGTTTAGAGCATTGTTGGGATTACTCCATGAAAAATTAGGGTGCTTCTTCCAAGCTGGATTGTATGTATTGGACATCACATTGTTGTTCCGATTGTAATTCCCCAAGTAGAAGCTGGATTCCGGATTCTGCATACATTCAGAAGAATCATGGTTATCACCACATAACTCACAAAAAGAATCCATTACCTTGACCTCATGTGTGTTGTTTGCTTTTTGCATGTTCTGGACCATCTTTGTTAAAGTGGCCAATTGTGCCGAAATTGAATCCGATGATCCTAGTTCATGTATTGTAGCTTGGCGTCTAACTCCTCCTCTTCTAGTAGAGGGGAATTGATAATCATTCTTGGCCAGCCTGTTTAGAATTTACATTGCTTCCTCCGGTGACTTATCTAGGAGTATGCCGTTTGCCGAGGCATCTAGCATCATCCTTGTTGGTGTATTCACGGCGTTGTAAAAAATTGTTACTTGAGTACACACCGGGAATCCGTGTAGGGGGCATTTGTGTAGAAGTTCTCTATATCGCTCCCAAGCCTCGTACATGGATTCATCATCTGCCTGCCGAAAAGAAGTAATGTCGTTACGAAGCTTATCAGTCAAATTTGTAGGATTAAACCGAGCAAGAAAATCACGAAAAAGATCGGTCTAATATGTTATTGATCCGGCATGAATGCTATTCAACCATGCTTTCGCCCTATCCCTCAGTGAATAGGGGAATAATCTTAATCGTAAGACATCGGGGGTGACTCCGTGTATTTTGAACGAGTTGCAAATCTCGAGGAAAGATTTAAGATGTTGCCGTGCATCTTCAGTTGCTGAGCCGCCAAATTGACCAATTGTGTTGATCATATTAAACATTACCGATTTCAACTCAAAGTGGTCGGCTTCAATTTCAGGTACGACAACTCCTGGATTAAGTCCATCAAGATCTTCTTCAAGATAGTCTCGAATAGTTATGTTTCGTGCATGAATCACTCCTCCTCCTGCTGGAACATCTTGATTCATATTGCCGTCTTGATTAGCCATTGCTACTCTTATCCTTCGTCTAAGTCTTTGTAAAGTTCGTTCGATTTCTGGATCAAAGGGATATTCTGATGTAATTGGTCTTGCCCTGGTCATATACCAATGCAAAACCAAAGTTTGTTAGCCCTTTGAATCTTAAACAAGAAAAGCAAAAAGAAAGTGCAAGAAAATAAAAACAAAGTCGCTATTGCCAATCCCCGGCAACAACGCCAAAAACTTGTTGTGCGTAATAAGTGCTACGCAATTGTGCAAGTATACACGTTGCAAGTTATAGTATAAAAGATATCGTCTCCACATGGATTGGTGCCACTTCAAGAATCTAGTCTCTTGCACTGAAAAAAAAGTAAAAACACAAATAATGGATTATAGGAGTTTTAACTAATAACTAATCTAGAAAGCAATAAAGTAAAAGAATGAATGAGATCAAATGAGAGAGATAGGCCAGGTTATCGTGAGTTGAAGTGTGATAGCCGATTAGATCGTCTTGGTAAAAGAGTGCACGGGCAACTCAGTTGCCGTGGCAACTTGCACAACGGGGTTGCCTTGGCAACTAATCGATGGTTTCTTGGGCGACTAGTTGGGCAACTACTTGGGCGTCTGGGCAGCAACCTTCAAGGTTCGGCAGAGCATTCTTCAATGGTTTCTTCTTATCCCTAAGTTGAAACTCTAGCTACTTGTGCATGCCTTGATAATACATCCCTGCGTGAATCAAGGGTGAAGAACAACCAATCTTGCGCTCCTCTTAGCCGTGAAATCCTTAACTTATTCCTAAGCCGGATTAATCTTCACCATCAATAGATTGAATAAATATCATATTCATTCGTTTCTTGAATCTAACTCTCCCGATATTAGATAAATAGATGAAGTCACGAGATCATCTCCCAATTCACTCGCAAACAAGAATAAGAACCAAGAATGAATAAACCTTGAATAGAAAAGTGCAAACTCTTATTACCTAAACAAAATCCAATAGTTTCTCACAACCATAAAACACAATAACCATAGACAAATAGATTTAGTTCATGGCTAGGTTCCAAAGAAACACAAGATAAATAATCCCTAGCATGAACCTAATTGAATAAGAAAGGAAAAGATGAAGAATTGAAGCTATAGCGATGTCCTTTTTCGTTAAAAAAAGTGGGTTTTCGAAAATATTTTCTTCCGTGGGATTTTTGAAAATATCGTATTTTATTAAAAATTGGAGTCGCCACCGGCCACTTAGGTAGGCCGGACACCATAAAACCAGAGATTAAAAACTTTGAGTTCGGGAGTCGGGTTACGGATGGGGAAGGATTAGCACCCCCACACCGCCCAAAATTGGTACTTTAATAATTACCGCTTTATTAATATTGGATTTTCCGGGTTAAAGTGACGATTAGTTTAAAATTCGGTTATAATTCCGAATAAATTTTAAAGGCCCTGTTATCCGAGAGTAAACGCCCAACCACTATCACTACGCCTGATACTGGCCCCGTTTACACTCGGATAAAAGGGCACCGCATTGACGATTTATATCTCGATATGCAATCTTAGTGGGCAAAATATAAAACATGGCAAATAATTTAAATGCAATAAATATTAACATAATGTAATACTAATCTAACATAAATAAAATACGAATTAAAACATACATATATACATATTAATCTTAATAGTAAATAAAAACAAATTTAACATATCACAATAACAAGGCATGAATAAATACATGTGTGAACAAAAACACATATTTCAAGAAGACATACATATTAGAAATAAAACACATTTCAACATATGTAGAACAAGATATTATACATGAAAAAGAAAATATACTAACACGTAACCCTAAAGCCAAGAGAACATACAATACATGCTAAAATACAAAACATGTTGTGTACGAGCCAACTAGAATATCAACATAATATGCGTGATACGAATAACCGAACAAATACATAAAGATACATAATCATCATAAACTTAACACACATATACATGTAAACATGAAAATACAAGGCATATACGAGGGATATATAATAAGGCAAAAGGCTACATCAACATACACGATTATAATAAACGAACATGAATATTTACATGGAAACATGACTGAAATGAAAAGAAATAAACATCAGTAGCAGAAATTAAAGGACAATAATATGCAATTTAGGGACGAAAATGCAAGCAGGACCGAACTTGAAAGGACTGAAACTGTAATTGGACCAAAGGGCAGACCCGAAGTGAAAAACTCAAAAACGCGGTGGGACTAGTGAGGTAATTTTGCCATTTAAAAACTGATTCGATTTAATTTAGTGACGAGATTGCGAGATTTTGAAATAAGAGGGGGATCAAAGTTGTAAATATCCCCTGCGGCGAGACACAAACGAAAATATCGAAAACACGGGAGGATTTATTACGTAATTTGCCCATTTCACAAAATAAAACACCTATAAAAACTCTTTCTTCGGCCCAGAATCAAATTTTCCTCATTTTTTCATTCGATACGTTTTATAATAAACGTTTTCTCTCTCGTTTTCTCTCAACCTCATCCCATGAACCTGTGATAAACCCAGAAACCGGCGGCTTTTCGCCGTTCCTTCCGGCGCCGACGAACCAAAAGACACACCCAAAACCGACCTCTTTCCCAACTGAACCCGAATATGAACTTAGATCTACGTTAGGACTCACCTCTTTCCCTAGATCTAAGAAATACGAAACGAAAAAACCCTTTTTTTGTTTGTATTCAACCCAAAATGAAACCAAAAAGGGCCTCCCACTCCATTCAGTTCACCATATTCGGCCTGGGAAAGCCGAAGAAGCTTGTCACTGGTAAGGGGAGATCCACAGACGACGAGGGTAACAACTCTAAATCCCTTTTTTTTGTTATTACTACGTATATTTTTTGTATGCATGCAAAGAAGTAAGAAAAGAGAAGAGTATTACCACTGAAAACTTGTTGTTTTTTGTATTTTTTCTTTTCGATTACCACTTCGCTTTACAATTACTTGTTTCATACATATATCCTCGTCTCTTTGGTTTGGTAACAAGTAATATAATCTATTTTTTAGATCTGAACCGACATCGACATAATCTCTTTTTGTGTTCTCGATATGTCCGAACGCGGTGGTTGGAGACCGCATGGTGGAAGCATGGTGGCGGTGTGTGGGGAGTTGTCTTCGCCGAGGCGTTCTCGGCCGTTGGATCGATCCGATCTAACGGCCGGGCTGGCTTGAAGGATGAACGCCCAGATGAAACCTCGATCGATGAAACGGCTCCAGATCGTGACACGTGGGGCTCAACAATCGAGGGGGGTTATAGCGCGTGGGACTCACGACGCGCTGGATATCAAGAGTCCGCTAGCGTGGACCGTGACGCGCGACGGGCACTCGAACCGCCCGGATGTGTAGTTCACGCGGTCTGGCTAGATATTTTTATCCTTCCTTGATCGGGCTGTTGGATCGATCTTGATCCAACGCCCATAGTTATCTGCACACAAAAATAATTAGAGTTAAATGGGGTTTTGGGCTTGGGCCAACCGGGCCTTGTATTATTATTTTTGTAATAATGTGGACATTTTAATTTAAGTGGGCTTCCTATTATTTTTCTAGTTTTGTCCATACATATTAATATATTAATATAATAGTAAATACAGATACATACGTATTTTACGTATACATACATACAATTGTGATAAAATACGTTCACACATACATATACTTAATAATACATGCAACACTTATTCGTATATATTCAATAATAACAAGTACACTAATATACACATGCAAACACATATAGACCTACTCATATACTAACATCTATTTGTACGATACTCCTAACATAAATATAACCATATCATACGATATTAATAGGTACGTAATACACCATATCAATATATGCATACCTCACACTTATATCATTATATAATACATTAACATATACACGCGCGCACACATACATGTAATCATGTACTAATATGTTAATATAATACTTAGAGGTTAGATAAAAATGAGTGATTATAGATTTGCCTCTCTTTGCTTGTTCTCATGGAATGAGAACAAAGCAAAGATTCATAAGCACTCATTTTTATCCGACTTCCTATTTGTAGCTTCGAAACACGTGCTCTTCTCTCGAACTCTCCACTTTTCCTTAGCTGAATCTTTAGGCTCGTAAGTTCTTCCTATATAGAGCTTCGTCACCTTTTCGATCTTGGAGTTATAGGCTCTTTCTTCATAGAACCCTTTTATTCTCAAGCCTCGAGTTATGTGTCATTCCTATATAGAACTTTTAGCTTTCAAATCTCGAGAGCTGTGTTCTTCCTATATAGAACCTCTCACTCTAAGACAAGAAAGCTCTGAGCCCTTCCTATATAGGACTCTTCGCTTTCAACACAACGGGTTTTCCCTATATAAAACCTTATGTGTCATGGGTGAATTCCTTCACTGGGAGTTCTTCCTATATAGAACGCTAGTCTTCACCCCGAGCCACAAATCCTTCCTATATAGAACTTTCAGCTTCAAATCTTGAGCTACGAGTTCTTCCTATATAGAATCTTTCACTTAAGACAAGAAAGCTCTGAGCCCTTTCTATATAGGACTCTTCGCTTTCAACACAACAGTTTCCCTATATAAAACCTTGTGTATCATGGGTGAATTCTTTCTACTGGGAGTTCTTCCTATATGGAACTGCTAGTCTTCACCTCGAGCAATTGATCGATCCTTCCTATATAGAACTTTTAGCTTCAAATCTCGGCTACGAAGTTCTTCCTATATAGAACCTCTCACTTAAGACAAGAAAGCCTTTAGTCCTTCCTATATAAGACTCTTCACTTTTAACACAACAGGTTTTCCCTATATAAAACCTTGTGTGTCATGGGTGAATTCCTTCGGCCTGGGAGTTCTTCCTATATAGAATCGCTAGTCTTCACCCCGAGTCGTAAGTCATTCCTATACAAAACTTTCAGCTTTCCTCAGCCCTCGAGAGCGGCGGATTTTTCCTATATAGAACCTCTCTCAGAGGCGCTGGAAACATAGACCTTTTGTATGTAGAACCATTGTCTTCACATTTGGGATTCACACTACGATGGCCACCGATGTCTCTTTGAATCCACAGATACCTGTCTAAGATAAAACAAAATGCTATAACAAATGAATTGACATGCTCCTAATCCTAGTGATGTCTGACTATTCATGATGCATGGGTGTCAATATCTTGGTGGGCTTGCTTTGGTACTTATTCGATCTCGTTGTTCACTTTCTCCTTTTTCACAAGGCCGATACCCCACTTCACTGTCGGGTTCAACCATTCCAACCTTTCTTTTTCTCTATTTACGACTTGGGATTCTAAAGTGCCCTTCGGTTTTCACTTTAGAGAGTTTTTTTGGGGTGCCTTCCGGGTTTTCACCCGAGAGATCTCTTGTTATCTCGCATGCTTTCCTTGAATAAGCAGTGACGACGCCATTGGTCATCCTATCCGTTGCTTGAAGCTTTATGCCTTCCCTATCAACACCGTTATGTAGGAGCTAGAGGGCAAAGTTAACATCATTTTCTTTAATCACCTGCATTTTTAAGGTTAGATCACAAGAGTGCTCGTAAATCTCTTGTTTTACCATGTTTATGTTAGCTTATTTGGCTGAAATTAACAAGAAGGCAAGGAATGAATGCTCAAAACCACGATTTTATTACGATTAAGGGCTTGGATATCTTAAAAGAGGTATGACACACATGAGAAAGAAGAAAAGTTAAGTATGAAATACAAGATCCCTCATTATCTTCGATATGAATGATACATGATCCCGCCAACCGACGAGGATCTTTTGCCCAAGCTCCCTCTTCATGATGTTCATGGGGATACCCTTCTCTTCGGATATTCAACTTTTCAATTTACCAAGCCGCCTTTACGGGTTTTCAACTCAGTCCTCCTCCGCTTCAAGTCGCCTCTATTTCGGGTTTTTATACCGAGCTCTCCATTTTTTCTTTTTTTCTTTTTTTTTTTTTTTTTCTTTTCTTTTTTTTTTTTTTTTTTTTTTTTTTTTTTTTCAAAGATAGTATTTCTTAACAACATCAGAATTTTGGGTGGTTTTTCAGCCTGTCTCCATCCATTTCGTTAGGATTAGGGCTCCTCCCGAGAATGCCTTTTTACCACGTGACGACCCTTCCTAGCTTGGGCATCCACTTTCCTCGAGAATCTTTCTGAATCGTGGGATTTTCTTGAGCACCAGATCCCCTTCTTTGAATTCTCTTGGGCGCACCTTTTTGTTGTATACCTGCATCATCCGCTTTTGGTACATCTGACCATGACAAATGGCTTTTAGTCTCTTTTTATCAATGATATTTAGCTGGTCGAGTCCGCCTCGCACCCATTTGGCTTCTTCCAATTTTACTTCATTTAAGACCCGGAGAGACGGGATCTCTACCTCGATGGGGAGTAATGCTTTGGTACCATACACCAAGGAGTAGGGTGTTGCCCCCATTGATGTGCGAATGGACGTCCTATAGGCGAAAAGGGCAAATGGCAACTTCTCATGCCAATCCTCGTAGGTATCCGCTGCCTTTGCTATGATCTTCTTTATGTTCTTGTTTGTCGCTTCCATCGCTCCATTCATTTTAGGACGATAGACTGTGGAGTTGTGGTGTGTTATCTTGAACTGAGTGCACACGTCCGTCATCATTTTGTTATTCAGATTGGAAGCGTTGTCGGTGATGACCCTTTCCGGCAATCCGTATCGACAAATAATCTCTTTCTTTAAGAACTTACATACTGTAGTTCTTGTGATGTTGGAGTAAGATGCTGCCTCTACCCATTTAGTGAAATAGTCTATGGCGACCAAAATGAAATGGTGTCCATTGGAAGCTTTCGGATGAATCTGCCCGATGACGTCCATGCCCCATGCCGCAAAAGGCCACGGAGAATTCATGGTATGTAAAGGCGATGGGGTGCGTGAATCTTGTCGTGTAAATTTGGCATTTGTGGCATTTCTCGGCGAATCGATGCAATCTCCTCCATGGTCAACCGTAAATAACCATATCTCATAATTTTCGGGCTATAGACAGCCCGTTGGCGTGCGCGTCCACGTGAGCTCCCGTCATGTATTTTGGCTAAAATCTCCTTCGCCTCCCGGGCATCCACACATCTCAAGAATGTCGATCATGACTTCTCCTATATAGGATCTCTACATCTAGGACATATCGTGTTGCCATTTTTCCGAAAGTGTTTTTCTGTCATTGTCATTTTGCCCTTTCGATACTTTCGAAGCTTGACATATTGCAAGATGCCATAGTACCATGGGTTTCCATCAATCTCTTCCTGTACATTGCAACAATGAGCAGGCCTTTCAAACGTCTCAGATCTTAATGGGCTTCATTTCGCCGGTGTTTGTTTTGAACATGGATGACAGGTCGTTAAGGCGGCTCACATCCGATTTTTTCTCGGGAAGGTAATTGAAGCTGACCTTTTCGAACTCTTTGGTGAGCTATTGAATCAATTCATAATATTTGACCAACTTCGGTCCCTGGTTTCCCATTCCCCCGCAGAATTGGTAAATTACTAGGATGAATCTCGAATACTCAAGTTCCTTAACCTTTCTCTCAATAGCCGAAGTTCAGTCCCATAATGCAAGCTTCAGATTCAGCTATATTGTTAGTGCAAAAGAATTCCAATCTGCTGGTGAAAGGATAATAGACGCCCTCAGAAAAATTAGCACCGCCATATCCCATGTCCGAGGGCGTTAGAGGCTCCATCAAGTAAAGCTTCCATGATTTATCATCTCAAACCTCTTCCTCGGTTGTAATGCACATCAAGTCTTCATCTAGGAAATTAAAGTTCAATGCCTCATAGTCGTCCGAAGCACGACTAGCTAGGAAATCTACTACGGCACTCCCCTTTACGGCTTTTTGGTTAACGTATACAATATCGAATTCGGATAAGAGCATCTGCCATCGGGCCATCCTTCCTGTTAGTGCTGGCGCTTCCATTAAGAACTTCAATGGGTCTAGCTTGGATATCAACCAAGTAGTATGGTACAGCATATACTGTCTATGCCGCTTGGTCGCCCAAACTAGAGCACAACACATCATCTGCACTGGCGGGTACCGCGTTTCGCAACCATTGAATTTCCTACTTAGGTAATAGATGGCTTGCTCCCTTTTTCTTGACTCATCGTGTTGCCCCAATATGCATCCCATTGACTTCTCAAAAACTGTCAGGTAGAGAATTAATGGTCGATCTCGTACTGGTGCGACTAAAATTGGAGCATTTGTCAGGTACCTTTTGATCTTTTCTAGGGCTCTTTGACATTCCTCATCCTACACACCAGATTATTCTTTCTAAGAAGTCCAAGACCAGTCACATCGGTCGGTTAATTGGGAAATGAAACGAGATATAATTTAACCTCCCCAGAAACCGCGAACTTCTTTTCGAGTGTGGGGTGGTGAGAGATCCCGGATGGCCTTCACTTTATCCGATCAATCTCAATCCCTCTTCTCGCTACTACGAACCCTAGGAGTTTTCCGTAAGTAACGGCTAAGGTACACTTGGCGTGATTGAGCCTCACCTGGTACTTCCGTAGTTTTTGGAATAGTTTTCTCAAGTTCTCAGAGGTGCTCTTCCTCCTGCTCGGGATTTGGCAATCATGTCGCCCACGATACTTCTATTTCTTTGTGCATCATGTCATGGAAAAGAGTCACCATTTCTCTTTGGTATGTTGCCCTCGTTCTTTAACCCAAACGACATCACCCGATAACAAAAAGTGCCCCACATGGTTATGAACGTAGTTTTTCCATGTCGTTAGAGTCCATCTTTATCTGATTGTACCGAGAAGCCGTCCATGAATGAAAACCATGAGTGTCTCCGCAGTGTTGTCAACCAACCAGTGTCAATATATGGTAAGGGGAAGTTGTCTTTAGGGATTGCTCGGTTTAGATCCCTATAATCTACACACATACGAACTTTCCCATCCTTCTTTGGTACCAGTACAATGTTTGCAACCCATTCGGGTATTTGGCTACCTCCAAGAAACCAAAGATCAAACTGTTTTTTTACTTCCTCTCGAATTTTTAATAACATATCCGGTCTCATTCTCCAAGTTTTTTGCTGTATTAGTTTGCACTGGTTTTGTTGGCAATTTGTGCACCACTATGTCGTATTCAACCCTCGCATATCTTGATAAGTCCAGGCGAAAACATCCTTGAATTCTCAAGTAGGGTTATCGGGTTCGTGCTTGGTTTTGAGGAAATTGTCGCTCCTACTTTTATTTCTTTTTCTCTTCTTCAGTCCCCAAGTTTACAACTTCTATTTCTTCTTGGTGGGGCATGATCCGCCTTTCTTCGTTGGCCACCATTCTTTAACTCTTCCGACCTCACCTTTCTATCTC